>OY754967.1:41518260-41975760 GCA_963576475.1 Molanna angustata
AATAATAATAATAATAAACACTTCCTTGCGAGTTTATTGTCAAATGTAAATTCCTTCCAACTAACCAGTGTTTCCAGCCCAGAGAAGCAAGAATCGCGTGAGAAATAATTTTAAATAAATTTCTCCTCAGCTGGGTATCGAACCCAGGACGCCCGCACGGAAGCCAAACGACTTAACAATATGCTACGGCCGTACTATAATGTCAGGTTTCTTATCCACCCCCTTTAGAAGGACCAAGAGTACGTCAAAAATTTTATTCATGCTCCTAATATTTGAGTGTACACCACAAAAATGTATGTTTATAGCTGATATCTGACTATTGTATTCATCGAGAGATTTCACAAATTTCGTGTTTCACATTATAACAATCATCAAATATGTTTTGCAATTTTTTTTTTTTTTAAAAGAATGAATATGTCCTTGTATAACAAGTACAAATACATCCTTATACATTCCCTAAACTAAGCATAAATGCTTGTACTATAGGTGAATGGAAATCGGTCGTGGCAGGATTCGAACTCGCGACCTCTGGGTTGCTAGCCCAGCGCGCTAACCGCTCTACCACCACCCATCTCAATTCTTCTGACATTTTTAAATATAGTTACAATAGTACTAGTTGCATGTAACACATGAGATCCAACTGTCGATAGCGATAGTATGTACAGTTGAAGAATAAGTACCAAACTATAATCCCATTAATACAAATTATTTAATATTTTAAGATATTTGATTTTCTATACAACACATGTACCTATGTATGTATGTCAAGATAGGATAGTATGGAGGTCAGTCCTTTGATCTTACCCAGAATATGTTGATATTTTTTGTTTCAATTCAATTTTTTAAAATTGATTTTTATAAAAAATTTTATAAAATTGATTCATTCAGAGAATTGAATTCTCATGAACGAATCGACAGTTGGAAAATTATTTTGTAGAAAACGAAAAAATTTTATTCGCAATTTTAATCTGTCGTCCACGAAGATTACCCATCGTAAAAAAAATAAAAATATAATTAATATTTTTATGTTCCACCACTGTACGTAAACCATTTTTTTACTCAGACTCACTCACACAGGTTTGGGTAAAGTAGTATAATAGAGAGAATGTTCTGTGGAAATAAAATTGACGCAGCCCAGACGTCCGAACTCGTTCAAGCCTTGCGAGCGACTAATTGTTCTTTTAGTTAGATGAAACAGAGGTTCATTAAATATTTTATAATAATATTTTCAAAAACTTAAATAAAAATTTAAATAATAGAAATGATTGAGAAGGCTATTTTACACAATAATAATGTAGAATATTTGTATTCTGTATAATATTTATACCATTAAAATGCTTAGAAATGTATAGAAATTTGATTTAAAAAATGGTATTTTCAAATCTCTTTTACAGCTTAAATAAAAACAAAATCGAAATTTCCTCACGTCCAACACTAGACTAGACTTATATGTTATCTAAAATATTTGAAAAAAAAACATCTAGTTGCATTAATGTTTCTTCGAGTAATGTTTATTATCATAACACTCAAAATCTGAAATATTTGTTTGAAGTATTTTTAAAATGCTTATAGTTACAATTATAAATAAAATAATGAAAAATCACGACGTGGAGCACAAGAATAAATATTGATAAACAAAATAATATTGATGTGAGATATATCAAATATTCCGTTCAGCCATAATCCTTATCCAAATAATGCTGAATAATGCATATTTTCCTGAAGTCCGATAATATCGCGTTAATAAACATACTGTGTACAGTTGTTCCTATTTGAAAATTTACTGCCTCACTAGACGAGTCTGTTCTGAGGCAGTAATATATATGTAGTGTTTCTATAACTCTGCACATATTTGCTTACAATTATTATTATATTTATTTAATATGATTGATTATGAACACTTTGTATATTTCTCAATGCATGGGAATACATTTAAAGGTCAGACATGAAGGTGTTAGTTACGATGTACTTTTATCTCAAACGTGAGAAGAACAATTTCTTGTATGTACATCATTTTTTTATAACAAATTGTGAAAAAAAAATACATAATCGTAACATGACTTGCATTTTGCTAAAAATATGTATAAAGTAAAATATGAAACGGACGCATGCAGGTGAATCGTGTACCTATCATTAAAAACGTAGAGACAAAATCCTAAACTCGTATCACGAAATTTATGATTGAACGATCGCCGGATAAATAATGTAGATGTATGCTCGAACATATTTAAAAGATGTCTATTTTAAAGATATATTATTGATTTTTTTTGACAGACGTATAATTTCTCACAAAGATTCTTAGAAATTAGAAAATTATCTGACAAGGTATTCTGTTTCAACTTTGTAAAAATACGGGGTTTTATTCATTCATTCGTACCACGACGGCATATCCCACAATATGGGGTAACCTACGACAGGTGTGCGAGTATGCATTACATCATAAAAAGAAGCACGTCACCTATATGGCAACATTCAGAATGGGTGGTAAACTTTATTTCTGAACTAGCTACGCCTATCTCCACCCGTTCCGCATATGGGGACTGAAACGGCCCCTTCACAGAACGCTAGTAAGAATGACAAAGAATGCATGGCACGAAGAGTAGCTCTAGAAGCTTTTCTAGACTCGTGGTCTCGGCACAATTTTGCAAAAAATAACAATCAACGTCGGCGAAGATAATATTCACAGACATGGATTGTCGCAAGAGTACTTCAAGCCTGTGACTGTAAAACTGGGCATCAGAGAGTTGACCAAGGACACTCTGGAATTTCATTTTTTTTATTCAGCAGATAGAAGGGCACTATAGCCATGGCAAAACAATTTGATGGCTGTAAAGTTCTTCTTAGAGACCACTAAATCCACATGCCCAATGGGACCTTGAAGAGGCCCACGGACTTGCAGCAAGGAGTTCCGTTCTGTTGTAGGACACATTTGGGTGAGAGCATTCCCATAGGATGTGCTCTGAAGTTTGGTCAGGGTGATGGCATAACTGACATGAGGACGAGTTTACAAGGCGGAATCTATGAAGGTAGCTATTAAAGCTGCCGTGTCCTGTAATAAACTGAGATGTCCAGCAATCTGGGACGGCCCAAGATTGACGAAGTCTAGTCCTCACACCAGGGAAAAACAAGAATGTTGTTCGTCCCACGGGGCACGAACTCCATCGAGCCTGCCAAGAGTCCAGCAGGGCTTCCATGGTGATGCGATTAATGTTTCTGGGGGAAATAGGGTCTTCGGGGGGATGAAGCCGAATCTCACCAATTTCAGAAGACTGTCGTTTCATCAAATGGTAAGAAGCTCCACGCCTCTGAGTTTCCAAGTCCTTATTGCTGAACTATGCGAGATGTTATTATCCCCGCTTTTACGGGACATCCGAAGTTATAGTAAAAGAAAAGAGTGGAAACACTATTCTAAGCCGGTGCCTCACAGCACAATATATGACAGCACCGAGTATCTTTTTTTATGACTGATCCGTGATATATAATTATATTAAATCTTACTTTAGCTGAGCATTTTTACTGTTTTTTTTATTTTAAAATATGCCCAATAAGTTAAATACTTACTAAAAGTAACACAATGTTAAATTGAAAAGAAAACAATGTTTTACGTAAAAAAATAAATTTATTCTTGATCAATTTCTAGTAACATATGGGTTTTATATAGACCAAAATAAATTTCACATCCTCGGTCGTGAATGGTTTCAAAACCCAACAATTATTTTCAACCACTTAACAAATAAGCAACGGTTTCTATAGATAACTATTTGAATTTATTGCAATTATTGATTTGTTCCACATCGACTCCGTATCATCAAGGATGACCTCTAAAATAGTCTATACCTATGATCTTTAGACCTGCAATTAATTTAAATATATATGTACCTATATGGAAATCCAAATAATTGCAAGATGGTGTATATTGAACTTTAATTAAATATAAAATGAAAGTGTTTAAACCAGAACATGTAAATGATTTTGTTTGCTATTTATGTACGTAATTATCTTTCCAAATTAAAATTAGTTCAAACCATGGTTTAGCGGCTTTAAATGGCAATAGTCCAAACGAATATTGAATTATCTCACTACTTGGAAGTACTTTATAATTATAAAAAAATGAGAATGTCACTATATGGAAGTACTTTATAATTATAAAAAAATCAAAATGTCACTACTTGGAAGTACTTTATAATTATAAAAAAATGAAAAAGTCACTACTTGTAAGTACTTGAAAATTATAAAATAAAGAAAATGTCACTACATGGAAGTACTTTATAATTATAAAAAAATGAAAATGTCACTACTTGGAAGTACTTTATAATTATAAAAAAATGAAAATGTCACTAATTGAAAGTACTTTATTATTATACGAAAACAGATGTCCTTGATGAATAAGCGAATATAATCAAATTTAAAAATAATAAAAAAAACTTTTTTTATGTTGGTTGGTATAACACAATTTCTGCCAGATAACCTACTATTCTGAATGTTTCCTTTTAAGGTTTGACGAGGCTAGTGTGTGGGAATAGAAGTATGTGTCATTCTTAATTTTATCAGGTAATGCACACCTGTCGCAGGTGACCCCACACTGGGATACGAAATGATTGTGTGTATAAAGGTAATTATACCTACTCGTATTTCGTTATCATATACTCAAAAATCAATTCAATTGTTAAACATTACTTTCATTCATTCATTCATGCCATCTTGAAATGAAAAACATTTATCGGTCATTCACCTCGATTTAATTCACTCTTTACGACACAAGGATATGGAGGTAATTAAAAAAAAACGCTGTAAAAAAGGATATTTTAAATATTTTTAGGGGAATTTAGGCTGAATTTTAATATTGTGTGACGAACATTCACTAGAGAAATTTTGAAAACACTTTTACTATTTTTTTCTAGAAACACACTGTTTAACAAATTTGAAGAATTTGATTTGAAATTTGGTGTTTAGGTTTATATGCCCCCTTAAACAGCAACATCAAAAAATATAATATTATTTAATTTCAACACTTTACACAGTAACTTCTAAAAACATTTTGTTTAGCAAAATACACCACTGAATGTTTCTTTTCATCTATACCGAAATATATAACGGATTTCAATATGATTTTAAATCTCTACCATTATGTTATGAAAACATAGCAAAATTTCGAAATGATCTCTCCAAAAGCCGCCATAAAATGCTACTTAAAATTTTATTAATGAAACACATTTGGAATGCCATAAAATTTTATTGACTCTCGGAATTATAATATCTGGTAATTCACAAAAGAAGATAATATTTTTTTGATTGATTCAAATTCACAATGAATCAAACTCGATTTGCGATGTTTTGAATATTAAATGAAATGACGAATCAATTAACTGGTGGTCCAAGATTGTGGCAAAACAAATATTATAAGTAATTGTTATAAAATCAAATTATGAACTTGATCATCATGCGAGTATCTACTTAGTGGAATTATTCCGTTCCTCTTTTAAAATTCAAAAATGAAAGAAAACGAATTAAAAATCCTTCCTACACGGTTCATTTTATGATCCGACTGATGAACGACATTAAGCCGGTGGCACAAGCCAAGAATTTCGGGTGACTGGATAAAACTGACAGAATCACATGACCTGCTTGACACTTCATATTTTGAACGTATTTTATAAGGTTATAAGCATAATGAGGTATAAATGAGAGAATAGAACGTTTCACATATTTGTATTTGGAAACATTCATTTTATTTATTTGTATATACAGCTAAAAGTTTTTTATAATTACACACAATATATACAGTAGGTTTTTAAAAAATGTAAATTGTATGAAATCAGATTGCCAACTTCATCACTATTTTAAATATATCTTCATTGGGCAAGTGCTCACTTTATTTTCAAATAGCAACATATCTTCAAACAAAAAATTTCTTTCAAAATCGATTGTCTTTTTTCAGACCCTATTGTTGCATTTTCTAATTCTTCTTAGGTTCAAATACTATTATAAAAAAAAATACTTGTGATTTCGCGTTACTTTGGTCTGCTGAATGTGGTAATTAAACCGTATTTGTGCACATCGTTAAACATAAACGAAATAAATAATAAAAGTAATTCCTTGCACCTTGTGCAAGTGGCGAGTTCATTGTCATATTAAATTTTAGCAATTTCTTCCACTTAAGGTGTACCAACTAACCAGCAATATTTTCGTGAGAAATCAATTTAAATAAACTTCTCCACTACTGGGGATCACCATGGCCAAAATGGTCTACACAGTTGGTGATTAATGGTTTGTTATTATGAGAAAATAAAATATGCATTTTGTATAGTATGATTAGCATGTACCTACATGTCAAATGACAGAACGAGGGGTACGCATACTAAATAATTAAATGAAATAAAATAAACAAACTACGGCCGTGTGGTGCCGGCTTAGGTAAAATAAAAAAAGTCAAACTGATCCGATCTCTGTGCGTCTCTTGTTGGCGGATAACATCTTAATGGACGAGAGAGAGAAGGAGAGGCAATAGAGAGAGATGACCGGTATAGATTTGTATTGTACCCTCCTCAGATTGAGCGTATGCATGGTAAGTAAATGTTGAAATTTCACCTCGTAAAAGAAATGTATGACCATATCAGATGTGACGTTGATTGAACAGTTTTCGAATCAATTTAATGGGATTGTGCCATCTTGAATGTATCCATCCATTGGAGCGGATATGGAACACGCTTAAGGTTTATACATACATATGTATATAAGGTCATGCACATATGAAAGAGAAAAAAAAATAAGGCACGCATCAGCGCGAAGCTCGGTATAGTGTATGGAACAGTGGTTTTCAAAATTTTTTAAGAGGGTACCTTTGACCGAACCGAACCAATTTTATTTCCGTGTTGACTGTCCACGAGTGTGAATCATCCAGTCACATCATCATGGTGCCTAGATTGTAATCTAGAGGGCTCCATAAGCTACTTTTCGTGCTATGCATTTTTTTTCTTGTCGTTCTGTGAAGGGGCCGTTTACAGTCCCCATGTGTAGAGCGGGTGGTCGTGTAAAAAATTAGGGAGCTGTCTCAATTGTATATGATATGAAGTATTTATATGCACAGCATACCTTCAGAACAGTAAGTCAACAGATAGATATCAAACATTGTCACTATGCGTTGGTACCTACCACACAACAAACACCAACGCCTCTAACTCGATAAATGCAAACCTTAAGTTACCAATAAGTTCATACATATATCTACACTGTAGACAATGCGGAAACAATTTATCTATTAGTTAAACTATAAAATACCCATAGATATATACAAGGTAACTTGCTCTTACATAGCTTAACAAAATGTTTCCTGAAAATTTTTACAGCAATTATTTATTTGACAATTGAAAATATTTTTTGATCAAATTCGTTGTTACAAATTAAGCATTTCCTACTTATTCTTTTTCTTCTGGTGTTTGGAAGAAAAATGCTCTGAAAATATTCAAGTAATAAATAAAATTCAAATTTCAACTAATTTATCAGTTGAAATGCGATCGCTAAGATGAATCTGTAGTAGAACGATGTATGACAGGGTCAGAAATGAGGACATATCTAAGGAAAGAGAGTGAGATAAAGAAAGATGTCATAAATAGAATGAAAGTGAACATATTGAGATGGTTTGGTCACATGGGGAGAATGAATGAGGAACGCCTGACGAAGAAAATATACATTGCTGACAGTAATGGAATGAGAGGTCGGGGCCGCCCAAGGAAAGGATGGCACGTCCATGTGAACGGTATTTTGAAAGACGGAAATGTTAGAAGCGTGAACAACAGACGAACATGTATAAGACGATGTACGATGTATGAATAAGCGGCGTTCGGTTCTCTCTGCCTACCCCGTGAGGGACATGGCGTGATGGTATGTCTGTATAATTTAATGTATGGAAGTGACATTTGTCAGTAAGGAAACAAATTCATACATTGACGCCTCTTTTCCATCGCTAAATTGACACGTTGTCCAGGCCCCCAGTGCTGAAAAACATAGCTTGGAGAATATGGTACTATGAACAAGTCTACATTTTTAAAAATAAACCCAACATCATGCAATTCATCAAAAAATGGAGGCTGCGACAGACAAAAAGAATAGTATATAAATAGAATGCCAAATAGAATGACAAATAGAATGCCAAATAGGATTCTTCGCACAAGTCCCAAGGAAGGTTGATTTTTTTCATTAATTTCCCCCCTGCTGAAAATCAATATTTAGAAAGGTTATAAAGACAGGACAACAATCCTTCTCTGTGGGGTCACCACTGTATCCGGAGAATAAAAATATTCGCAGAGGACAGAATCGTTTCGGGGACTTTTATCCGGGAGGCAGAAATGACATATCAAGATGTTCACGACCTTCAGGAATGAATAACATTACGAGGGAGAAGATAATCGAACTTAAGATTTCGGCACAAAAATAAATCGACATACTACAAGCTGTGGCGGTGATATCTTCACGTTGATAACTGGTTCATTTTTCTAGTTAAATAATGTTACCAGCAACGTTATACCTATATACAAACCAACAATAATTAAATAACAATTTAAGTGTCTGTTTATTTCATTTACTTTCCCTTTTTATCGCGTGTTTTATACGATTATTTAGTTTCTATGGTTTTTTTGCTATTGCAATTTATCCGCCATTTTATAACATCTGTTATGTCATTATTAAGATTTGTAGATAGTATTTTTTTGGGTTAAACTCGTCGTATATCTAAATTATAGTCGAGTAAATTTGCTACAATTCGTGTACTTTTTTGTCTTGTTATGTTGCAAAGAATAATAAATAAACAGTTTTTAATTTTGTGTTTTGATCGAAAGTAATATACATACATACATACATACATACCATCACGGCATATCCCACAATGTGGGGTAACCAGCGAAAGGTGTGCGGGTGTGCATTGCCTTATAAAAGGGAGCACAACATATCTGTGTATACCCACACACCAGTCTCGTCTCACCTAAAAAGGCACTATATTCAGAATGGGTGGTGAACCTCATTGCTGAACTATGTGAGATGTTATAGTTGCCTGTTGTATTTTCGATTACCCGGCTCTTACGGGACACTCGAAAACAATAATAGAAAAGAGTGGAAGCACTATTCTAAGCCGGTGTCTCACAGCTGAAACACCGGTATCGAAAGTAATATAACTTCTAATATATGTAAGTACAATGAAATTATAGGGGAAAACACTTTTCTTGAGTATATACTAAAACAATGTTTGAATATTAATCTCAATATATAGTAATTATTGAACGGGTTTCGTTTATACCTACTCACTATCAATCTGTTTACTATTGTACAAAATATACTATATCATCTTTCTTTTAATCTGGCTACAATTTAATAAAATATTTTGAACTAGACGATGTATAAAATAAATATTGGTACCTTTTTAACAATAGGATAACAAAAATCATAAATTAAGTAAAAATTATTCACACGTATTATGTATTTTTACTCCTCACTACCCCGAGGGCATAAAGTGGGAAGTTATGAATACGCAATTTTTAAGGCTTTTTTTAATTGCATATTATCAACTAGTATCATGCTGAGATTGTATTCTCAAAGTTTCATCACAATGTATATGTGTGTGTGTGTGTGCTGTGTAATATGTTGAATATGTGTTATATGCGGCATGTTTATTCTACTTTTAACGATTATAGACTAAAGAACTGATTCGATTCTTTTCAAATTTTGAAAATTTGTAAATGTGATACTCGCTTAGACCCGATTATATTTTAAAGGATATTTTAATAGTGCTTCTCAATATTTTTAATTGTAATTTTTTTCAAAATGACCCCACGCTCTGAAAACTTTGCTAAAAAGGCACATCACTTTCACAAAGTGGCATTAAAGAATTATCAAGTTTTCATAATAAAATATTTAAATAAAAAATATTTTCATGAAAATGCTGAAAATTTATTTAGTACAAAATTTGAATACAAATTCAACGTGTGTAATGTAATAACATATTAATTATACCTTTAATCTCTAAATCTATTTATTATCACAAAAATATGATTTCGATTGTGATTTCATAACCATAAAAGTGAGGAGTAAAAATATGTAGTAAAGGGAACAACAAAGATGTGTTTTTAAATTTCTCTGAAACCTGTTTACATGGTAGGATTCTTAAGTAGTGTTTTATAAGTTCTATTTTTATTATTTTTTTTTATTTTATATGTTTTATTTTTTCTTTTTATAATACCTAAACAGCTAATGTTAGCATATACTAATCAAATGTTGAAGAATGGTGTCAAAATCACCTTGATATGGTTTAAAGCTTTCACAACTCAAATGCATTGTTTGTTGTTCCTTTATAATTGTTTATGATCCATCGGACAAAGACTTTACTGTCGACGAGGCAATAAATATCTGCACTTGCATTAATGTAATTGAAATCTACGTAAGTATATCTCAACTTCACAAAGAATTACGATCAGACCTTACTCGAGAGAACTCTAACTTTCTTACGCATAACGGAAGATTTAGTGATCTGCGACCCCAAAGTCTAATAGAATGCATATCTTAGAAAATTATTGTAGATTTATAATAACATTAAATTCAACGTTGAAAATGGACGAAATTCCTCCAATATATTACATTTCGACAATTTCTTCCATAATTCATTATTTATAGTTATCCTGAGTTATATCAACGAGTTATTAGTTATAATATAAGAAGACATTACAAGATTATTTTAATAAATCTAAAACGCGAATAATTGTCTCGTAAATTTATTGTAACATGTTCTCATGAATTATGTTAAAGGGTTATCATAAGTGTCCATTGCAAAATTATATTAATAACTCTAAAACAAGATAGTCTAGCAATCCCATATCTTACAGAATTTTAACTTTACAACTTTCTCATTGATTTATCGTTGAGTTATCAAAACAAAATACAAATGAAAGATATAAAATATAGGATGAAAGGTATCATGGAACTATTAAATTTATTAACAAAATATTTTTTTAATATAATTAAACTTTTTTTATATCATATTTCAAGTCAATGTGAACGCTACATTTTGTCTAATTCAATTGTAATTATCAAACTGATCTTTATACAATCTATATAGGTACAATATATAAACTAGAAAAAAATATACGTATACCTACCAGGGGCGTACCTAAAACCTTCGGACTAGGCATACCCTGAAAGAAAATTGGGAAATGTCGAAAATTTTATGTTTTTTTTAGCACCGTTGTTCATTTGAGTGGTCATGAAAATATTTTAAAATCACATGCTAATATGATATTTACATTTGTGGCCCTCTCAAGCATCGTATCTACAAACGGTGCAATTTTATAATCTTGTAGTATGGTTTCAATACAACTCAAAAAACTTTAGGTCTTGATTTTCTCAACAAAATATTCATAGGAAAGCCAAGATTTTCGGCTTATATAAGCAATTCCGCTACTGATACCTACCTAATTCACCATTTAATGCTTAATCCTATTTCTATAGACCATCAATATCTTATTTTTTAAATGCACCATTTTTTTTTTTTTTTTTAAAAAATGAATATGTCCTTGTTAAACAAGTACATATACATCTTCCTACGTTCCCTAAACTAAGCATAAATGCTTGTCCTATAGGTGAACGAGATCGGTCGAGGCAGATATATTTATATATATATTTCATACATGACTTCACGTTTTTCGAGATTATTAATAAATTATCAAAATGCAGAAAGTGTATTATTTTATATTGTTGAATATCAATTCAAATTATACTATAAAATAAAAAATAAAAATTTTAGTAATGGAATATATATTAATAATCACCAAGAAATCTTAACTCTTATGTTTTAGAAATATTTAAGAATTCTCAACAAATGAGGTCCCTAAGACGAATGTGTGATAAAACATTCTATGATAGAATAAGGAAAGTGGATATCAGACGAAAATGCAAGATTGAAAGAGATATTGTGAGTAGAATGAAAATAAATGCTCTGCGATGGTTCGGACATGTAGGGAGAATGAACGATGAACGCCTGACAAAAAAGTATACAAGGCTGTAAAGAGTGAAATGAAAAGTCAGGGCCGGCCGAGAAAGAGTTGCCATGATCATAATATAAATGAGATTTTGAAAGATGGTAATAAACGAAGTCAGAATAATACGAGAGCATGTATGCCGCGATGCATGGATGTAAATGAGGCAAAACATGTATGTCACGACAGAGGAGTCTGACGTTCGGTTCTCTTTGCCTACCCCAAGTGGGGGTACGGCGTGGTGGTATGTATGTATGTAAGTACTCTCAAACATCTTCATTGTTTGCTTATTTAAATATTCGTGATTTCAATTAATTTTTTTATACGAAGATTTTATCGGGAAATTTTCCTTAATAAATTTTTTTTCAATTTGTTTTTCATCTAAAGAAAAAGGGGTTTTTATGTGATAAATAAATATTATTAATTTATTGCACCTATGCGTTTTACAGGGTTATTATAAATTGACTTTGTTTTCACGCTATTAATTTTACGATCTAATAAAACTGACATAACATTTATTAATAGTCATCGCTATTTAATTGAATATTCTATTGTTTGATTATTGGTTAGTTATAATTATCGCATTATTGTCACCACAGTCAGTGGGTAGGCAGTATTGTTAAATGACATGAGGAAGATTTATCTTAGCAAACAAATAATACTGATTGCCTCCTTACATATACGTATACAATATTATCTATTGACATATTTACGAATGGAATAGAAATTGACAGTACGTAGCATATGAATAAAACAATGGCATTCAAAGATATAATTAATATGAAAAACATTTTAACCACTCATTGATAGGACATAAGGAATTAAAAAATATAATTGTCTTAAGGGGGCGACTGCTGCCAACGTACCTAGTTTTTCAATTTGATATTGCATCATTACTACAAAACGAATCATTTTGTAAAAATAACTTGGTTAGTTTAGATATTAATAAAGAAAAATATACCTTAACTTATTAAATATGTTATGCATATATTTTTGTAGAAAAATAATAAGCATACCCCGATGTTTGACATTTATCTAATATTTTGTATGGGCACGACCCCCCAAATATCGAGGCTCAGATCAAGACGCAGTTTCTTATCAAAAACGAATGAATTGCACACCACCCCGCATGAAAGAAGAATCGAGCTGTGGCGGGAACAGGTTGGGGAGAACGAATGGTTAAAACCAAGCGAAACCCTCCCAACCGGACACCAACTCCCATACGGGACTTGGAAAGCCCTGAACAGACTCAGAACGGGTGTGAGTAGATGTAGGGTCAACATGCAGAGATGGGAACTGCTGGATGATGAGCAGGATGTGATGTGCGAATGTGGAGAAGAGCAGAATGCGGCGCACCTGCTGGCATGCCCACTCATGGGGGAGCCTTGCAATGAGGCGGACCTCCTGGCTGCAAACGACAAGGCTGTGACGGCCACAAAATATTGGAGAGGGCGCATATAGGGTCTGGATACGGAAATGAAATGAAATCTAATATTTATAAAAAACTATAAGATATAGAGCAATATACATTTTTTTTAAATTGTAGCACAACAAAACATCTGGAAAATATGATGTTAAGTTGCATTTACGCAACAGGAAATAAATAATCCAAAAAAACTTTTATTTCGCAATAGCGCTGAATGGAAAATAAAGGCATACCCCGATTTTCGACATTTATCTTAAATTTTTTAAAAACTATAAAGTATAGAGCATTATATTTTTTTTATAAATTAAAGAAGATCAAAATATCTGGAAAATAAGATGTAGCGTTGCATCAATGCATCGGGTTAAGTTAATAAACCAAAAAAACTTTTATTTCGCAATGGCACTGAATGGAAAATAAATGTTTTTTTAAGTTTATTTACTAAACCTGAAGCATTAATGCAATGTCACGACATATTTTTCCCGATATTTTTGTCTTCTTTAATTTAAAAAAAATGATTGCTCTATGCCTTATAGTTTAATAAAAATATAAGATAAACGTTGAAAATCGGGGTATGCCATAATTTTTCTACAAGAATTTATACAGAACATTATCAAAAAGTTAAGGTATATTTTTCTATATTTATACCCAAACTATCTTAATTATTTTTCTTCAACTGCCTCTTGACAGAGACACATCAATAACCCATGTATTGTATTTTTTGCAAAGTATTATTACACAACAAATACTTCAATATCTAAATGACCGTTATACATTGGAAAATGAACAAGTTTAATTAGTTATATCAATTTTGGACTGTTGCTTAAGTTACGATAAAAGTGTCAAAGCCTTTGTAAATGGACTGAAATAGCCGACCAACGATAAAGCAATATCGGTCTAATTATAATACAATTTAAACGCGGGTGAGCGAATAATTCTAACATAAATAATATACAAGGGCGGATAATGGTTCTCAACATGTGAGGCGAGAGATATTTATTTAAATTATTTTAAAAAACTATTGTTCAAAGTGCGGTCGCATATAATATAAGATGCCAGGACAAGGACGTCTCGTGGCTATTTTAATATTTATGCTTTCGCCTTAGTTATTTTTTACAGCGTACTTTCTTATGCCCCTTTTTTATCCGTGACGAGACGGTCCGTTTGTGGTTTAAACTGTTTGTCACTGAATTATCTAAACCATTTAAATACAATTGTTACAATACTCGCGACAGTGTTATGTATGGTTCACAACTCATTATCGGAACTATTAATATTATGAGTTCATATTGACAATGCCGACAGACCACAAGTCACACCATTCATATGGGATATTTATGACAATCAATCGAACTCTACAATGTCTGTGTATTTTCTCAAAATTAAAAAAATAATGATTGAAAAAACTGAATTGTATGAAAAAAATGTAGAAGAATATTAAACTCTTACTTTTGGTTCTTAAGGGCGTCCACATGCAGTAAAAATTCCGATTCAAAATATTGAATTGAAATTTCGAAGGCAGCTAATTTTTAATTTATTTTATTTATTTATTTCCTTAATACATAGAATTAATAGCACTAAACCTTGATATAGCAAATCAATTTAATTTAAATAAGATGAAGAAAGATATCATTAATATAATGAAAGTGAACACACTGAGATGGTTTGGCCACATGGGAAGAATGAATGAGGAACGCCTGACGAAGAAAATATACAATGCGGATAGGAATGGATTGAGAGGCCGGGGCCGCCCAAGAAAGGGATGGCACGACCATGTGAACGATATTCTGAAAGACGGAAATGTTAGAAGCATGTACAATAGACGAACATGTATGAGACGATGCATGAATGTTGACGAGGCGATGAATGTGTGCCAGGATAGAAAGATATGGCGTTCGGTTCTCTCTGCCTACCCCGTATGGGACATGGCGTGATGGTATGTATGTATGTATAATTTAATTTAATTAGGGGAGGGTCATATATAGAATGTTTGATTAACAGAATGAGTATTTTGATGAACTGTAAGACTTTTTTGATATATTGGAGAGTAAGAGAACATATTTAACAAGAGAAAGAAAGACAACTACATTAACTTGTCGATTATTTTTGAGTTGCTTTATTTTCTTTGAAATATGTGATAAGATGCAATGATGTTCACCATCCATTCTTAATGTAGTATCTTTTTAGGTGATATGAGACTGGTATGTTAGATACACGCATGTGTCGTGTTTCCTTTTATAAGGTAAGACACACCAGCACGCCTGTCGCTGGTTACCCCACGTTGTGAGAAATGTCGTGAAGGTAGGAAATGCTTTATTTTCTTTAACGACTTTTTAACGTAATCCTAATACAATGCCATTTTTTTGGCAAATGACAAAATTTTTGTAATATTCGGCACCCCTAATTTATCGATGCTCATTTAATGTTAGGGTTACCAACCAGAAGTAGAATTGGGCAGGGAATGTCACTCGATCCAGACTCCACATAGACTATAAGAGTGCTGGAATGGCAATCTAGAATAGGTAGAAGAAGCGTCGAATGACCTCAAAAAAGTTGGTCTGACGATCTAAGATAGGTGGCTGGAGGCAGTTGGATACGATCTGCCCAAGACAGAGAGAATTGTGAACGTCTCAGGGGGGGCCATATTTCGATTACTGGACGAAGGAAGGCTGAAAAAGAAGAAGAAGGCCCCTAATTACCCCCCTCCAAATCCCAACCCCACAGTCTTTTTATTTAATTTTAATTAACTCTTTTTTTTTAACAGATTTTTAATTATCTCAATAGAGACGAAGTTGGAATATTTAATGTAGGAGAACCGGGAAATCAAGGCACCTACAGGGCTAACGACCTGTCATCGGCTGGTTTTACGTGATCACTTTATGCGCTTGCGCAACGTTCACCAATTATGCCTTTTTAATGAGATCCCTATCAATTCAATTTTGAAAGTTCTATATATTGTAATACTGAAGTTCTTTTCGCTTGAAAATAAGGAATTTTTACTACAGGTATCTATGTGTGAAATTATGAACAACATTCTTATTATTTTTATTTATTTTGTTGTAACGCCATCTATTTGTTTCTCATTTATGTATTGTTTTAAGATATTCTTTCAATTTTTTAAATAAAAGTGTTTGCATATAATATGTTTTTATATGAGCATTAGAAAGTCGTCAACCGGAAAATTGAGCAAGTTGTTAAGAAACAGAACTGTAAACAAATGTCATATTTTAAAATATTACACCCACACCTAAACTTTTAAATAGAGTAATTTAAATTGTCATTTTATCAGTCAAAATAATACATATTAAGATTGATTGTTTGAAATCAAGACCATCTCACTTTAAAAGGTCATCGTCAAATTTCCGATCAGAAAACAGACGGACATAATAATATATATATACGATCACAAAGACACAAGGTTAAAAAAGTGTATTTAAAATAAAAAGGTGCAGTTTCATCTGTGCGATTGCTGCCCGCAACAATCGCATTGGGCGTCGTAGTTGATGCATGCGACAGGCGCTAAATTTTACCTAGAATCGATTCATAGCACATTTTTTTTATAAATAGCTTGGATAGTTAATTTGGTATAATCACCATAAATAGGGAAGTACCTACCTACCTATTTATGCAGAATGATAAAAAAGACTATAGTTACCTACTGTGACACGGAAACAGAACATATCATTATGCCATATGTTCTGTTTCCATATGAATAAATATTTTTATATTATTGTTTTGTTTCTTTTATTACTCACATTTTTTTCATATTTAAATTGTTAATCACTGTACTTATATATGTTAAAGATACAAAAAAATAAGATGAGTTGATATGTACCTATTCACAGAAAAAAAATATAATTCTGAGCGTTCTCCTTGAAACAAAGTAGATATTTATTGATATTTCATAATTGTAAATAATGGTCTGTAAATCAAATATTTTTTAAAAGTTGCATATACGCAAAAATTGGATTTTTCCCTCTGGGTGACAGGTCGTCAGCGTGTGCCTTGAGTTCCTGGTTCTTCTATAATATTCCTACTTCGTCTCAATTGAGATGTTAAAATTTTGTCAGAAATATGGATTGTAATTATATATTTTTTAAAAATAATCACATTTCGTTACTATCACATGTAAAAGGAAGTTTTTTGTTATACAAACGAGAAAATGAGTTAATTGCAATGAAATGCTGTGTAACAAAATTCAAGCAGGAATCGCATGCGACAATCGCATTAGCGAGACTGCACCTTTAATACTGATTGTCTTATGACTGATGTTTCGGAAGGCCACGTAAAAATAATGTCACAGAACCGACACAACACGACATCATGTCTGTGGGAGTCAATACAATGGAATGTATGAACGATTTATTATTTTAAGTGTACCTACATATTATTATGTACACAATGCCTTATAAATTAGATAGACAAATAGGCACACGGCATGTTTGGACAGCATTTCGTTTTTGAAAGTAGGTCTGTTTGTGATTGGATCAACACAAATAATGTACCGCGTTTGGCTGATGACAGAAACAACAAAATCGCAAAAAGTACAATTGAAGCAAAAATATTATTAACTATATCACAGCTGTGAAGATTAGATAATTTATGAGGTCTTTACAACAGTTATAATTTCAAGCCACGGGAGTCCACTCCGATCTGCTGAACGTACTTTCCTATCTATTCCAATTCATAGTACTGAATTTTTAGTTCTTCAGTTGAAGTACAATCAGCAAGGCTGTGGAATAGTCCAAGTTCTGATACTAATTCAGCTATATCATTGAATATATTCAAAAATAGGCTAAACCAGAAATGATTATCTGATAATACCTGATTTCTTCTTCCTCTCCTCTTCCTTTCCTTATCTTTTTGTTTTCCTATCATTGCTATGAAATATTTTTTTGTGTTTTCCTTTTTTTTTACTTTTCTTGTTATCTTTATTTTTAAATTTTTGTCATGTCATAACCTTATTACCATAGTAAACATTGTATTGTACATTAACATCAACTCTGGCTGGTTGGAAGAAATGGCCGTTTGGCAATTAACCCGTCAGTGTAACAAATTGTATGTACAAGAAACAAATAAATAAATAGATATATAAATAATATGACCTATGCGAATGGTACCGGGTTCGATTCCCGGTGGAGGCACTGTTTTCAATTGTGTTATGAGACAAGATCTGTGAGACGATTAATGTATTTTGTCTCCAGAACGCTGTAACTTGTTAATGGGTGCGTGTTAATTCATATTTGACCTAATACAAATATAAAATAAAATGTGTATTTTGAAAAATCATTTTAAAAATGTTGAATTGTATAAAAAAATTAATCCTGAAAAATTGATTGAGAAATATTTGAAAAAATGTTTTAAAATCGAACACCTGAAAAAAAAATGTCTGCGCTAAACCAAAAAATAATAATAATATATAAGATCGATTACTTACTAACGATCTCTTCAATATAAACATTAGTCGAAGAACAATAATAGCATTTGGGCTAAATCATAAAATGTTTGTATGTATTTGAATAAGATATTACATATATTCATTGTTAAGATTTGAATTAGGTAACTAGTGTGTAAGAATGTCAATACAATCTCAGTTATATCAATATTATGAGGTATGTTAAGTTTAATAGTCAAAACTTGAACGATACATGGGTGTAATAAAACTAGCAACTTAGATAACATTTTATACTTTAATTTACATATAACATGTACGTATTATATAGAATACATATAATAAAATATAACCGTTGAACTTAAAGGTTAAAACAATAGAACCCTTGCTTATTTTACTAATAAATCGTACTGACATTCATATTATTAAAGGAGAAAATCCCATACATTTCTTAATAACATCCATCCTACTTATCGCTTTCTAAGTAATTAAATAGTATGTATCATATGCTAAGAACAAGGATGTATTATATTATTTAAGTGTAAATTTTTGAGAAAAATACATTTTTTTACTAGAAAGTAAACGAATATAAGGAAACACATTAAAATTTTGAAAAAATAATAACTGTGGAATAAAATCGGCCTTCGTGGCTCAATTGGTTAGGTATCTGACTGCTGAACCAAAAGTCCCGGGTTGGATTCCCGGTGGAGACACAGTTTTTAATTGTGTTTTAAGTCTGGATCTGATCTGCAAGTCTCCAGAAAGCGGCAACTTGTGTACGACATACGAAATGTCTCCAGAATGTAGCAAGTTGTTATTTGGTGCGTGTTAAATTTGACATAGTAGGTACCTGTTAGTTGCCCGAGAAGTAATAAAATAAACAAATAAATAAATATACACGCACTTTTCTATCTTTCGATTGTGACGGCTTCTAATTTGTAGAATTCCATCATGACAATGATTAATATGAACACATATATAATTCCACAATTTATTTTATTTTTCTCCCGACGACCGTTTCGGCTTATAAGGCCATAATCAACTGGTGTTGAATACACAGTTCACATTTCTTTTATACAAAATTAAACAAAGGTTATAACAGGTAAATAGATAAATGTATGTATATATGTAATGCTATTAATGATGGGAAAACCTGACACATAATGAGGTACTGGAAAAGGGATAGACAAATGGGTATTTGTGTGAGAGGGAGAGAGAAGGAAGATATACAATTAAAATTAAAATAAGCCATGTGTATAGGAATTGGATTTTTTGGTAAAGCCCATTATTACTATTTCAGTATGTCAATTTCTTAATAATTATGGGTGGCAATTTATATAGTTCTTATATGTAAACAACTAAAATAATATATTATAATGACAAAAAATTATTATGTTACACATAAATATTTATACATTAGGGCTTCTATTTTCTAAAATATTTGTCTGTCCCTTTTCCAGTACCTCATTATGTGTCAGGTTTTCCCATCATTAATAGCATTATATACATACATTTATCTATTTACCTGTTAAAACCTTTGTTTAATTTTGTATAAAAGAAATGTGAACTGTGTATTCAACACCAGTTGATTATGGCCTTATAAGCCGAAACGGTCATCGGGAGAAAAATAAAATAAATTGTGGAATTATATATGTGTTCATATTAATCATTGTCAAATAAATATATATTTTTTAAATTAAACTGAAAATAAGTTGAGAAATAAATGGAGATTGGATAACGTGCTGGGTTTAGTAATCCAGTGGTCGCGGGTTCGAATCCTGCCACGACCGATTTCGTTCACCTATAGTACGAGCATTTAAGCTTATTTTAGGGAATATATATTTTAGATGGGTCGATGGCAGAGCGGTTAGCGCGCTGGGTTAGTAATCCAGTGGTCGCGAGTTCGAATCCTGCCTCGACCGATTTCGTTCGCCTATAGCACAAGCATTTATTTGCTTATTTTAGGGAACGTAGGAAGATGTATAATATGTACTTGTTTAACAAGGACATATTCATTTTTATTTAAAAAAAAAATGTGGGTGTATGTATTGTATACGTTCTTGTTTCAAGGACATATTCATTTTTTTTAAAAACATAAATAAATTTTATATTTATGGCTTAAAATCAGGGCTATCGTATCGCCCAATGAAGGCTCTTTCGACTGCTCAAGTGTTGAAGTAAAGCAATATGATTGTTTTTCAACTCATATCACAATGATGTATTCCATTTATTTATTTAATTACAAACAGTACATAATAATATTATTTATTCATCAACCTCACTAGGGTATCGAGGTCTACAAATTTATATAAAGTAAAGACACTTTAAAAAATAATATATTAAAACAAGTTTTAGTTATATCGAGTTGGATACCAAATACATATTATATGACTTAACAATCTCGATGGATATACCTAAGACAGTCATTCACTGTCGTTCAGTGAATCCATTTTCATATCCTTCCATGTCCTTCAATGTGGTGTTAGTCATTTACTTTACAAGAATATGTATACAGTATAGATTTTTATGATAAAAAATCCTGTTGACAAGCCAAATAATTTTTCTTTAAAGACTGTATGAATAATAATTATTAAAAAATAATTCTTAGAACCATTTTCAAACACGTTCTTCAAACTGAAAGAACGAAAACGTTTTGAAGCACTTTTTGATATTTTTCAATGTCTTCCTTACATTAAGATGTAATCCTAAATATATAACAGAATCTTTCGTTTATTTATCATCTGTCCCTTTAAGCTTTTGATATTCAAAAAATAATATGCCTGTTAAATGGAATAATAATGTATAAATTAAATGTTTTCCTGCAATTAATTTTACTGCTGGTTATTTTCCTTCTTGTAAAGATAACAGCCGAGTACAATATATACAAGCTCTGAAACAGTCTTAATCAACTTTGTGTAAGAAATGAGATCGTTGTGGTTAAGTAGCGAAACAATGTTTCATTTCTATTGTATATCATTAAGAAACAGAATCACTGTTAACACAAAGTCTCTGAAAGCCCCCCAAGGCCTTATTACTACTATTCAGATATCTGATTTATATAGGAAATTATTTCATGTCCACTATGCCGGACGTTTGTGTACCTATGGAGTTTGGATAAATCACAGTACATTACTCAACAGAACGTTTATTTGACACAGTATGACAGTGTCAAATAAACGTAAATTAATTTATTTCAGTAATTTATACATACATACATACCTACACGCCATGTTCCTTACGGGGTAATCAGAGAGAACCGAGCACCATATTCCACTATTTTTGCACACATTTCTGGCTTTATTTTCATCTATGCATCGTCTTATACATGCTCGTCGATTTTTCAAGCTTTTTATATGTTTTTCTTTCAAAATATCATTCACATGTGCCACCCCTTTCTAGGGCGACCCTTGCTAATCACTCCATCTCTTACACCCATGTATATTTTTTTGTTCGCTCGTTCATCAATCATTCTTTCAATATGTCCAAACCACCTCAAGGCATTCACTTTCATTTTACTTCTAATATCCTTCTTTATCTTGTATTCTCTCCTTATGACCATTGTTCTATCTGTAGAGTAATTCATCATTACATTATAGTATAATTCATCAATATTAAATTTCAACGAATCTATTGCTTGTTCATAATCAAATTTAATATCTCAATAGAGACGAAATTGGAATATTATAAGGGAACCGGGAAATCAAGGTACCAACAGGGCTTACGACCTGTCATCGGCTGGTTTGCGTGATCACTTTATGCACTTCCGATAATAAAATAAAATAATATTATTACAAAATAAAACTCATTTTCCAAAATATAATTAGGTATCTTGACGTGGTATTTTTCAATTTTTTAAAGAAGTAATACACATAGTAATAAACATAGATTGATATAGCTTCATTTTCATTAATTAAAACAAAACTATATTTCTGATTCTATATACAAGAATTCATTTTTCCCCGAAAGTTATTTTGCCTTATTAAGGCCTCTTCATGAAAGTGCTTTTATTTTTAATCAAATGTTAAATGTAATATTTTTAAATATATAATCACCAACTAAATTACTATAAGTATTTATATTCTATATGTATATTCAGTTTTACTCTTGCCTCTGAGGATGCCAACTATGTTCAGTGAAAGTGCTTAGGCTCATTAAAGTCATTCTCATTTGTGGATTAAAACTATAGGGTTTTATTCATTTTTATAAATAATTTAATTTATAGCTACGGACTTCCACTGTGTTGAAGAAAAAACTTTGTAATTAAAAAAAAAAAAATAATGTAAAATAGCTACTCATAAAAGAACTATAATTTTTATATACGCTGAATACTTTTCTGAATGTAAATTTTTTAATGTTCGGGTAAATAAATCAATATGTTTCAGAATAAACAATATAGTTTTTATAGTGTCAGTTCGCCACTGCAAATTCGCAACTAAATTCGCGTGTGATTATTCGCTGCTTGTAAATTGCTACATAAGAAATTTTCTTCCGTGCTACTGATCCACGCTCGCCGATAATTATTCACAAAATAAAAGCCTTAAATAATTTCATTCCACTTATTTGGTTGGGCGGCGTAGGCGGCAGGGACAAGGACGAGAAGGGTGAGGGGAGGGGTACACGGTAGCCAAGGTTTTAGGGCGTTACCTTATTGAAGGTTGATGTAACTTAGTGTATACACAGGTATCGACATACTGATTGTCAATCTTTCTTGTGTCAATTACAAATTACTCAATTTATCTATAAAAAACCTCTCATATTTTACATATTTTTTATATGTTTTAGAGAGTTTTGGTTGTATTATTCTTCATCTCTGGTCTGTAACAGCTATGGCTGCCTCTCTTCTACTCCACTCCGTCCTGTCCTCTGTCAGCCTCTTCATCTCTACGTAAGCTATTACAGCACATGTCGCCGATCACCTGGTCTATGTAGCTGTTTCTTGTGTTATGAAGTAGTGTAAAATTGTGTGCAAATACCAAGAATAATTATTACATAAGTTGTAGTTTAATATATATAATAAACACATCACATACAATCTAACAATAATAATAAAAAAACGTTTGTTTGAAACCAATATTGTTGTAAGAGTACAATATTATTGTTTAAAAAAAATGTCTGAACAATAATGGACAGCAAAAGGGCTATTGCTCAGCTGCTGGTGTGCCAGGTTTCCCTGGAGTGCTGCTGGTTTTCAGAAATGCCTTGGGACATCACAATACATAGAAAGAACAGACTTCATAACCTATAAAAAAATTATATAGAATAGAAAGAGAAATAAAAATCAATAATTATTGCAGATTTGAGTTTTTAAATATCTGCTACTGCTGGCACTTTTCGTAGTTCAACAACCATTCCTTGCAGTCTTTATTAAAACTCTACAATCAGACCGTTGCACGTATGCTCCGTGGTATCTCATTTTAAGGAAGTGCTTTTCTTTTTATTCTTAAATATGTATATGTTCTCACTTCTTTCTCATCCAATAATATTTATTATTATATTATTTAAAAAAATGTTTAGCTTCTCCACTGGCTAGTAGCGTCTTGGTTTCGATATCCAGCAGAGGTGATTTTTATTACTTAAATTGTTAATCTGGACTGAAATCACCGTTTAGTTGAAAGGAATTCAAGTAAAAACTCGCCACATGCACATGATGTAAAAAAACTATTCGTTAAAATAATATCAAAAATAAACACATATTAAAACTAGCCACTCATCAAATCTTGGCACATATCAAAACTAGGCACATATCAAAACTAGGCACATATCAAAAGAAGGCACATATCAAAACTAGGCACATATCAAAACTAGGCACATATCAAAACTAGGCATTTATCAAAACTAGGCACATATGAAAACTAGGTATTTATCAAAACTAGGCAAATACCAAAAATAGGCACATATCAAAACTAGGCACATATGAAAACTAGGTATTTATCATAACTAGGCAAATACCAAAAATAGGTACATATCAAAACTAGGCACATATCAAAACTAGGCACATATGAAAACTAGGTATTTATGAAAACTAGGTATTTATCAAAACTAGGCAAATACCAAAAATAAGCACATATCAAAACTATACATATATCAAAACTGGACATTTAATAACATCATAATACTTATAGTTATAATTTATTGAAGTTAGAGTCGCACCACAGGTGGCGGTGATGCTGTGTGTATCTTGAAGGTTCTACTGATATTGTTACGCAGACGAGGAAGACGCGACGGGAGGCCGACGAATGTTCCAGCAATCTCTGGTTTGTCTGCCCGTTGTCATGGGATTTCCTACAAGAATAGGTATTGCAACACCACATTTATCATAATCATCGGTGAATGAAAGTCAGCTGATTATTCTTACTATACTCTTACTTCCTGTGCAATACATCATTTAACTTCACCTGTCTGTACTGGAATTTTGCAATAGATTTTTAACCAACTTCCCGACCAGTAAAATAGCTGAAACTTTCAGAATTTGTGTATTCCCGATGATTTACTAAGTTTATTAAAACTATTTTCAGCTTGGTTTATTTGGTATTTTGATAAAATTTAAAAATTTTGTATTTCATATAAACATAATGTAATTTTTATTGACAATAACATCTCAATAGAGACGAAGTTGGGATATCATAAAAAAACCAGGAACCCAGGCACCTCATTTAAATTCTTTTGCTTCTACTTGCTATAAACACAGGGTTTTTAAATTAAATTGCAATAAAAAAGTGCTTATATATATTTATACATTTACAACACGTCAGGAAGTATAAACAATACAATTAGTGCAACCATTTTGTGTGCTTTTCGCAAACGCATAATGTGATTACCTTGGTGAATTTATCTCGATTAAAAAACATAATTTGCGATATTATTATAATTGAATTATGTCTAAACAAGTCAGAAGATAACTATTTTTTCTCTAATTGTTTTGAAGATTTCAATTTTACCGCGAAATAATGAATGTTTATCATGACAGAAAAATGTGGATCTTAGTAATCTTTGCCTACTTCACGAGGCACTTGACCTAAATAACTTTTTTGTATATTTATTTTTATTTACATATATTCAACTGTGATTCTCGTTTTTTTTCGATTGCATGTTATTGTAATGTATTGAGCGAACCTATATAATATAATGTTCTTTGTTGTACAGAAAAAGTCATGAAGTATTTATACCTACATGTACATGTATGTGAGGTTAGGAATGTGTGGTATCTATTCTATCATCTCCCAACAGTCACATAGTAATTGTACATTTTTGTATGATTTTAAAATAACACAAAACTATCTGAATCGTTAGATTGGAAACTCAACCGCTTGAAAAAAGTTAATTCTCGAGAATTCTATTACCTCGTCGCCATTTTTATTCAACGCAATTTGCGAACATCCTGTTTTCTTCATCTTTATCTTACAATTAGTTCTGTCAAGTACTTACCTACTTCTCAAAGTTGAAGGTTTTGTTTGTAGTGACAATATATTGACAAAGCTCTGGTGTTGCAGGGAGCCGACAATTCATTCAGTTTCGAAATCTAGGTTTAAGGTTGACGGGAGATTAAATTTTATTTGCGTATATCATTTAGTAATGTAATGTCAATTACGAAACGTTAAATTGCTTTTAAAGATAATTTGAAATCTGTCAAATTTAAGTCGCATTGATTCTCACAACTTTACTTAGCTTTGTTATTGATGGTGATATAATATTTTCATTGATTATAATATGTTTTTTTATATGAATGTTATAAGAAACTTGAAAAATTAATATCAATCTATAAATTTTCAAAATCTCGGTTAAATGTTTAATTCATTCAATATTTATTATGAAATTGCACAACCTTCATCAATAATCATTCATATAGTTTCCTTATTTTTGCATCTTTGGAATGTTCAAACTACAATAAAAAAAAACTCAACTACATCTATTAAAACAATAAATGCAGTTTATTACATTAAATTAATACTTAGGGATAATATATTTTTCTCCTGGGATAAAATTTGAATATTCAAATTAAATACAAAATTATATACAAATGAAATAGGTACCTACGAATGTTGTAATGAAACACAATAGTTCAAATTATACAAGAAAGTTCAAATGAAATGCGAATGTTCAAACTGCTAACAAATGTTCAAGCGAAATACGAATGTTCAAACAAAATACTTGTTTGAAATGAATACAATAAGTTATTATTTATGATTTTCCTACTTTATATTCCTAATTATTATAGGAATATTAATACTTTTTTTCTTTGCCTATCTAATTTAAATAGAAATAAATTGACTATTTTAAATGTTCAAAGAATACGAATGTTTAAACTGAATACAAATGTTCAAACAAAATACTAATGTTCAAAGAAAATATGAATGTTAAAATGAAATACCAATGTACAAATGAAAAATTGTTGATTTGTAAGACCGATTTCGAGAACGGCTGATAAAGAGTACCAATACGTTGTGAATCATTTTAGTTGTATAGACATTTGTTGACTCACTACCATTGGCTTTCACACTTGACTTAACACCATCGCCGCCATGTTTTTTTTTTATTTTGAGTGGCCAATTAACAATCGGTCGGTAAACAAATTTATATGAAATCATTTAAATCATGACTTATCATTTTTTGTGCCATTTGTTACATCTAAAAGTATTCAACAAACAACGTCAAAATAAATATATATTTTTTTGTTCTCTTATTGCTTTTCATGCAATTGATATGTAGTATATCAAATATCAACTCGACACGCACCCAATAACATGTTGCCACATTCTGGAAACTCTTTGTACTTAATTACATAAGTTATATTACTAAAAATACGGTGACAAAATGTGTCTCCACCGAAATCGAACCAGCAAATTTGACACAGAAGACAGATGTCTTACTAACTAAGCCACGACGGATAACTTTGTATAGTATTTATACCTTTACAATAACATGATCATTCCTGGGTTTGATCCCCAGCAGAGGAAAGATTTATTTAAATTTATTTCTCTCGCATATATGTATTGCTTCTCCTGGCTGAAAACACTGGTTAGTTGGAAGAAATTGCCATACGGAAATAAACTCGCCACTTGCGCAGGGTGCAGAATGTTCAACATTATTATGAAAATATATAAAGATTTTTTTTGTGATAGTAAAAATCAAGACAGAATCAATTTTCTAGGGGATTTTTTTCCTTTTTTACAGGACGATTGTTTCGCCTACTAAAGGCACATTTAACTGGTATGGAAAAATAAATCATTTCTTATTAATTGAAACGATAAATATATCGACAATAATAAGCGGCTTTGTTTTTTTGGTTATATTTTGTCTGTTTAAATTCAAAAAAGATCATATTCATCGTTGGTTGTATTACCTCACATACTATCACGCTGTTTCCCTGTTATTAGGGTAGGCAGAGAGAACCAAACGCTATACTCACACTTCTGTCTTTACGTGTATTAATCTGTTTATATTTTATGGTCCCTAAATAAAACTATATAGGTATTGACAACGTCGAATATTGCGCCACATAGTTAAACAGATTCAAAAGTCCTTCGGCATTAAACACTTAATTCTAGATGAACTTAAGATAAAAAACTAATGCAATTGAAACAGTGGTCTTTATATTATTAACGATTGCTTATTAAATAATCTAAAAATGTCATGTCACAAATAAAAATGTTACAAAAATAATGTTAAGTAACTCTCTATCCGACGTCAGGTAATTCGTATCTTCCGTCTCGCACGTCAGACGGGACATTCAACAAAAGGTTCAAATATCATATACGAGCCAAAAAACGACGTATATGCAACGTTTGTTCAATTTGACGAAGGCCAAAAATTTATTCGAACTCGGATGGTTTTTTGCTTTCGTGCGTCCGCGTGGTAGTCTGCGTGGGCCATAATGTATTCGGGTGATTTTGCAAAACGATGTTGTTTGTCGGGTATATGGTGCGAAGGAAAATATACCTTATACGTCACTGGCCGAGGTGGTATATTTGCGTGCGCGTTCTTACAAAGATGGTTTTAGTTTGAACGGACTGATTCATTTGTACAAGCGACCAAACTGAAATGTTCTGCCCACGCAGATACTCTGGGAACACCTTAATGAATTTTCGTGGCACAAGCGTCAATGTGTCTATGAGAGTGCTCACCGGTGGCGCTACTGTAGCGCTGTACGGGTTCGGTTCCATATTCAAATTTACAAATTTGAATTTCGCAACACCATTTTTTCCCCGATCGATAATGTGAAATTGAATTACTTGCCAGAATATTCTATTGATGCAGTTGGTATGAATAATTTACATAACATCAACTTTACTATCGAACAATACAAACGAGTACATAATATTTCTACGCAGAGACAATACAACAAACAAGCATCAACCAATAAGCTAGCATTAATATAAGTATCTACATACTTTTTTCCAATATGTCTTTTGAAGTGAATCAGTTACAATATAATATTGATTGTGCTGCGGTGGCGAGGATGCAAATCTAAAGGACACCACGAACTCCTTTTTCGTCCATCGTTTGTGTGGAACGAATGTACAACATGCGCATAAAAAATATAATATATAGACTACGTGAGTATGCGCATAAAAAATATAATATATGATCTTTACAAAAAATACTTATAAGAAAATCGCATTTTAAATTAATAAAGAATCTATTTCTTCCCCTTTTTATTTTACTATACAAAATATTTCAACGCACGGGAAGGTAAAGATCAACAAAAAAGATTTTAAATTTGGTTATACTTTTGAAACTGACAATCGTTATTGTATTTCTCTTTCAGATCAACTTTAAAGATTTATTTAACTATAAATAAATAGATCGTGTCGATCGTAAACAAAACATTGACATGCAGATAATATATATATGTACAACAGCTACTGCACCCAAAAATTCAAAGCTATGTAGGTATGTCCATACTGAAAAAGGAGGTTATTTGTGATTTATATGTGTGACTTAAATATCTGCATAGATATATTATTCACCTATTTTTAAACTACTAAAAGTAAAATCTATAAGCATTTAATAAATTGTTAAAAAATTGTTTTAAAAGTTGAAATTATGTTCGAGACATAGGTTTTCATATAATACACTAGATGTCGTAGTAAGCAAATTTTGTATGAATCGAAGTGAGTCATTTTTCAGGGGGGATTTTTGACGTTTTGGTTCCAGACCACATCGTTTTTCTATAGAAAATAACGACTAATGTTAATTGTTTTCGGATTTATTTGTCTAAAAAACATTATAATTATTAATAATTTAGAGAACATTTATCTAGGATGTGTTGAAATGTAAGAAAAACTGAAATATGTTGCCAATCAAAACGTGAAACGCGCGATATTCCATGACTCACTTTTTGCAGAGTACTACATCTAGGTATATTATAATAAAAATCTATGGTTCGAGGTTAGTTCCATATTTGAATACACAAAAAAACACTGAGAATATTCTTATTGCCATTCCAGAAAAATACTTTTGATAAACCGAATTTATTTATTTATTTTACTAATATAAAAAAATGTCTACTAAACAAGTACATGTGTTGTTTTAAAATCGATAATTATCACAAAAAACTTTTTATTTTTTGTTTTAATTTTTCACATAAAATCCCGATGATGTAAATAATTCATTGTTTATATAATGTCATATAGAAGTACTTTTACATATTTTTTTCTTATTTACATATTTTGTAAATACGAACGTATTTACAAAAATATTTTAACATATCAAGTCCCGCCCACTCGCCAACCAATGGAGATACAGTGTCACGTAACTGACCACTGTGAATATCATTGTATCCATTTTCAATTTAATTTCGTCCACCAAACAAAAAAGGATCAGTGCACGATATAATCACAAAAATGTCACCCCTACAACCGCAAAACATTTTTTATAAAGTACAACCATACTTGAACAGATATTTGTCCAACAAAGACGCCCGCTGTAATGATATTCGAAAACACATAAGAGATACGCATTTGAATTTACAAAAGGAATCGAACGTCGTCGTTTGAATTTCGAACGTGTTACGAATTTGGTTTGAATTTGCACCGCCAGTTATGGGCGGCGCTTATTTTTTCCACGTTCATTGTCTATGATCACGTACTCTATTAATTATTATCTATGTGTGTAATAAATTTTAATATTATTCCATGTACCTGCTTTGATATTCTCTATGCATATTCGAATCTCTATCATTTGATCTATGACTATTGTGATAAAATAATCGAGTAGGTACCTACATATATGTACGTAACTGTCAAATGAATTATAAAATTTGCGATATTAATATATATATGGTTGGATAATTTATATAGCGCCGTTTTCGTGAAAACTCACCTCAAGGGCGCTTTGTAGCTATTAGTTTTTCATGTTAGTAAAAGCTTAAAATCTAGGTTATTGATCTTAAATTAAATTAAAAATAAACATAAAAACGATGTATACAATACTTAGTATATTCTATTTAATTGAATCTAATGCCATGAAACGTTGAGAAGTGTCACGGAGCAGTTATTTACAGTGTTGTTAAGTTGGTTTCATTACATTATATACAAATTCAAATATAGGAGGTGTTATTGTGTGAAATATTAAACAGGTGTGTCTTAAGTTGTTTTTTAAACGTGTTTATATTGTCTATTTGTCTGAGTCGGTATGGAAGTTTATTCCATGAGGATGGACCAGCAACAGCGAACACACGATCACCAAAGTTTGATTTGTGCACTCGGTTAACTTCGTTTAGTTTACCGATTGCTGAGCTTTGAGCTGAACGGAGGGATTTCTGTCTGTTGTTTGAGGTGAGCGGAGTGCACATTTCGGATAGGTATTGCGGGGCCAGACCGTGTATTGCCTTGAATGTTGTTAGGCATATCTTGTACTCTATCCTTTCAGGGCACTTGAGCCAGTGAAGATTTTTTTTTTCGTATCATACTTACATAGACAATAAAATGTACGCAGTGGAGACCTCAAAGACAACTTTAGATGAAAAACTAGGCAAAACGTTCGTTCCGTAAAAAGTGATATTAAAAAAGATATTCCGTAAAAGTGAAAAGTGACGAATTTTCGTCTAAAATTAAACGTCGTGAACCGTAGCATAGAGTGGTCAGTTTTTAAGCTAACACAGCGGAAAAAAAATAAAAAATATATAAATAGCTCCTGTGCTGGCGTTATGGGTTCAATTCCTAGCAGGAGAGAAAAACATAATTGTAAACTATTTCTCGCACAATTTTTCTGAGCTTAAAATATTGGTTAGGTGGTCAATATTTCCATTTTTAAAATGCCTAGTGCCTAGTAATATTGCCACTTGCACAGGATTCGAATCAATAAATTTAGTTTGATATTTCGATGGCTAAACGGACAAATATTGTATGTCCATTATTGATTGTTTTGAGAAAACATGAATGTTCATAATGCTAGTATATTTGCTTATAATATTTAGTTTTTAACTGACTATTTCTTTAGCTGTATTACTTATGGACATACTATAATATATATTCACCGATCAAAGATAATGTCGAGCTCTACAAAATGTGTATCATAGCTCAATTTCACCAAAAAATGGACAAACAATATATGGCCGGATAGCCATCGATTTATAAATTTATTTTTTTACAATATAGACATACATACTTATTATATATACGCCCCACTAGGAACTACCTGTTCAAGGGCTGTTCTTAGATATATACATCCCTGTCCACTCGCTCGTGGCACTAGCCGTTTACATATTACAAATATAATTACATTTATTGAAAATAAAATGAAAACTAGCGAATTTTTTAAATTACAACAGATATGGACTTAATCAAGACAAAATTCTCCTCTATATCAATCGTTTAAAATAATATGAGTACAATTTTTCTGAGGCACAGGTGTATTTCGATTTTATAAGAAGTAGTTACGTAAGGTACACCTCTCTACACATGTTCCGAAATATTTTTCGACGCAGCGTTAAAAAGTAATGATTATTAATTTTAGTTCCGAGAATCGCCACCAACACACACATACACACGAGTAGATGCTGCGTGGTCCAGCCATAAGCCGTTGCGCGAGGGTCTGCTTCATACATCACACCGCGGGATATGAAAGTCTATAGGAGACATCTATCTCTTAGGCCGTGGTCTCCGGCGCAAGTATTTGTGCTTGATAATTATTTACTCCGAGCAACGGACATTCCGCGTGTCAAGGTACAGAGAGGACGAATCGACTGGGGATTAATAATATTCCGTGTTACGATGGAACGGAAAAAAGATATTTTCCGGAACTCGAAATACTATCGAAAATGGTTGGTAGCAGAGCGGCAGTAATCCGTTGAATTGCAATCGAATCCTGACTTTTGCTTGTTATTATCGTAACAATTTCAATACTAATAACTTTCTTGCATCCTGCGCAACTGGCGTGTTTAGTGCCATATGACATTTTTCTTATTTACCATTATTTACAGCCCAAAGAAGCAATATTTGCGTGAGAAATTAACTTGAACAAATTTCTGCTCTGCTGTATGGAATAAATATCAATTGCAATTACAAACTGAGAAATAATTGTATGCGAGTGTACGTCCTTAAAGATTACAATAGTGTGCGCCCGAGTTAGTGTTTATATTTGAATCGAGCATTACGTAAAATAATATGGTGATTTAAAAACAAATAAGAAAATTGCGTTAAAACGTATCGGACCAGTGTTTAGATTTACAAAATAACAATCATTTAAAAAACATTCATGTTTCGAAGCATCGTAAGTTTTGAGTTATGGATAATAAATCTGAAATATAAAAAAAAAAAATTACGAAAAAATTTCACACAGTAAAAAGTGTATCGGACCAATGTTTAGATAAATATAGAAAGAATTTCAAGTTAGCGTATGAAATAAAATAAATCCCACATTTTCAACTAAACAACAAAAGTATTTTCGGAATCATAATAAATATAATATATTTCGTATCTGAATAGGTATGCAAATAATATGTATAATAAATTCAACAACGATACATGATATCGACGAAAACAAATTATTATGTATATACTCATCAGTTACATCTTCAGAAAAATTCTGGAAAATTTTTACAAAAGATGTATTGAATTTTAATGAGCCTCGCGACAATTTATTTTGACCATAAATTTGCTATTATTTAAAAAAATATCCAAAGCATTTCAGCGAACATACATATTAAATGTCAAGGCTAAACGATATAAACTACATTAAATAGGTTTCAAAGATGTATATCTATATATAAATAAATAATAGATTGTAAAACATCGTTTCCATCATCGTTTTAAATCAACTCGAAATATAATAGGAAATTTTAAAAATAAAGTTTTTAGTCAAACTTCTCGTCCCATTTCGTCGAGGAGAGGGGCGTTTGGCACATATACCAACCGATCAAAAAGACGCCCATTTGCGCTCTGCGCAGGCTCTGGCTGAAGTTGTTCTACAATAAATATAAAACATTGTATTATATAATAAGAAATCGGGATAAAGACGAGAATGTATGATTGAAAGAGGTATCGTAAGCTATATGAAAATAAATGCCCTAAGGTGGTTTGGCCTCATAGAAAGAATAAGTGCCTGACAAAAATGTATATATGAACAAAAATAAGAGGTCGGCCTAGCAAAATTTGGCACGATCACATAAATGGAATTTTGAATGATGGAGACGTTAGAAGTAAGAATGACAGAAGAGCGTGTATGAGCCGATGCTTGGATGCGAATGAAGCGAGAAATGTGTGTCAAGAGAGAGGATTCTGGCGTTCGGTTCTCTCTGCCTACCCCAAATAGGGAAAAGGAGTGATGGTATGGTACAAATTATTTATCAAGTTAAGCTTAAAAATATTATTAGTACGAAATCTCGTTGTCAAATATATACCTATCAAGTAGAGATTTCGTATCGTCCTTATCAAAAATGGTAAACATGGAATTATATTTTTTTCTTAAGTATATACTATTTAAATTAAGTATATTTTTACATCCATACAAATAATACTTCTGCTGTGAGCACCGAATTATAATAGTAATTCGGTGCTCACAGCAGAAGCAGCTTCCACTATTTTGTATTATCTTCGGCTGTCTCATAAGAGTCGGAAAATCGAAATAGACAAAATAAAACCTACACGGTTCAGAAATGAATTTCACCGCGCATTATTTTTTAGATGATACGAGACTGGTGTTTGGGGATATACACCTGTATGTCGTGCTTCGTTTTATAAGGTTATGAACACCTACAAACCTATCGCTGGTTACCCCACATTGCGGGAGTTTTGTAATGGTATGTATGTATGTATAATATATAGTTTACAATTGGGAAATATCCTATACAGTTATACATCATAAATACCGTCAATATTGACAATGGAAAAAAATAATATAATAGTTCTGTTGCTTTCATTGTTTACAAAAAAAAAAAACAATTTCACAATAGATGGCATTACAAAAAGGTTTCGTAGATGGCGCTGGATAAAACAGCTTATTTTCAAACGATCAGTTTCTCATTATTAAAATATATAGAACTTTCAAAATTGCATTGATAAGGGAACTCTAAGAAGGCATTATTGGTAAACGTTGCGCAAGCGCATAAAGTGATCGCGTAAACCAGCACATGATAGGTCGTAAGCCCTGTAGGTGCCTTGATTTCCTGGTTCCCCTATAATATTCAAAATTCGTCTCTATCGAGATATTGAAAAATTGTCAACAAATATAATATTTTATAACATATGCAAGTGGCGAGTTTATTACCTAATTGCGATTTCTTTTTAATAACTATTATTTCCAACCCAGAGAAGCAATTATTACGTGGGTGTGAAATTATATTTGCTATTACACTTTTTTATCTTTTGAACGTTCTTTTACGTCTTTGAGTTTCCTTCTTAAATAAAATAATTCATCTTCTTTTCATCGTCATACACCTTCCTTTTAAGTATTCATCGATTTTATTGGTAGATTTCTTTGTAAAACAATGATGTGTCATTTTTTTGTTCAGCTAATCAATTGTACAAGTATAGGGACTATATACCCAGGTACATTCCAATCACAAATTGTATACATGTTGGCATATATTAGAAGATGCGAATGCACAGTATAAAGCTAACGGTGGAATGCGCATGCGCGGTAACCTTCACCTTTACATTCAAAGACGATAGATATTAATTCATATGCCTTTTATCAAGCTGAATATATAAATTAAAATGGCTTCTGATAATTCCACAACATACATAATATGATTACCTACGTAGTTTTTTTTATAATATTGAAAATACTTGTTATAAATTTAGTAGGGGGTGTGAAGAAGTCTTAAAATACAACTATTTCCCTATTACCAGACTATAATTCAATGTTTAATAAACTGCTTTACATCCATTCGCCAAAAAAAAATTTTTTTAAAACTTTTTGGCGAGAAAACAATATTGAGATTCTACGAAAAAGAGGATAGGCAGCTGCTTTTTGAGCAAACATTGATAAATACTGATTAATTAACAAGAATTCCTTTAAAATATAAGTTTTTACGGAATTTACATTTTTTTACGGAATTTGCCCTAGAAATCGCTATTTTTAGGCGTTTTTCTTAGTAAAACTATATATCTGTTATTTTTTTTTCTAGAATAGTGTATCTTCATAATCATAGTATTTTGTTGGCTAATTTTTTGTATGCGTATATAGAATATTTTTTTTTAATTATTTATTAATTTGTAAAATTTACATAAGGATCTATTATTTTTGCACAAAACTGTATAATTTTTTTTTATTATTGTTTTGAAAAAAAAAAACAAAATGTAAATTTATATTGCTCACATAATGGCATTATAAATGTATACTGCACGAAAAATATGACAAATATGTAACTAAACAAATTACTGGTTTTAAGTGTCCTGAGCGAGATTACAAAATTTGATTGACAGTGTTTAATGCTTTAAAAAATCTAGCACCACAATACATTCACACACAGGTCATTTGAATCACGAGATTAACGTGTACACAAAAAAGTTTATACTATAAAGGTCTCAAAATGTACAATAGTTTACCACCAAACATAAAAGAAACCACAAGTCTTGTCACCTTTCGTAGGCTAGGTGCTGAATACATAATTAAATACTATTAATGTTCTCCATAGTTTTACATTTTAGTATTTTTTGTATATATTAATTTTTATACATGTTTCACGTCTAAATAAAGTTTACTATTATTTTTATTATAATAAGTGGTTAGTACAAAGTTATTGTAAATATTAACTAAGTTTAGTTTGTCGATCGACAATTCTTGATAGAACTCCATTGTACGTTGATATGTTATAAAAATATAAAAATACTTGGTTATGGTTCTATTATATTTATTGGATTATTGACGCGTTTCGTGCAAAGCACATCGTCAGAATAATGCTCTACAAGACTGAGACTAGTGGTTATATACAAAATTTACAAGACAGGTGTATAATTTTTTTTTTTGTATATAACCACTAGTCTCAGTCTTGTAGAGCATTATTCTGACGATGTGCTTTGCACGAATCGCGTCAATAATCTAATTAATATAATAGAACCTTAACCAAGTATTTTTATATTTTTATAACATATCAACGTATTGTAAATATATTAATTTATTTATAATTTGTAAAAATGTGCCACAAAGTAATAGCAACATCATATGAATATACTTCTTATCTTAATTACTCTTTTTCTCCATTCGCGCGTTTTTTTATCAACGTCTTATTTTTTCTCCACATACCGTTAATTTAGTGTCTGGCGATTGGACTATCGGGTCAGTTGAGGTTAAAGAGTGTGTACTTACGAATATGTATGTTCTGGGCAATACACTGTTGCTCCGAGGTAATTGGAGTTTTTCGCAGATGTTCACTAAATTGATAATGGATAGTCCAATGAGCGGATAAAATGGCCATCCAACACATATGTACATACTTGACAGTGTGAGTAGGTTCACAAAAAAAGTAACAACGACCAAGATAACTCGAAATACTTTCGACAATTAATATCGCCTACACACGATAGTTAAACTACGGCGGTCGAATTACTGGTAAAACGAAATACTGTAAGTTGTCACAGTTAATATGTAGTTATCTATCGTGTAGCAAAATGGTATATTTTTCTGGTGACATTTGTCAGACGAACATCACTTTCGAATCTTTCTGACGCTAGTGGCGCAGCGGTTAGAGCTGCACTTCGAATCCTGCCTCGACCGATTTCGATCAGACCATAGAAAAGTGAGTGGTCTGTGTCCAACGTTATCTATACTCCTCACTAGCAAGTCATTCATTTGAGTAAGTATTTCTTTTATTTATTTATTTACCTTTTATCACACCATATTTATAATGACAACAATAAGTAGATTACTGCTGCCCAACTAGGAAATCGTGTTCTAGGGCTAGCAGTTTACAATTTTTATTGATAATTTTATGCAATTATGAACCAGGTGATTGTTCCCGTTCCATATCATATTTTATTGTGACAATTAATAAGATATTACAAGTTTGTATAAATTATAAGATATCACAATTTCGAAACACTCATACTAGAACCCTTATAATAGTTGTGTATAGCATTTACTTTACTGTAGTCGCTGTGTGATTTAAATGTAAATAAAAATATGTTTTACTTCATATGTAAGAGAATATTTTTGCATAAAAAATTTCATTAGCACGCATCATATTATTATGTACATAGTTGTTTGCTTGGCGCGTAAAGAAATCAACTACGATGAATAGGATTTAACGAAATCAGGAATAGTTATAAGAATTATAATATCTGTGACTTAATAAAGTAAAAATAATCTACCTATTGAATAAATCTTAATTAAAAACACCGACAAAATATTTATTATACTTGTTACAAATAAATGTGACGTAAAAAAGAAAGAACACGGCATTTGCCTTGCATTCCACCCACACAAAAAATCATTATGTAAATATACAAATTAACCGAATTGGGTTTGTTAAAATATACACTTAAATCAAAAGGATCAGATTATATTTCAATATACAATACATATCAGCTATTAACGAAACACCGCTTTTCTTTAGACTTTGATTATTATCAACAGGTGCTCGAAGCACAAGTGACTAGCGTCGGTTTGAGAGACTAAAAAAAACATCTCTACTGAATTCGGTACACAGGCCAATCTAAATATTAACTTTGGATACCTATATCAATAGAAAAATGTTTGGATTCCTAACACTTTGTCTCCGCCGTTGCGTCAGTTAAATATATTGTCAATAAAGACTATGGAAAAAAACGTTTTGTAACAGCTACAAATTAAATTAAAACTTTAAATTTTGTTGACGGACAAGTCGTGAAAATCCAAGATGACTGACAATAAAATAATTCAGTTTAAATTATAAAATTCACTACTTTATTTATAAACGGCATAAAATGCCTTTTACATACATAGATAAAAACACATATTGATGATAATAATAGATAGAATAAAAAAAGCAATTAGGTATACACTTGGCAAAAAAAAACTTAAACCTAAACAGTAAGACAAAAATAAAAAAAATACATGTAAGCAAACATAAAAAAAGATATACGTACATAAGGATCCAAAAAAAAACAAAACAGTAAATTCAAAAATAAAAAACATTAAATTCAAAAATCAAAAAATCAATAGACGTATGCAAACATAAAAAACGATGTACATATGGACTCAAAATCAACCAAAACATTAAATAAAAAAGTATTATTAATAGAAAAAAAAATATCAGTGTCATGTAAATTATAAATAAACAAAAAAGATATAAAAAAAAAATATGCAAAAAAAAAACAAACATTTAATATTGTAGAAGAACCAGGAACTCGAGACACCTACAGGTCGTACGACCTGTCATCGGCTGGTTTACGTGATCACTTTATGCTCTTGCGCAATTTTCACCAATTATGCCTTATTATTGAGTTCCCTTTAGGGAGGCATAATTGGTGAAAATTGCCGATAAGTGCCATTAATTAATAAACATTGAAAATTAAATGTTTTCTTACTACATTTATATCATGTTGTTTTAGATGTGCAAATTCCATTCGTTTCGTACGTAGAAACTAATCCCATTGAAGTATTTTTTACCGCATCCATGTATGTATCTTAATTTCATGATTTTTTTAAAACTTCTTTAGGTCCATGCAATAAAAAATAACCTTGTACTATTTATTGCTCTAAAGACAGATTGCACATGCTTAAAAGATTGAATATGCTGAAACGCAAACAATTTGATTTTGCTCTACAAAACAATTGATTCTTAAGAAATTTTCTGAAGGTTTCAAGATTCTGAACTCAAACAACAATAAAACATACTAGCAGCATTATCCATCACATTAAAGCTTTGTGACGCTGTAATACATTCAAAATTATACAATTAATTTTAAAAAATAATACTAAACTCAATAAAAAAACGAGTGGGTTGTGGCCAACGCTAAACTCCTCACTCCCAAGTCACTCCACAAAGTATTCAAATTTTGTATGGAAAAAAGTAATGTGCCTTTTTGGCAATTTAAAAATGAAAATATCAAATTTTAAGTTTCCTGGGCTTGAGGTCACTTTGAAACAATTGACAGTTAGAAAAAATGAGAAGCACTGATCAGATATCTTTCAAAATCTAATGGAGTCTAAGCGCGTATTAAATAGGTATACAAATTTGCGAAATTTGAAAAGAATCGAATAAATACTTTAGTCTATAATCGATAAGTAGAATAAACACGCCGTATATAGCACAAAGTACACAGCACACACACACAGATACATTGTGATGAAACTTTTAGAATACAATCATAATAAAATAAAAAAAATAAAATAACAAAATTAAATAAAATAAAAAAAAAAAAAAAAATGATACTAGTTGATAAAGTGTAATAAAATAATACCTTTAAAAATTGCGAATTGACATCCCCACTACATCGTATTTCCTTGGGGTAGTGAGGAGTAAAAATAACTCAAATGCCAATTTCATTTTCCATTTGGCACCAAATATTTCTACTCATTAAATAATTAAGGAATTATTAAGATAAAGTTTATACAGTGAAGGTAAACAAACTCTCATTGTCTCTTTATTGATGTTGTAACAGTAGACTTAGTACAACCACGAAGTTTATCAATAAATCAAAGGCGTTTGAAAACAATAGGGCATTAATTTGATGGAAAATGGAAAGAACCGATATTATTATTTGTTAAGTAATTTAAATAAACCTCATTATAACAACAACATAACCACTTGTTTCCTGAGCGTATACTAAACCTTATCTATTCAGTCGTGACAATATCAACACAGGCTATACATAATACTATATATTATACTGCATCTTTATATTTCGTTAAAACACTGATCATTATGGGTCGACCATTCAGTTAACTGCTAAAACTTATTTTTACAAGATTTCAATATGTAAATATATGTAATACTATGAATATAAAGAAAAGTTACAATCTCACAAGGCAGATTACCTATTCTGAGCTTATACCATCAAGGCATAATTCTCAATGACATATTTAATTCTAAGACGGTGCCCACAGCTAACCTGTTCTGAGTTGGTTCTTTTGTCTGTTAGACAAAAGTTTTAAAACTAGGTGATTATTTTGGTATTGCAATTTTATGAAATCTGCATTTAATTTGCTTTTTACAGAACGATCGTTTCACCTTGTAAGGCTTTATAAACTAACGTATATCTAGCCTGAAACAGATAGAGTATGACTGAATTGTTTTATTTATTATTACAGTTTCAATTTAATTGTTTTTAAATTATTATATGTCACATAAAACATCGTAATTATACCGCCCTAATTCAATATAACTTATTGTTTTAATGTTATTGTCAATTGTGACATAATATGTATTATTATGTAGGTAGCTTACATAACTCATATATTATATTGAACATACTGAAACAAAAATATTTTACTTATTATAACAGTGTCAATTGGATTGTTTTAATATTACTGGTTGCATGTAACACATGAGATCCAACTGACCTTGAATACCTTGATCTGGAGATCGTCCTGTTAAAATCTTTAAATTTAAATCTTGAATCTTTTAATTTAATAATTATACCTTCTAAAAATCAATTATATCATTAATTTTACTTTAGATTGAGACAGTAATTTGCATTGAATCTACGACTATTTTAAATTCATTATATATCATAGAATAATGTATGTTAAAAACTGTATTTGTGAATAACACATCTCTTCTAATTGATTTTATAAAATTTAGGTACGAAAATATTTTTTATACTCCTTATAAACGTTATACAACGGAATACTTAAGCGAAATACATCAAATTAACCGGTGTTAATTACTCACTAAAATATGTCATAAATCTTAAATTAATGATCAAAATATAAATCGACTCTTACGAACTTAGTTTGTGGTCATTCCTAATAAATAATTATTATCATCGTAATCGTCAAGATCTAAGCTTTTATATAGTAAAAATAACACAATATATCCATTAGTTGAAACCTTACGACTCGTCATATAAATTTAACTGTTAATTGTAACTAAATTAATTAGTTGCCTACGACAAAATGAATTATATAGTCAATAGGAAGTGAGTTAGTTGATTATATGCAATAAAAACAACACGAACAGTGTAACTTATTTATTGATGAGAAATTATTCTAAGTAATACACTAAAAACGCATGAAAATATGTTGAATATACGCTGGGAAATTGTGGTATTTAAGAAATGTACGTACCGTAGTAATAAAACAATAATATAATATTATGAAAATGCGATAAATAATAAAATATAGATGGTTTAAACACACCCTTTATAAGACAATAATTAGGACAGTAGTGATATACGAAAACGCAGCGTGGACAATGACAGCAAGATTTGCAGAGATACTGTAGGTACGCAATTGAGAGGAGAGTGTTACGTGAAATACTGGGACCTGTGAATGATGAAGAAGCCTGAAGAATTAGAAAAAATGATGAAATATATAACATGAATGCATAAGGCTCCTAGGCTATCTGTGCATGCTAGACTGATCAGGCTGAGATGGACTGGACGTGTACCTACAGAGAATGCCAACATCACGAGTACCCAAGAGCATCCTTGAGTGACATCCGGATGGAAGAAGAAAAGTCGGTAGACCCAGGCTGCGATGGAAGGATAAGGTCAAAAAGGATGGATGATTAGGTACACGAGGAGTTAGGCCTACGGTCCACGTAAACCGCACGTCATGCGCACGCTTTCGTCAATTGTCTAATGCAAGACGAATGCTTGCATCTTGCATAGAAACAATCAAAACTGTGCAATGCAAGATGCAAGCATTCGTCAATTGACGAAAGCGTGCGCATGACGTGAGGTTTACATGAACAGCAGGACTTAGAGGCAAGAATTGATGGAGGCGAATGCACGTTCTGGGGGGGGGGAAGGTTCAACCGGCGAAATCAAAACCCTTGATTACCCATATCATGGATGTAATTATCATATGGAGTTCTATGACATCCAAAGATATTATAGAACTCCATATAATAATTATATCCATGATATGGGTAATCGTGAGGATTTTGAATTCGCCGGATGGACCCGACTTGCCCCCCTGAGCTGTTGAAGTAAGAAGAAGAAATACATAAATGATTAACTACAAAAGCCTAATATAAAAGGTGGAATAATACCAGAACAGAAACCCATTTATAAAATAAAAAGTATTTTGAGACATCTTACGATAACTTCAAAATACATTTGAATCCCTGGCCTGAAAGATGTGAAAACATTGATATGGTTTGGCCACATGAGGAATGAACAAGGAACGCCTGATGAAGAAAATATTCGATGCGACCAACCTCCGTGGCACAGTTGGTAAGCCATTCAGTTTCTGTGCGGGCGTCCTGGGTTCGATTCCCAGCAGAGGAGAAATTTATTTAAATTCATTCCTCATGCAAATATTGCTTCTCTGGGCTGAAAACACTGGTTAGTTAGAAGAAATTGCCATAAGGCAATAAACTCGCCACTTGCGCAGGGTGCAAGGAAGGTTTCATTATTATTATTAATGCGGACAGGAATGGAATGAGAGGTCGAGGAAGCCCTAGAAAGGGATGGTACGATCATATGAACGATATTCTGGAAGACTAAAATATTAAAAGCGTGAACAACAGACGAAAATCTATGAGACGATGCATGAATGTTGACGTGGAGAAGAATTTGTGCCAAGATAGAAATATATGGCACTCGGTTCTCTCTGCCTACCCCGCGAGGGACATTGCGTAACGGTATGTATGTATGTAGATTTACCTGTTTCAATATATAGAAAATTTTAAGCCTACAAAACTAGTATTTTTTGACACAAGATTTTTATATTATGTATTTGTATTCAACAAAATATTTCAATGCAAAAAATCCTGAAACCCGATAATTGGACAAAATATACAATGACAAAAAATACAATTTATTTATGCATAATAAAACCATTAATTTGTGAATTTAAAAATAAATTCATTTTATTGGTTAATACATCTAGAATATATATGAACAAATACTATAGATTTAGTTAAAAGTATTTTATATATGAATATGATAACGTCATATTGTTTAATATTTATAGGTAAGTAGATATTTATACAAACGAGCACATAAGATGACCATAAATGTTATTGAAAGTAAAATTATAGTTATGATAATGATTTAAATAAATTCCTTAGATACCATAAATTCTGTGTTGTTAAAAGATTTAACTTTCAGTTATAAAAATAACTTTGAAAAACTGCAAACATTAAACGACAGGATTATATTACAAATTTTTATGTGTTACAAATAAACCAAAACTACCAAAACATACCCATAAGCAAAATAAAAATAAAAATTATTTTTTGAAACAAATAAATTTTACTAAGTTTAGTTTGTCGATCGACAATTCTTGATAGAACTCCATTGTACGTTGATATGTTATAAAAAATATAAAAATACTTGGTAATTGTTCTATTGTGTTTATTTTTATACACCTGCCATGTAAATTTTGTATATAACCACTAGTCTCAGTCTTGTAGAGCATTATTCTGACGATGTGCTTTGCACGAAACGCGTCAATAATCAAATAAACACAATAGAACAATTACCAAGTATTTTTATATTTTTTATAACATATCAAATAAATTTTACATTCCAAGTAGAATTCTAATCTTCTCCAGTATTTTGACCGCTGTGCTACTGATCCATTCATTAATTAAAATAAAAAAAACTCATCCTAGAATGATCTAGTGTGATATTAATAAAAAAATGTTTTATTGTAAATTAAATAAAATGACATTTGACATTGTTTGTCTAAAATTTATCAATATATTCTATGGGTCGTAGTTATTTGAGAAAAATGTAAGAAAAGCGTAGGTTCCCGTACTGCGAGAATACTGCTAACGGAACCTCAATTTTTTCTTACATTATTATTAAGGGGACATATAAACCTAAACACTATAGACATATAAATATATGAAGAGTGTGTTTCTAAAAAAAATAACTTTAGTATTTTCAACATTTCTCTAGTGAATGTTCGTCACACAACTTTAAAATTCAGCATAAATTCTCCTTAAATAATTATTTAAAATATCCTTTTTTCAATTTTTTTTAAATTACTCCATAATTATGAGTCGTAGAGAAATAAATATTTTATATGTTTAAACAGTGCATAAAATCGAAATGAATGACGGATATTTTTTTCAGTTCAAATCAACTTTGTTCTTAAAATGCAAAAAATCAATAAATTTGGGGTTTCCAATATTTTGAATCACATAAAATATAAACCATTTTTAACGCACGCGATAGTTACCCTTACTAACGCGTAACTCCATAATGCATTAAGTTGTTTTAATATATCATGTTTTCATTCACTAGGTTTAGCGTTATATGTCCTCTTAAATAACTCTCGTAAAACGACCCTATATCTTTAATGAATCACGAAAAATATCAAGTTTTCTATCTTCAGCATATTTATTAAATCCTTTTGTACAAGTACAGTAATATAAGAAGTAGCTTCAATATAACTTTATACATAGTAAATAAAATGTATAGGTAATATTTTGTATTATCTACATGTATGTTTCTTTATAACTTACAAAGAAGATTTTTTTTAAATCTATATCTCTGATTTATACTATTTGCTTTCAATTTAAAAATACTTTCTTATTGCGGTAAAACAAATAAATAAAAAAAGTATTGCAATTGATGGAAATCAAGGAAAGGTTTGATATTAAATCTCCGTTTATGTAATTGACACTTCTCTCGATCGGGATTAAATCGATTCTATATTTATACATGTACGCAAATATATTTTTCCTTGAGTAAAAAATATGTATAGTGAACTCATTTATTTATCCTTATATGTCATACTATGTCATACTCCTTCATTTAAGATGTTTCACACGTTTTACCTTTACGACTGCAATAGTACTTATCCATTATAGTTCTAAAAGGTATTAATTAACGCGTAGGTAGTAATGATTGAATTCCAAGTATCGTGTAGATCTATTAGCTTCGGAGGATAATCTTTTTCAATCAAGATTCACGAATAAAATGAAAGATTTTACAAAAGCAATGAATGAATCATCTACGATGTTGCTATTTTTAAAAAGTAAATCTATACATTTTAGGAAAATTATTTGTTAGTACTCACTTGTAATTTTATTATTAATTTTAATAGTAAATTTTTTCAAGGGAGATTTCAATGACTTCTTCTTGTTGAGTGACTCAGCGACGAATTATATTTAAAAACATTGACATTAAATTTTTTTTAACAGATTTTTAATTATCTCAATAGAGATGAAGTTGGAATATTTATTGTAGGAGAACCGGGAAATCAAGGCACCTACAGGGCTTACGACCTGTCATCGGCTGGTTTACGTGATCACTTTATCTTAACTCCTATATCTTTGACTCCCGACAGGGAAAAAAATCCAATGTTTGCGCATATGCAATAATAAAAAAATATTCGATTGACATTAAACCTTGACAAGCAAGCCTACTTGTGCTAATTACTATTATTTTTGTATCTAAACTTTGTTTTGTTATGATGTGTATGTGAATAACCCATATGATAAATAAAATAAATGATAAAAATAAAACTTCAAAGAGATTTTTGGTAAATAATTTTTGTTTATTATTTTTATGAATCACTTCACATTCACTTTACACTATTTACAAAATAAAAGTAAAACCACAAATAAATGAATATTACAGAGACATAAATCAAATATTTATAAAAATATTTTTTTTATTTATTACATTAAAATAAACTTGGATAAAAACATCGATTTTACAAATTAGCGTTTAAAAAAAATTCCATATTGAAAAATATAAAAATTACAATAATACATATTTTATATATCATTTTTTATCAATAATTAAAAATACTAACAGATAAAATATTCGCGTTTTAAAATAATATTATCTTAAGATTAAAAAAACAAAATTTATTTTTTGAAATAAGATTTTCAATAGTTTAAATGATACAGCGGCTATAAAAACGCAAACTCAATTAACTTAATTTATACATTAAGGAATTTATTGTGTAAGAAAGTGTGTTCGCGTCTTAGTATTATAAAGGTGAAATGCCACACAAGGTACGAGGCAACGCTGACGGTTTTAATTCTCTTAAACGGTCAAAGACTTCTGTGGGCCGTTGCTATGGGACATGCGGAGAGACGGAGTCTTCGTACGGATGCTGTGGATGTAATATTGTATTGTATAAACATACATACATACAATCGACGTAGACAGCGAGTTGAGTGCGTGATCAAAAATCAATTCTATTATAACTAATCATATAACCATGAAAATTTAAACAATGATTTAATTTTTTGATCGAAAGTTATTGATGGAATTCCTTTAAATTTTCTTAAAATTATTAGTAAACATTAAAAATAAAAAAAAACGTTTGTAACTTAGTTCCACTTAGACTACAACCGGTTTCGTGCTAAGCACATTTTCAAGTATTTACTCTACTTGAAAATGTGCTTAGCACGAAACCGGTTGTAGGTTCTAGTCTAAATAAACAGTGAAATTAAGTTATAAACGTTTTTTTAATTTTAATGTTTACTTAAAATTATAAGAAAAAAAATGAAACAATGACATTTTTTTTCATTAATTATCTTTTTTATTTCTAATAAATTTATTTTCAATTAGGAACACATTAACAAAAAATATAAACCAAAAATATAGACAAGACTGGTGCGTGGGTAAGTATCACACATGTGCCTTGTTTCATTTTATAAGTGAATGTACACCCGCACACCTGTCGCTGGTTATCCCATATTGTGGGATATGCCGAGATGGTATATATGTATGTATATACCAAAAAAAATCGTCGATACTCTCTCTAGAGAACTCATTCGCACCATCACTACATATTATCCCGCAATGTTAGGTAACCAGCGACAGGTGTACATTTTCTTTTCAAAGAAAGCACGACAGGTGCATGTATCCTCTCATACCAGTCTCGTCTCACCAAAACTGGGCTCTAAATTCTGAATGTGTGGTGAACCTCATTGTTAATATGTGAGTTTTTAATAAAATAAAATATTATTATTATACATTTTTTTAATAAAAATGAATATGTTCTTGTTACACAAGTACATATACATCTTCCTACGTTCCCTAAAATAAGCATAAATGCTTGTGCTATAGGTGAACGAATTCGGTCGAGGCAGCATTCGAACTCGCGACCACTGGATTACTAGCCCAACGCGCTAACCGCTCTGCCATCGACCCATCAGGAAGGTATTTCAGAAAAAGAATGAGAAATTATCAATGGAGTGATATGTTGAAAATAATTTGTTGGCATAAAACTCCAACCGTGTATACTCTAACTCAAATCTATTTTTTGATCATTATTTTTGATTCAATGAAAACTTTTGATGAAATAATATAAAGAAAACAGCTAGTCATACAAAAAATAACTATTGAAAAATAAAAGTAAAATAAAAATAAAAACAAAAATAAACTATTTTAAGGTATTTCAGAAAAAGAATGAGAAATTATCAATGGAGTGATATGTTGAAAATAATTTGTTGGCATAAAACTCCAACCGTGTATACTCTAACTCAAATCTATTTTTTGATCATTATTTTTGATTCAATGAAAACTTTTGATGAAATAATATAAAGAAAACAGCTAGTCATACAAAAAAAAACTATTGAAAATAATCACAGAACTCATTAAATAGTACGATAAGACTCATGAGTCATTAACATTAATGGAACAAGTTTTATGTTGAAATTTTACTAAATTTTCCATTATATCAATCAGACGAGACGTCAAGTAACTATTTCCTATAATTTACATGAATAATCAAAATTCTTTAATTTCGAAACAAAATATATATACACACCGTATATTTAGAGCTTATCAATGCAGAATGCAGATATTATATTTATATGTGCTTATTTTTTTTCCTAGAAACATGGTTTGCCCTATAAATAAAGCAGTAACACGTAAATATAAATTTACTTGAGTAAGTCTTCCTGAAGAAGAGAACGTTGTTCTCGAAACCGGTCGACGACAGTCCCAACAAATGGTGCCAAAAATGTAATTGTGGATATTATAAATAATTTATAATGACACCACAAAGTGAGCTTTCAAATATTAAAGATAAAATTATTTAGGTACAAGACTCTTTTATATACAAAATATAATAATTGAAATAAAATAAATAAATTCAATAATTATAATTCATATGTATAATTTATTTCAATCAAGAGCTTATATGAATTTTTAAATTACAAGTCCATCCAAATAAAATATTTCGCAGAACATACATAATGTCAACAGAATACGGTGTATGATGTATCGTGAAAATAAGTAATAGAAGCTGTTTATTATGTTACACTGGGCAATGTCAAAGTCATTTTCAACAATAATTATAATATCATTGACTCCCGACAGTGAAAAAACTAAAAAATATTCAATTAAATATTTACTTAAAAAAATGTTAATAATATTTTTAAACATGCATTTTGTTTCCATCTTAAATAAATTCTTAAAACAACAGACCGAATTCCATTAAAAATTTTCTAACGTGTTTTAAATTTCTAATGCTTCATAATAAAATATTAATCACGATATTTTTTTGACTTGGCGATAACCCGATACAACAGTGAGATTTACTGCTTTTGTAATAATACTGTCTTTTTTTCGTAATTTTAAATTGATAGCAATCAAAAATATTAATACAAATATGTAATCCCTTTCCCTTTGGTATCAAATCTATGTAAGTCTAACCTTGATAGGCCGTTCTCTATAGAATAATAATTATTGGGCAATGGTACGTATTTGGTTTATTTTTATAAGTGTGTAATTTGTTGATAAGGTAGCTAGTCACTCGCCTACCACATAAACAATTTCACAAAACAAATAAGGAAGTAAAAAAATCAAACGATACCAAGAGATTGAAATCAAATCACAAATATTTGATCTCACAAATTTCAGGAGAGAAAAACTATTATGAATTCAAATCCATACAATTAACTCGAAAGATATTAATCTAACTCGCGCAAAAAAACACATTCCTTCACATATTTGACATTTTTATATATACCTATAATATAATCCATACTCAGCCTATATTAGAAAAAAAATATCGTTTATGAGACATAATACGGATTAAACACCGTATCGCTATGTATCTGTAATAGAATAATAATAATAATCAGGACAACCGTGGTCACCTCAAGGGCGCTTTCAGTTTGCGGAAAAATAAGTTAAAATGAGTCCTATAGCTATCACATTGGAAATGGTGAAACATAAAACTTAAAAAACTTAACAAATAATACGTAAAATCACAAATTAATCTAGTTATATATATTACATAATCTAGATGAAATTAATTATAAAAAAATAGTCGATTCAAAGTAAACAGGCATAATAATAAGTAAGGGAATATTGAATGGATGAAGGACAATCTGGTTACGATTTACGGAAAAGATGAGTTTTTAATTTCTTTTTGAATTCATTGATATTTTCGGCATATCTTATATCCATTGGAAGATTCTTCCATGAATTTGGTCCAGAAACGCCAAAATATCGATTTAGGTATTTTGGCTTATTTGTGAGATTGGTTTCTACTAGTTTTTTATTGGATTGGGTCACTAGCGTACTTTGTTTATTATTAGGTGAAAATGGTTCACAAAGTTCCGATATATGATTTATTTGTGCATTTTTGAGTTATAAAAAATGTAGGTACTAACTATACAAACTGTTTACTGTTAAGGAAGTTACTTCGGTACAGACTCTGTCTATTGAAGCAGATATATTTAATATTTTTTTATGTAATATTAATAAAACTTAGTAAATAACAACTCAAAATTACATTGTATACACCACTTTATTTGACAACTTTCAACATGTTTCAAGAAGGATGTTCTCTTCATCAGGACACTTCGCATACTAGTTAACAGTGAACAAAAGAAATCAATATATAATCGTGAACACAGCGAACAATAGGTATTCGTAGAAGGAGGGAGAGAATGGAAGGGGTAAGGAGAGTTAGGGAAATAATATGCAAGGATCCATTATTTATACAAAAGAAATTAAACATAAATTTACAAAATATGAATTAGGTAATATGAAAACACAGTCAAAGATTCAAAAGTACGAGTTCGAAGAAAACATTTTTTTTTTCACAATTTATTATCAAAGTTATTACACACTATTCGTAAAAATTAAATAAAACACATTTTTCACTCGAATACTTTCATAATGTACAATCATTATTGACTCGATAAATAACGTGTGTGCAATACAAAGTGCAATTACATAATAAAAATAAACGTACATGTTATTATTTTGTATCATCGACCTGCGTTTGAAATTGATTGCCTAGATACAACTTCAGACACAAACATTATTTAATATAAACGTTGCATAACAAACTACTATAGACGAAATATATTCAAGTTGCAAACATTTTAATATATAGGTAGGTACTATTATTATAATATGACACTTGTATTTAAAACAATTTCATTTCTTAATCAATAATAGCATTGACAATAAAATACATGTAATATTTACAATAGATATTTGTGACGCAAATAACGCATGAATGTCCGACATATTTATTTGTCAGCCTTCATGACTCAGTTAGATATCTGAGACATCTGTGGTCCCAGAGGTTTTAGAGACACAGTTAATAATTGTATTTTCAGACTGGATCTGTGCGACGGTAAATATAGAATGTGGCAACTTGTTATTGGGTGCGTGTTAAATTAATATTTGACATAGTTCCTGTTTGTTATGTACCTGAGAAGCAAAACAATGTAAGAATATAAATTAAATTTTGTTTTTTTAAATAGGTATATAAAATAAAACACAGTTTTAATCAACAGCAAGTATAAATTAATAAATCAATTCACTTTCACTAAATACTGCTAGCATCCTCAGAATAAATATTGCATATGAGGATGCTAGATGTGACTAGTGAAAGCGCTAGCTACGTACGGCTTGAAATAAAACCCATACTCATTGTATTTTGAAACTGTGTTTTATATTTAGATATTATAAATGAATTTAACTATCATGAACTTTTCCACAGGGTAAACGATGACATTATTCAATATAGTTGATATAATATTTTTAAGGTACAAACCGGGGAGCACGGAAGGAACCTCCACGCGGTGCCCCCTGGTAACAGAAATTCTCTGGCCAATCCTTCCACCACAGCAACGCAACAATGCGTTGCTGACACGAAAGAAGAAGAAGAAGAAGGTACAAACCAATGCTAGTGAGACAAATATTATGTACATCGCAATAGATATGAGGTCCATAAGATGAAAATGTAAAGAAATATGGTAGGGTAAGAAATGAACGTTAGATCAATAGAAATATTACGGGTAGAATGTAAATAAATACCTTATGATTCTTATTTATTTATTTATTTATTGAGCTTCATGTACAATACTGTGTGCAATGGCGGGTTTATTGCCACAAGGCAATTTCTTTCAACCAACCAAAGCAACGCGAGGCCATAGATAGTATAGTGGTAGGTACATTAAATTTATAAAAAACGGAAAGAAACACGTAACATCATTAAGAGTAAATTCACAGAGGATGGATATGGGGCGTCAGTTAAGAATTATTATGTAGACAGGTAAAACAGCTTTAATTTATTTTTAAAAAGTTGAATCATTCCACTCTTTTCTATTATTGTTTTCGAGTGTCCCGTAAGAGCCAGGGGGCCTAGACAACGTGTCATTTAAACTAAGCGTTATATCGCTAAGCGATAGTAAATGTATGAAATTGGTCGCTATGACAACACGTGACAGCCACAAATTTCATACATTTCTATCGCTTAGCGATATAACGCTTAGCTTTAATGGCATGTTGTCTAGGGGGGCAGGTAATCGAAAATACAACAGACAACAATAACATCTCACATAATTCAGCAATGAGGTTCACCACCGATTCTGAATATAGTGCCTTTTTAGGTGAGACGAGACTAGTGTGTGGGTACACACAGATATGTTGTGCTCCATTTTATAAGGCAATGCACACCCGCACACCTTTCGCTGGTTACCCCACAGTGTGGGATATGCCGTGATGGTATGAATGAATGTATGAATGAATCAATTGAGACGTTGTAGTATCATTACTTAAGGTGTTCCATAGTCTTGCTAATTGTACTTCAAACGAGGAATTGAGAAATTCTTCGTACACTTAGAAATAACGAACGATGAACGTCTGATAAAGCAAGTATACAAGACTGAAAATAGATGTAAGGGTCGGACGAAAAAGAGTTGACACAATCATTGAAATGGGATATTGAAAGGTGGGAATACACAAACCCAAAATGAAAGAGAAGCATGTATTACGCGTTGTGTGTAAATAAAAACGAAACAAAATATAATTATCAGGGGTGCAAGTCTGGTCCGACCGGCGAAATCAAAACCCTAGTGATTACCCATATCATGGATATAATTATCATCTGGAGTTCAATGACATCTAAAGATATTGTAGAACTCCATATATAATAATTATATCCATGATATGGGTAATCGTGAGGGTTTTGATTTCGCCGGTAGGACCAGACTTACCTCCCAGGGTTCAATAACGTGGCGTTCGGTTTACTCTCCCTCTCTACCTTAAGGCCCTTGTATACCCTGGGTATAAGGATGTATACAAAAATGCACACTAAATTACCTTCTAATGTATGAAATACGAAAAAATATTGCATATCACTTAATATCGACATTTTTTTTGAATCTTCAAGGGCAATTAAGCGATGTCTACAAAGCAATTTAACGATGTAATAAACTTACTTCTAATGTATGTGTGTGTGTTTGCGTTTGTATGTCAATAATGTAATTATTATGATAAATCGTTACGGGGAAATCGAGTTCTCATCGTGGTGGCATGTCACATATAGTAATATTGAAATATTGTTAATCTTCCCTTTTAATCCTCTCCTAGATCCATTTGATTCAGATGCACCATCACTCACATATTTTATCAACTATGTATTATTGGTGTTACATATTCTGGTCTTTATATGGGTAATTGTCTTATTAAATATATTTTTGTAATTGTGACTGTTTGTAACCATAATAAATAAATAAATAAATATGTGATATACAACATTTTTTCGTGAAGAAAAGGTAAAATTTATACTTTTTTTTAAATAGCGAGAAAAGTATTTAAACTATTGTAATAATAATAAACTCAGCCGGTAGATTTTCATATTCTCTTTCGATTGAAGTAAAAATCTACTTCATAGGCCCTGTAGTTTTTCAGTTAATTACAATAAAAAAATAAAAATTGTTTTACTAAAACTAATTTTACTAGAAAAGTATTAGACGGATTAAAATTTCAAAAAACTCATGCAATAAAATAAAGATGTAAATACAAACTGTTCCTTATTTAAAAGACATATCTTTTGTGGGTACCTACTAGAGAAATTATTTTCAAAATATACTATATAGCCTACTATAGCCTCTTAAATACGGAGACTCTTATAGAAAGACTCTAATTTAAGTACCATCTTATAAACTAAAGTACTACCACCCTGATCTTGATCATAGTTTTTCATTTACTTTTTAACACACACACACATACATACAATCACATATTTGATAGGGTAGGCATGAACATTTCGATCTTGATGTGCGCCCTTGTCAATATTTTTTTGCTTTATGAATCTTTGATATTTGATCCTAACATATACTTAACTAAATGATCACGAATGTACTAAATATATGAAACATGGTCTAAATTTAAATTTAATGTACATTAAATAGCATTATTCTCATTTAAATACGACTCCGTCGAGTCAGGTTGCTTAATGTGTATTTTATATTTGAAATTTCATCACGATTTACGTATCATGATTGTACGGATTTGCAATCAATCTATTTATAATGTAATGGTTTTCCTACTAGCCTATCGGTTTTGAAACATGTAAATAAAAATAAAATATATATTAATTTAATATCCCTCAAAATAATTTGTACCTGAATAAGTAATTTCTATTTTAAAATCTTTATAGTGTCCAAATCTCTTCAAAAGCGAAGATTTTTTTTCAATAAATTTCCATTAATATTAAATTTATTTATGTACGATACAAGAGTGATCAGATTTAATAAAACTGGTCTAACATTTCTTCAGCCCAAGGAAAGGCAGAACACAAGGGTCTGTTTTGTCGAAGAAAACCAATGGCTGATGGATATGACGTTCAGGAATAAATAGTAGGTACCACTTAGAAGTTTGTATGTTTTGATTTGTTTTATTTCCAAATAAAAAAGAATTACATAAGCCATAATGACATAACTATATTAATACAATACAAATAGAAAATATATCTCAATATTAGGTACTTGGATATAATGCCTCACTAGGCAAAAGCCTGTTCCGAGGCAATACCTATTCAAAATGAGTAGCTGTGCAAGTATTTAGTCAGTCAAAAAGTAGTCCGTGCGTATTGTATGTACATGTGTTAAGACATGAGTGAGAAGTAGAAGAAATAAACATTTTACACTGGCTAATTTATTGCGATACAAAAAATTATTTCAACCAATACGAGTAAGAATAATAAAAATACTCGGTAAATACAAGATGGCCGCTCAAAAGTAGAGTTCAACTGGCAAGAGTTGCCTTCAATAAAAAATCTATAATATTTGAATATCCTAATAAATAATAAAAATAAAAAAATATATATAGATTGCAACAATTATTTTTTTGCCTTGTATGTACTTATTTATGAAGGTACCTAATTGATTTATAACTATTCATACTACATGCTTGCTCTTATGTATGTGCTAAAAAGTCATTTGTAAAACTGTTTATTTTTAAATAAATGAATTAATAAGTATATTTTCAGACAACGTAGATATAAAAATATAAATCTAACGCAATTAATTTCTTTACAAGTTAAATACTCTTCGTGATCAGTTTTATCTTTGTGCATTCTGGGTCCTGTTTATTTTTCAATTATAAAGATCAATTATTGTATAACTGCCGAGCTGACGTGCATATAAAAAGTACATTAACTGGTAAGTGAGTAAGGAATAATGATTGCAACAATATCAATTTATCAGACAAGACTCTGTCATTAATATTATTATGATGATCTAATCCAAAGAGCCACTCGGTCTTCGTGAGGGAAAACCACAACAAGAATCTATGTCTCATACGATGTATGATAAATAACAGACGATGATAAATAGGTAACTAATACGTTTGATAAATATATTGAAACATCATAATATATACAGATGATGAATATAATGTGTCGAAACAGTGTTTTGTACAAATATCGAATGTCATATTGTGATTGTAGCATAATATATTTGAAAAATCAAAAATATAACAAACTTTGTAATACTTCTACTTTACAACTTGCGAATAAAGTATAGCGCTTTCGAGCTTGCGCTCATCCTCAATAACCTCTTATTACTTACTATCTTTAAAACTAAAGACAAACTACTTAACTACCGTGGAAGAGATGGAGGTAATGGATGGGGGTTGGGGTTGTTGGTGACAGTAGGTGGGGCTTATCATTTTAGAAGGAGAGAATTCACTGCCGGGTATTGTATGTATAGGTTTTTGGTACTCTATTAATTTCCATTGTCTCCAATCTGTCTAAATTCTTCCCTTTCCTACACAAAGAGTAGATCATTTAGCAATCTGTGAAGAGGTCGATGTGCAGAGCCGGAGGTGGTGGTAGTAGTGAACTAATGTTAATATTTGTTCGAAAAACCAAAACACTAAAGAATCGATGACTAGCGACATGGGTTTATAAGTAAAACCACGTTGCATCATAGCATTTCTGAAAACAAACATTAAACTATCCTAACCCAACCTAATCTAACCTAAATTAGGTTAATTGCTCTATGTGGATGTTTTTTTTCTCAGCAAACGTTTTCGGTCTTGGATCATTGTAATAAGAAATTATTAAGCCATCATTGTAATGGTACGGTACTTATACAAATAAAAATATCAAAATATGATGCTTAAAGTGACACCAGCTATTTACCATTGTATTTCTGATCTATGTCCCAAAGCAGGAAAACATTGCTTGATGCACGTTTTCCATTAGTAATAATGATTCAATTTGGATTAAACATCATCAAGAAACTTAAGATATTTATCGCCTCTCAAATCCAGACTAAAAACAAAATATAAAATGCAAATATATTATTTTAAGTATATTTATAATAGGAATATTTTTTTTACTATTTTTTTATTAAATTTACAATACATATACAAAATATAAAACAATCAAACTATATAGAAAAGATGCACAGTAAGAAAAAACATATTTTCCTTTGCCAGAGTGCAAGCACTCGTGTGTAAAGGAGACAATTTAATACAAAAGACACAAAATATTATACATACATAATTATTATAAAAAGAAGTTCATATAATTTACATATCAGTCAAATTTAATAAGTTTACTTTATTCAATATTTTTCTTTTGAATTCATTATATTCAATTGCCAGTCTCAAATGTGTTTCAAGTTGGTTGAACCACACCACCCCATTGTAAGTGTAGTAGTGCTGTGCAAAACTTGTATATATGAATGAAACAACATTAAAAACAGTTTTTTGTGTTAAAATGAACATTTTAATTTTATTTGTATGTTGCGGAACAGCGCCTAGCGACTGCCCTATCAAATGGATGCATACTCCTCGTAGCGTCTAATCAGCGAGAATCGATCTTTCTGGAATTTGGCGCTAGGGAGGTATTTAACTGAACGCACAAGCGACGCACTTAATAATAATCTATTATTTCTCTATACTCTATAATATTACGAACCTGACGCTTTTCATTTAAATTATTTGAATATTATATTTTTAATCGATGAACATTAATGTCACATATTATATGTTAGATGTAGGTAGAGGATGGCGTTGGTCACATGTTCCTACCAATATATTAATAAAAACCATTTACAATATGTAGTCATGTCATACTACCAATAATACATTATTAACTATTATTCGGTACTCATAAACCGCTTTAATGTGGTTTCGCTAACAATACATACACTAGCCGCCTAACTTTTCCTTTCCTAAGCCACAAACAGTCTATTCAAGTACACACCGCTTGTAATTAACGTGTATATTTCTTACTACGTCATGATTATTTTAGGTATGTTATGTTATATTGTGGTGAAGCAGTTAGTATGTCGACTTCCAATCCAATAGATCAGGATAGCACGAGTATTTGCTAAAATTGAGATAATGTATATGAATTTGATCCAATGACATATTCATTATTCATTTGTGATTTTATGTAATGCAATTGCACATCAAAACTATATTTCGTTTTGAATTGGTAATATCAAATTATTACAACTCATGATAGCAAGTCCCTTCATACTTCTAGTGTCTTCTGTAAGAAAAATAACTGGCATAGAAGTAAAAATAATATTCGAGGAAGTCTTTCACTTAATCATTTTGCAATGAAACCCATTCTCAATTGCTGGTGTTGCTATATAATGTTTAATGGAGTATGTATCTATACAAACATGATAAGTTCAAAGCCGCAAAATGGTTAGTACATCTAGTATTCAATCAGCTCGCGATTGATACATAAAATTCTATGGATCGGATTGTTACTTTGATCACCTTCAGCTAAACAGCATCTCTTCACTGAGTTTGGTCTCATTTTGCTGAACATCATAGCGTTGAACTCGAGAGAAGGGACGCGAATGCAGCTGATGTAAAAAAAGATACACAACAAAAGTCAGAAGGAATATGCGGCTTCATTCTTCATCTCCAATCTCAAAACAAAGCATCGAGTCGCACGAGATGCACAAAAAGGACTCGCGCATTCACTCCGTGATAAAAAAAATCGGCATCGATCCGAGCTCGCTTTCGACCAACGGGGTTATTTTAAACGAACATTGACATTGAAGATGGGATATGTGAATCTATTCTCCATCAAGGATATGTTATATTCTTGATCGAGTTGCGACGCACCGGATAAAAAGGTATGTTTCATAAGAGTCGAAATTGGATAATGAAAGTATGAATCGTTGGGTGCTTTGAGCAAGGTGGATTGAATTAAACTATCATATGTCGGAGGTAGATCGGAAGTGGAGATCGACCTTGGATGGACCAAGGTGATTCTCTGGCACCTGTGAGATCAAGCAGAGAAACTTATTAAACAAAACATGAGGTTGAAGCCGCGGCCGCAATGGACATAATAAAAATAAATACAAGGTTTTTCTTATCAAATGTTTTTTTTATATTTTAACGAATGTCTTTGGGTATTATTGTGTCATTTTTTAATCAATGAAATTATTTCACGTCTCTTTATAATACTATACATTTTGAATATAAATTTTATGGTACATATTTAATTTTTATGAATTTTTGGTGGTGGAACAAAATTTGTATTTTTTGTATTTGATTTGAAATTCAATTAAATACTGAGATTGATATTTATAATATTCGATTCTCTCTTACACCATCACAAAAAATGTATTGTTTATATAAAATAATATATCTTTACCAAAGGTATAGGAACACTGCTTAAATATGCACAGAGCTTGGTTACTTGGAGTATTTAAAAATATTATCAGCCTAGTGAGATGATTTGCATCAAAAATGATCATCATCAATAGTGATTATCTTGATTATTCTGTATTCTGTTGACAATTTATTAATATTGAGCATTTTCAAATTATGATTTTTAATTATTTATAATATACACTTAACGTAGTTTACACCACTTAACTATGAGTACTAACTTTTACCGGTTTCAAAAACTTTAAATGTTTTCTTTTTCAGGAAGATTTACGTACTCTTCCTGAACAAGAAAACATTCAGTACGTAAGTCTTCCTGAAGAAGAAAACATTTAAAGTTTTAAAAACCGGTAGAAGTAAGTACTCATAGTTAAGTGGTGTAAACTACGTTAAGTGTATATTATAAATAATTTATAATGTCGCCACAAAGTTATTTTCCTAACATTAACGATATATGATTTTTAACAGTATAAAATTTTCTAATATCTGTCTATGAAATAGTCTAATTCTGTGTAGTATATTTTATTTTTTGTTTCATCAATGCGCATAATATTCAATTTAATTGTTTTTGTATTACGTTTTATATCATTGTTGTGTTAGTAAAGAAGCCCACTGATAACCTTATATAGTTAGTGTAACCCTTTGTATCTTTTTTTTACTTAAAACAAAATTTAGAATAAAAAAAATCGGTCAGTGTAAAGGTATATTTGAGTACAAAACGTTATAAAGAGATGGATTGAGTATCTATTAGTTGCATGTTCTTTTAAAAAAACTTCCAAAGTTCTCTGAGCCATTATACACGTTGTTTACTGTAACTAAATAACACAAGTCAATATTCCAAAAATAGTTGGACTTCTGTCCGTTCAAATTGACAATCCACTCTAAAAAAACGACAGACCTCTGTGGCTTGCGAGAAAGGGTAAATATACTGATGCCTATGTGTGTGAGTGTTTGTGTTTTTTTTTTCATCTCCGATGACCTGAACTCGGATTCTTGGGGAGCCCTCTCGATCCCTTCACAGGTAACAGGTAGATTCACCTGAATCAACCGCGGCATAATGGAAAATAAAATTTATCACCCCATTTTGTTTGATAATATAAGTCACGGGGAACACGGTTTATAGGTAATTGGAGAGAATGGCTGGATAAAAAATACTCAGATATCAAATATTCTGACTTCATATACTTGGAATTCCCACTTTTACCAGCTTAGTATTTGAAATTTTGATTTTAGCGATGAAGACAACAGATATAAACATATATATTTCAATATCTTAAAGATAAATTAACTTATCTTTCAAGCCACGGGCGTCCACTTTGATTTGCTGAACGGCTTTCCTATATATTCTGTGGTTTATTAGTATATGTGGTATTGCTCCCTTCCCCGATAAAGGATATAAATACGGTAGAAACGCGATTCGCGGCGTCTTATCGCTTGGGCGCTATACAGATAGTAAGGTATATAACAGTGTAGGTACTTGTTCGGCCAAGAGCTCTGCTACGGAATAAACCAGACATTATAAAGTAACATATCTAAGACATATTCCAAGATCATATAGCTGATTTTTTTAGCTTTTCATTTGAAATACAATCAGCAAGGCTATGGATTAGTCCTTATATTACGTCGGCTATCTCATTAAACATATTCAAAAAAGGCTTAAGCAAAAATATCTATCTAATAAAACCCAATGTATTCTTCCTCTCCTTATTCATTTGTTTTCCTATCATTGCTATGAACTGTTATTATATTCAAACATTTTTTTGTCTTTTTTTTAAATTTTCTTCTGTTATCTTTATATTTTTTTTTTATTTTTGTCATGTCATTACCTTATTGACATAGTACAGGTTGTATTGTATATTTACATTATTAACTCTGCTCGGTTGGAAGAAATTGCCGCTTGGCAATAAACCCGCCAGTGTACATATTATATATAGAAGTTTCAAATAAATTTATTGTAAAAGGCGAAGAAGAAAATATATTTTAGAAGGCGAAACGATCGTGCCAATAATATGAAAAAAATAGTGCAAATATTTTATTTTTTTAACCAATACAATTTATTTTGACACAATCTTAACAACCAGATACAATTTGGTGATTCGCTGGTAAAAGCCTTCGTGGTTAGATATCTGACACCTGAGCTAAAAGTCCCGAGTTCGTTCATCGGCGAAGACGCAGTACTTAATTGTGTTTTCAGTCTGAATCTGTGAGACGATAAATATAAGTTTCTAGAATGTGGCAAATAATGATTGGGTGCGTGTTTAATCTATATTTGATATAGTACCTGTCAGTTACCCGAGAACCAAATAAAAAAAAACTAAAAAAAACTAAGGCGTCTAGTACGAACGAATTGTGATACTATTTAACCAGACAGAGAATTTCACAATTATTGTGATAAGTTATATCACACATCGCGCAAACTAGATCCCTTAGCGTAATAGTATAACAATCTGATGCAAAATACTTTTAAGAAATAATGTTTGTTTTTGTTAATAATAATAATAGGGATTTACATAGCGCCGTTTAATGATTCAGGATCATTCCAAGGGCGCTGATGGTTCAGTTTTGTGCTGCACATTATTTTTTGTAATAAAAGTATTTGTCATAATAAATACCAGGTTTTCATTATAAATAGCAGATGTTCATTCTTTAGCTAAAACATTCTTATATTCTTATATTTCACAAGTTGACAATATATATTTATAGTAATATTGCGATAGGTACCTAATTGTAATGTATGTACATATGTATTCAATATGAGGGCATCGTTTCTTTTTATTTTGAGATAGTAACACTCTCGGGTTTCCAAGTTTCGCGCGTTAAAGTAATTTATTTGCGAAATTCCGAAAACCTACACACAACACAAAGTTATGCTTTCAATGATCTTGAACTCCTAAGGTCATCGCTATGAAGCACAGCTTTGTATTTCAACAAAGCGAAAATCTGAGAAATTTAAAATATTTTATTATTTACATAAATACATATTCTGAACTAAACAAAGATATTTTGATGTACTTGAGAAACATAATCTTATTGTTTATATAAGACAGGAATCATAAGGTAATCTACGATTGGGAGATATATCATGAATAATATAAATATAAATGGATTGAAATAGTTTTTCCACATAAAAAGAATGTTTGATTAATATCAAACAAAGCAAGTATAAGAGGCTGATAAGAGAGGAGTTCACCTACATATAATTGAAGTAAGTAGGTATTCAGAAACAAATATTAATGGCTTCGTAGCTCAGTTGGTTAGATATCTAACTCCTGAGTTCCTGGTCCTAGGTTCGATTCCCGGTGAAGACATAGTTTTAAATTGTGTCAGGCCTTCAATGAGGAAAGTAGAATCGACTAAGCTCCATTCACGTTCAATCACTCATCTAAGACACAATCACCTGTTAAAGCTAATTTTATTTTACATTCTTTTCAAGTATAATTTACATTGTCATGTCATTCCGTTCTTAGATTATAATATAATTTATCATATTTTCTAATCATTTCGGAAAATAAACCATATATCAGATATGTATTTTTAAAATTATATTTTGTTAATGCAATACATTTTATTTTATTTTCTCGATAACATAATATTCATAAAATTATATCGTCCTGAGTCACAAACGATTCACATATATTTAATGCCAAGCGAAGCATTCTGAGTAGTTTAATAGATCTGTTTAGATCATTATCACTTTTAGTTTCGTCCATTATCCGAAATATACTTTGATATTAAACCGTAATGGTTTGACACTTTGTCAAACTAACTCAATGGTTCTGGACCTTTAGATCTATTGTAATAATATATATTATATATTTTTTAATAAATGGTGAAAAATTAAAACTTGGGATATTTAGGTTTAAATCTTCGTCTTCTTCTTCAGCCATTTTTTTTCCATTCTTGGACATATGCCTCCCCCTTGATCCTCCACAACTCCCTGTCTTGGGCACACTGTATCTATCTCGCTTCGGCACATTTCTTGGTGTCATCAGCTTGTTCTCTGTCGCCATTCTACGATATTTTTGGTCCAAATAAAAGGTTTAAATGCCCTCTAAAAATTTATTATCAAGGAATATTCATTTGGTGCAATTTTATTCTTATTTTTTACGATCAAAATATCATTCTTAATCAAATAAACATCTTAATTGCACAATTCCCATTGTTGGAAACCACTGATTTGTCATACCTTTTCGGGTATTTTTATATAGCAAAGGAATAAATGTGATCGGTATTATGTTGGGAGATAATATTTTATCTACGTATGGTTTATAGTACTCAAGCATCCACTAACATCTTATAGTACCTACTCAATAATGTATTATCGCATTTGACATACCATTAATGATTACTACACACCATCTAGAGAGAAGATATTAAAAATCATCTTTATTGTGCGCAATAAATAAGACTTAATCCGTGTTATCGTATTTGAAATATCTTGGATATTAAACATATGCTTGTGCTATAGCTGACAAAGGTAGTTATGCAAATGGATATGGATATAGAGAGAGTCGACACTCTTGTGCAATAGTGTCAAACGCAACAAATGCACACCATTAGGTCACACCTCGTCTATCTAACTACTACATATACTACCTATACGTGCAACTTTATTTTTAATATCTTTTTTTAATAACATGTTTTATTATTACTTGTTACAATTTTTGAATAATGAAGATTCACTCCCCTTTAAACATTAGATATACTATTCTTTACAGATCATTTTATTCAAACCACGAAATAAAATATAACACGGAATTTTTCCGCAGATTTGATGTTTTACGACCGGTCTAAATGAAAATAAATATAACAAGACTCCACCACTACATCAAATATTTACAATGTTGCCAAATGTGTGGGCGGAGTTACAATGATAATACAATGTTGTCATATATGTGAGTGGGTCTAAGTTTAAAAGAGAAGATACATTTGGCAATATTGTAAATATTTGTACCTAGTGTTGGATTGGTCTAATCAAATTTTGTTTCATTTAGACCCTACAGCTATTTATTAATTATTATTTTATTTTTTGGTGCTTAAGTATAGGTACTTTACTACTTCTTGTATTTTCGTTTGTAAAATGCTACTTAAGGCCTATATAAATAAATAAATCATACCGAGTCTCATCGGCGAAAACGTTCTGTCATATCTATGAAAAAATAGTGTTCTATTTAATTTTTTAATTGAAAAATTGATTTCAACTACGTTAACATATAAAAATTAGAACTATTATTTACCTAATTATATGTCATTTCTGACTTTTTTATAAATAATTACTCTAATTATTGAATATACATAGGTTAATTCTGTTCAATGTTACTAAGTATGTTGTTGTTGTTGTCATTCATTCATATCTTCACGACATATCCCTCAATGTGGGGTAACCAGCGACAGGTGTGCGGGTGTGCATTATTTTATATAATAATACTCTACACATGCGTGTATTCCCATACACTCGTTTCACATAAAAAGGTTCTACATTCAGAATTTTATTTTGCCTGTTGTATTTTCGATTACCCGACGGTTAGGGATGAGCGAAAAAGATTAAACTAGAAACGAGTGGAAGCACTATTCTAAGGCGGTGCCTTACAGTAAAATTTTGTTTTTTTTTATTCAACCATCTATGTATGCGACAACAACGCTGGTTATTGCGCAATTAAATCTGACGCGACTGTCGCGTCTACAATACCGAAACTTTGTATTTTTATGGGTCCGTTTATAGTTTCGCAATGTAAAGATAATCTTGGCAATTCGTATAATATTAAGTCCGTGGTGTAATCATCAACCGACGTTGTTCTGTCATCCTTCACTTAATGTCGTCTGCATATCACAGCGAGTCCTTCTCAAACTGCTGATGTTATCTTTTCAATGGAGGCCGAGGCGACTTCTGGATCTAAATTAGCCTCTCCTTTGGGCTTTCGCTAATGCACCACCAATACAACATTGATGCTTGTCAAGGAAACTGTTTGTGCCATTAGCTCGACTCAACAATCAAAGTCATGCCAAAGTCAACAATCAAATGCCATTCAACTGGCACGAAGCCATTTTACAAATGAACATTGATTTTCAGATTGATTCTATCTTACAACTCCTGAGAAGTACCAATAAAGAGCAATATTATTAGTCTTGCTGCAACAAAGTACAATTCTATCAGGATTGCTTAGTTTAATAGCACAATAATAAGCGTACTGAGAAAATAATGTTATTTTTTTACCAGAATTAATTAATTATTTTCATTATCAGTCATTAAGAAATCGAAAATAGAGTTAAACAATGGAATTCAGGCTCTAAATAACATTAATTTACTAGTTGCATGTAACACATGAGATCCAACTGTCGACAGCGATAGTATGTATAGTTGAAGAATAAGTACCAAACCCATAAATACAAATTATTCATTATTTTATGATATTTAGTTTTCTATACAACACATGTACCTAGGTAGTCAAAATAGGATAGTATGGAGGTCAGTCTTTTTTTCCTACCCGGAATATGAAAACAGCATGATGGTATATGTATATTGTATGTTTAGAGATGAAGTATCAAACTATTAAGTCTTCTTTGATATTGTGTATAGGTGACTATCATACAAATTGTATGAAGCGATGTCGTCACTAAATTCAATTTTTATAAAAATTGTTAAAAAAAATTTGAGATGTACTGCTACAATGTTAATATTTTTTATATAAAATTAAATTATCTAGTTGGGTTGTTTCGGCGTTTTTCGATATTTTAAAAAAAAATGGAAATATAGGCAGTTAAACTCATAAATTTATCATAAAAAAAATACTTTTCTTAATAAAAAATGTTTGAGAAACCCTGGAATTTTTTTGAAAAAACTAATTTGAGATTTTGTATTTGTCTATGTTTATACCAATTTTCAGCGTTCTAGCTTTTATAGTTTCTGAGATATAGGGAAAAATAAAATAAAAATTCAAAAGTTGATAACCCCTGACTGAAACAAAAATTCAAAATTCCGAGTATAAAAGTTTTGTAGACCTGTAACTGTTTATATATTCTCAAATTTTAGGCTCTGTAAATTGAGCGGATCAAAAGTTATAAGGGGGGGACGGACACACACACACACACAGACATACACACACACAGACACACACACAGACACACGAAATGTTCTACTCCGAATTTTGAGTAAATCCGTGTATGGAACATATATGCTGCGAAGCCTCTAAGTTGGTGTTTTTTGACTTCAAAGTTGGAAAAGCCGTGAAAAAAGTAGACCTCTCCATACAATTCTCGCGTATTCTGGCTTGATACATTGTCGATATGTTAAGAGAACAAAGTTCTCCTGAACAAATCGACAGTTGGATTAAGATTGTTATTTACATTTTCAGAATTAACTTTGAAACAATCGTTTTTATTACCGCTCTAAAGATAGAGTTTTACAAAATAAACGGATAACTCTTTTCCTCCGTCCGGAGGTAGAGGAATTCGCTTTGAACTCTTCGAACTTAATCAACTAACTCGTGGACAAATCAATTCAAAATAATGGAAGAATAACGAAGGGAATGCGCATTTTAAAAATAATAGAAGAGTCCAGAAAAATCGACACAAATTATTTGTGTCTCAACAGACACGAAGCAGATATAGATGTTTTTATCGGTTATAGAAACAGATATATCGAGAAAAATAATATCCCAACAGTATCTTCATGTAGGTACGCAGCATAGAAAGGATTTCAAGTTTCATTAAATGTAATCATTAAATTACTCGCTTTATTCAGAAATTAATCATTCCGGTTGCACGTCCAACGACTCGCACAAGAGAACAATTCATCTGAAAAGATACCTCGAGGAATTGTCGTACCTTGACTCAACACTGTCGCTGAAGGCCGAGGTGTGCTAAGGAAGACACAGTTCGAACTTTGCAGAGAGAAACTAAGTGATTGATAATTATAATTGGGCGGCTTACCTTTGAATTCCGATGACTTGTCCCATGTCGTCCAGCATGTGATCCGCCAACACCAGCACAGTTGGACCAGGCTGTCCGTGCTGAACCACGACGGAGACATCGAGGGGAGATCCGAGGACTCCGCCTCCCGAGTGCCCGCTGATCATCTCAACCCTCTTCTGGTCGGGCGTCGTCGTGTAGATAACTGTCTGTTTTCCGTCCTCGTAGATAAGATCGATGGGGGTCTTCTCGTCGATGGTGCCGATGTCGTGGTCGTACATGTCCCCTGTGAGGCCGGACTTTTCCCCCTCGTAACCCAGCATGTCGCCGGGGGAATGCTGGTACATGATCGTCCCCTTGTCGCTCGCGTACATCTCCGGGGGGATGTTCTTGTCCGTGTAGATGACCTCCTGGGGATATCCGTCGTTGGAGTCCATCTCAACCTTGTGGCAGTAGGAGAAGTCGTGGACGGGGACGGGAGTCATCGTGGCGAGGACGGGGCGGGGGCTCGGGGGAGAACCAGGGGGGCCCCCCTCGCCCCCCGCCACCCCCTCGTCCCCCCGCTCCCCTCCGCTCACCAGGGATGCCATCCTCTTCTTTATTCGTATAATTTTCAAAATTTTTGCGATTCTTTTATGTCTATAATAAATGTATAATATATGTTATGTGTTTGTGTGTGTGTGTGTGTGCACTCACTGCTCTGTTTCAAATAGATATATACCACAGTCAACTATGAGATCTCTGTATATAATTATATATTTGTATATAATATGTGTATATTATGGCACTACGTTACAGTCTACAGTATACAATCTACACTGCACTTGGCACTTGAATAGTTTCTTCTTAGCGACTTAAACAGTCATAATGTCACCGGGTCTTGACCTGAAATAACAAAATACAAAATATTAAATTCACATTGAATATGTACACAGATAGTATTATTTATACTCGTAACGAGAGATGTTCCGTTAAATGTTTAATAAATGGATTCAATTTACGTGAAAATTGTTAGAAGAACTATTATTATCACACTTAACTTTGAATATTGAATGTATTTAAAGGGTCTTGGTGCATGTAGGAAAAATAATTGTACGTATTTTTTTATAACTCTATAAAGGACGTTTATAGAACTAACTTTATACAGTAGGTATTAAGATATAATACAGTCGCAGAATAATGTAGTTATTATATGATATTTTAATTCATGTTAAGCGTTTTGTTTCATAACCATTTTGAATATATTAATACTTATAGGTACAGAGAACAATAATAATATACACTAATAAATCATAATAATTTGTTTTATAATTATTTTGAAAAAAATCGGCATATTAGAATTAAATTATATCAATTAAATAAATTTAAATAACATAAGTGTAGCAACTTAAATCAGCCCATTTCATGTTACATTTTTTTATGTATTTTATTTAAATAAAAAAATACATAAAAAATACAATAATACAGAAAAAGATACACTCGTATGTAAAGGAGATATTTAAAAACAAAGATAACAAAATTATATCTACATATTTACTTGACACATAAAAACTACAGGACACTAATTATGTAAAAATTTTGTTTACTTAATTTGTAAGTAGTAATTGGTTTATTTTTCTTGTGATAATATATAAAATGAATCCTTCTAGTTCTAAAATAGTATACTTAGTTGGGCAAAATCACACAAATTCAAAACAGTGTACCTTATTATCAATAAAGTATTCAATAGTAAATACCTATGAAAATTTCTACTGGCTGCGTCATAGATTTGTAAATTCGTAAAATGATTGTACAACTAAGAACTCCTTTTTTACTTATTTTTTCTAACAGTGAACCCCTGTGATAACACTTAATAAAATAACAACGAACACTTCCTTGCACTATATGCATTTGCAAATTATTTCACTTCTTAAATTTTCAGAGATATTAATCATTATAACACAAAACACTTTTTTATTTGAATAAGCGTAGTTATTTATGACTTCCGAATCAAAAACAAAACACGAAAATTGAATTGTAAAAAAAATCTCTAAATCACGAACTAATCACAAAAATAAACAAATAAATTACAATTTACAATCAGTGAATTTATCTTTTAAACTACTAATTTTATTATAGTTATAAATTGAACACATCCGTTTTATTAGAACGATGTACCAAAACTAAAAACATATATTATTTGCGATTTTAAATTTACGACGCCAAAACCCATTACGAAATTTTCTTTCCAATAATAAATACGTTTACGAAGTTGCCAACAATATTTAATGAAGTTCAATTAGCATTCTTTGGTGTAATTTGCAGTGGTTAAATTGTTATTAACAGAACTATATACATACATGTTGCATACTTTAATAATATTAACATCAGCAAACTACCTGTATGTTAAATATTATATATTATATAGTGCACTCTGACGATGTTTAGAGTTTTACTAAATAGTAAGTGTTAAATATTATATATTATACTTCTCGAGCGGACATTATTTATCCATTTATATTGCATGAATAAATTTAAAATAAAACATATACCTATACACGAAAAAAATATATACATACATACCATCATGCCATAGGTGTGTGGATGTGCATTCCCTCATAAATGTAAGCACGACACATGAATGTATTCCCACCCAAAAAGGCAGCATTCAAAAAAGGTGTAGATCGTCATTGCTGAACTATGTTATATGGGTATGACGAGGCTAGTGTATGGGTAGATACGCATGTGTCTCACTTCCTTTAATATGGTTATGCACACCTGCACACCTGACGCTGGTCAACTCTGTCGTGAGCTGAGATCTGTCGTGATGGTATGAATGAAAACACAATATTATATGTATTTGCTTTTATTTAGGTACTGTATACTGCTTGCATGCGTGCATTATTTACTGTATACTGCTTGCATGCGTGCATTATTTACTGTATACTGCTTGCATGCGTGCATTATAATTGTTTATATTATGTACAAAAAGAAAATAAATAAATTACACATTGTCATAATTTTGAGACACCGAAAATTCATTACTGTGCACTATGTACCTACATAAAATAGCGCAATGTAGGTACCTATTTTATATTTTTATGCAGTGTCAGTAAAATAAATGTCAGTGAAAGTAAACTAAAATGAGTGGTAGGTATAAATGAAAACACTAATTAGTTTTAGTTTCACTATTTAATTTTAACACTGGCACTGACCGGTATCGATCTGAAGATCATCGTCAGAGTGCACTCTGACGATGATCTTCAGATCGATACCGGTCAGTGCCAGTGTTAAAATTAAATAGTGAAACTAAAACTAATTAGTGTTTTCATTTATACCTAGTATAATGGAGTTTCACCACGAATTATCCGTCGACAAAATTAACAAAGTAAAATGAGTGGGTTGTGGCCAACGCTAAACTTTTCACTAACAAGTCAATTTACAATGTATTTAAATTTTATATGGAATGAGTTTATTAATTTATTTTTGATATAAATATTTTATTATGAAAAATTAATAATTCTTCAATGCCATTTTATGAAAGTGAAGTTTCGTTTTGAAAATTAAAATAACAAATTACGAGTTTCCTGAGCTTAGGGTCACTTTGAAATATTTGACAGTTAAAAAAATCGAGAAGCACTAATCGGATATCCTTCAGAATCTGATGGGGTCTAAGCGAGTATTAGATATACAAATTTGCAAAAATTTGAAAAGAATCGAATGAGTACTTTAGTCTATAATCGATATTTCAAATAAACTCGCCGTACATAGCACACACAGATACATTTGTTTATTTATTTTTTTATTTATTTATTTATTTATTTATTTATTTATTTATTTATTTATTTATTTATTTATTTATTTATTTATTTATTTATTTATTTATTTATTTATTTATTTATTTATTTATTTATTTATTTATTTATTTATTTATTTATTTATTTATTTATTTATTTATATATTTATTTATTTATTTATTTTCTTATTTATTTTTTTATTTATTTATTTACTTATTTATTTATTTATTTATTTATTTATTTATTTATTTATTTATTTATTTATTTATTTATTTATTTATTTATTTATTTATTTATTTATTTATTTATTTATTTATTTATTTATTTATTTATTTATTTATTTATTTATTTATTTATTTATTTATTTATATCATCTCGACACTAATAAAATCATTTATAAATACTATCCCAACCTCACTAGGACTACGCCTGTTTTGAGGTTGGAGATTTACAATATTATATTTATACATTACATCTACATCCATGCACCCACCACACAAAAATACAATATTATTAATACGCAGTTGGGTACCTTAAATCATTATTGTGACATTATGATGAAATTTAAAGAATACAACCTTAGCATTACTAGTATAAAATCTGCAATAAAAAAATAGCCTTAAAAATTGCGAATCCATTACTCTCCACTATATCCCCTTGAGTTACTGAGGATAAAAAATTGTCAGTAACATTGCACCTGTTCAAGCAGACATGAATAAAGACATTGACATTTGTTAATTTATCTAATAAAGTAAAGGTCATGTTATAATATCAATCAACCTTTAGGTACTTTAATGCAAATTGTTTAAAGTCTGACTAGCCATGTTCGCGAAACATCTCTAGAGAAACTGGCTAGAGAGAAGACGCTATTAGTATTCTCGTTTGTATTGTGTATGTAAGAGAAGGTCGGGGGGTCACGTGCGTGCGCGCACCTGACCGCCTCATGGAAGCGTAAAAAAATCGTCGGAGAACGAACAAAACCTGTCGGGAAGAATCCAGTCCTACGAAACGGTAAACCAGGACTCCCACAAACGGCGCGAGATCGTAAACAACATCAAATAACACCAGTTTTGATATGAATAACGACAACACCCCGCGCGTTGTCTTTCGGTGGGCCCTCGCGTCATGTCCCAAACCAGCCAGGTCCAAAATGGCGGCGGGCGGGAAAGGAATATTGACGCTCATGGGCTTCTGGTTTTTAACCCGTTTGCGTTTTAGCGGGATCGCGCCGTCCTGTTTCAACCCTGTCCGCATATACTCGTTCTAGCAGGTTATTTGCTAAACTAGTATATCAAGTGGAATTTAGCCGGCTTCTGGATGATTCACACGTCGCATTTTGTTTTGATCACGTGTATTTAGGAAATCATAAAGGTGACTCCCACATATGGATGGATTCCTCATAATTCAAACATTATTTTTGATACAATGTTACACAAATTATGTATCTCGGTTAAACAATATTCTAATGCTTATTATACTTTTTCCGTTTTTTTTCATATATTTTGTCATTTTCTGTGAAATTTTTCTAAAATAAGTATGATGTTATAATATTATTATTCTTTTGAGTTATTTGTTTATCCAGTTCTTATCACATTTTTCACCAACTTTAATCTGATTTCATTTATTTGTTTTTCTTTTCTTGAACCCAAATATATATTATTTATATATTTTTCCATTTCATTTATGTAAGTTTATTTCTAATTATTACAATATTAATTTTACTATTATAAAACAGACAAGTAAGCAATATTTATCGATTTAACAGGATGACAAAATTACAAAGTAATCGGCTTCTTTTTCGTCAGCCTTCCTTCCCTTCCTTTCCTCTTCTATTCAGTAATAGACATAGGCCTCCCCTTGAGACTTCCACAGCTCTATTTCCTGGGTAGACCGCATCCGTCCGTCTCCAGCCACTCGTCTAATATCGTCAGACCACCATATTCAAAGCCTTCCAACACTTCTTTTGCCCGTTCTAGGTCGCAATTCCAGCACTTTTTTAGTCCATCTGGAGTCTGTTGTTCGGGCGTCCTGCCCAGCTCCACTTCTGGTTGGCAACCTTTTAGACAACATCAGTTATTTTGGTTTTATTTCTTTTCCCCAAAAGTTTTTTCTATCTCTTAACGAAATACCCAGCATTCTCCTTTCTATGGCTGTGTTACTGCTAAGTTATGTAGCATTTTGTGTGTAAACACAAGATTTTCACAGCCAATGAAACTACCGTCAGAAGTACCATTAGAAACTACTGTAGACTAATGTCAGTACCGGAGGAACGCAAGCGTCAAAAGCGTACATTCTTATTTAATATAAAATATCACTTGATATATTTTTTTGAAATATTTACATTTTACAGACGGAGAAGTAAGATGAAGGGAACTGTGCCGACTGCCGTGGCACAGTTGATAAGCTGTTTGGTTTCTATGCGGGCGTCCTGAGTTCGGTCCCCAACACAGGACAAATTTATTTAAATTCATTTCTGATGCAAATTTTGCTTCTCTGGTCTAGAAACACTAGTTAGTTGGAAGAATTTCCATATGGCAATAAACTCTCCGATTGCGTAGGGATCAAGAAAATGTTTATTAAGTATTATTATTATTATATGTTAATAAATATTTAATAATCCTAGATATTATTTTATTATTAGTCACAAATGCAAGTGAATGGAACATAATTGCATAACATTTTCTGAGAAATATTTAGGAATACCAGCTTTCAATGTTCAAATTACATATATTTATGTAATACCTCAATGTCTTTATACAAAGGAATTTAATTACGTAACATTTCCTTAAAAATCATCTGCAATACCACCTAAATATTAGTATTTTACTGTTTAGTAAACAAAAATCAAATAAAAAATGAACCGTTTGAAGGGGTTTTGATTGTCATTCCAGAGGTCAAACCCTTCGGTCATATGATCGTGATTTTTCAATTAGTTCTAGACGATTCCTCAAAACTAGTTCATCAGGTTGTTAGGCCCGTACGGTTGGTGGGATGGATTGTAGTTCACAAAACAGGCTGTGATGGAAACGAGTTTTCCACGGACCACGTGGCTAGCTATTTATGAATAAAACGTCTGTCTTCGTTATAATGAGTAATTGCTTACCAACCTACTGTTATATTATTATTATTTGATCTTCTACGTCACGACATGAATTGTTATATTTTTTTCATACGACTCGTTCTTTGATCCGAATCATTTGACTCACATTTAAAATTGGTATATTTACCACGATTTAAGTATTTTGATTGTGAACGTTTTTGCTCGATACTATTACGCCATATATTTTATTTATGCGCCATCGAGATACAGTCACAGTAGAAACAAGATAATATTTTTTAAAAATGAATTCTGGAAACATACAAAGAATTAGCATTACATTTCTTCATATTACTACATCAAAATAATTTCACGTACTGAAAAATTAAGTTTTTACTTTTATTTAAAGCATGTTATGAACAAAAATTTGTTCAAAGATATGTCCTTTTTACACCCTCAAACTTCACGTAAGAATAATCTATACTTATATTTATGGAATGAACGCTAATTTCTTAAAGATTTTATTGTCTTCATTTTGTCAATGCTGACTACTTATATTGAAAAATCACATCTTAGGATTAATCAAAATCAAATCATTGTTTCACACAATCGTTCTAGAAGAAAAGACTCTTATAATGACTCTTGTTTAAGGAGTTTAACCTTTGTAGAACTCAAACCCTGAGATTTTAGTGATGTTTGTTTAATGAAAATATTACGTAGATGCTAGTAGTAATAATGTGTTAATGTGGTAATGTGTTAATAAACTTAAATATGTAAACTTAATTGGTCCACTAATGGAGTGTTATATTATTAATGTATAATTTGTTATATGACTGTATGTTTACAAAATAAAATAAAATAAAAATAAAAATAAGCAAAGTATGAAAAATGTTAGAAAATTAAAATTTTTCATCTTCTTATTCTTTTTATATAGACCATTCTGTTTGTTTAAAGAGGTCTGCTCCTCCTGCGGAGTGAACTCCCAGCTATCCCTACATCTTTTAGGGCAGGGATGGGCAAACAGTCGATCGCGATCGACCGGTCGATCGCGAGCGGTATTAGTGTCGATCGCGCGCATACTTACAATTTTTTTGTGAGGATGTTGAAATAATTGCTTCTGAAATATCGAATACTTTTGATATGGACTTGCCTTCTCTTGAAAACGAGATAATGCAGATTATTTCAGACATACACCTCAAAGCCAGAGCAACAGATACCACATTTTGGTCTCTTTTAACTCAAGAAAAATACCCAAATCTAAAGCAAATTGCCCAACAATTAACTGTTCTGTTTGGGTCAACGTATTTGTGTGAATCTGGATTTTCTGAAATGAAAATAATTCAGTCAAAATACCGCAATCGGCTTACTGACGAACATCTGTCTTCGTGTTTACGTTTGGCACTTAGTAAATACGTGCCTTCCTACGAGATATTAGCGGAAAAACACGCAGTGCCATTCATCGACCTCTATGTAAGTAGTATCTAGGTAAGAACCAATTATTTTTCTGATTGTGATTCGATCGCTTGTCGTCCAATTTTTATGTTGTAGACCGCCGATAGTGTAAGTCCGCCCACCCCTGTTTTAGGGGTTCTTCCGTGATGCTGAATGTGCAGCACGGTATGATAATAATGTTTAATTTAAATAAAATCAATAACAGTTAAGGTACAGTGCAACATCCTACGTCGATATATCCAACGTCATCTTTACCTACGCGAAAAACGAGATTTTTCTGATGTGTACAGTGTGTTATTGATTGAACATGTGAAATTTGAATTCCGGTTCTATACAAACAAGTATTTCGAGTAATGACTGATATTGTTGACATTACACTATTAGAGAATATGACAAGTATGTCTGTATAGATGTATGTATTTGAATGTATATAGGTTCAGTGCTTTGTTTATTTATCAAATTATACGAATATATGAAAACTATTCATATCTTCAAACATTTTTTTATTTGTTAACAAAAAAAAACAATGTCAGACTTATTAGCATGTCTTCCAATCAACCTAATAAATATTAAGTTTAAAATATGGTTAAAAAATACGAAAATATTCATCGGAATCATCATAGCAATATGAATAAAGAGGGGAAATAAATCGTTTGAGATTTTTTTTTGGATTATTTATTTGATATTTGTACAAATTAAGACAATGTTACATCAACACTTAAATTATTCTATAGTACATCTGATTCTACTTCACTAGAGTGAATGCGAAAGACAAGCGTTGTGTGTTTGGCAGATTTTTATAATTTCCTAAATCTAATTTTAGAGACTCCATAACTTATTTTATTATCAAAATAAGGTATACTGTGTGTTTTCACAGTGCAAGTTAACTTTATAATTAAAATTACTTCAAGCCTCTGAGAATGCTTCACCATCTAGCAAAGTTAATAATATCTAGATTACATATTGATCTCTACAGTAAAATGGTCTCACTGAAGCTATTTCGTTGTATATTTTTTATTTTTACACATGCAAGAGATATCAAAATAGGTTCTATTAAAAATAAATATTTATTAAATTCTATGAAACAGTTTATTCATTTTTTTTTTTTTTTTTGCTTAACTTTTGTAACTTGATTTTCTCTCATTTATGTAACTTTTACTTGTGTAACTTATTGTGTGATTAGATATGAGCTCATGTAATTTTTTAATGTTATATGCATACATAATTGGACGTCCAGCACTCATAATAATAACTAATATTGTTTTATTTTTATGAAAATTGTAAACTGGATGTCTGTCGATGTACCCATTTTATAAATAAATAAATAAATAATACATTATTGTGCGAAATTAATCAAGTAGAGAGGTTCAGAGTTTTGATATCATTTAAGAATATAATGTAAAAGCAATGAAAGTTTCGACACAAAATTAAAGGCGATGAATGCATTAAGCGACATGTTAAATTCATTCATTGTATTGAAAAGAAAGTTACAGGTAAAATTGAGCAATTATTTAAAATTTACACCCATATAGCTTGTGCGAGAAATAATGTAATTGCTGTAGCTAATTACTCTACTTCACTTTAAAATTGAATATAAATATGCTTAAATAAAACAAATGTCGCAAGAAAATGTTATTCACAAGAAACCAAGTTGTAAACTACTAACTTCAGCATTTCGTTGAAATGCCATTCAAATTGGTTGGGTTTTTTTTCGATAAGAATGAATGTTTTCCTCTAAGCCAATATACCAGACGTTATGTGAAACATCGTGAATCACTATATAAATATATATTTTGAAGTGACAATGCATTTAAACATATTATGCATTATGATACTGAAGATCAAAATACATAGTTTAAATTTATAGCCTTGATTCGATTGATAAACGATATTTTAATTTATCTCGATAATCGATGATCAGGGAATGATAACCGGAATCCAGAGAGTAAAGAAACTATTTCGGTCCGCTCAAAACATAGATGCCCATTAGTAGTTGAAGTCGAAACCTGACATGGCACAGAAAACAGCAGAATAATCGATTTTCAATTTCTTCTTCTTTTTTTTCTACTTAAGGAAGGGAAGGTCATCTTTCCTAATCTTTAGACGCCATGAAGATCTATCCTGTAGTGTCCTCAAACCTCAGTAACTGTGCTTCAAATATTTAGAATAACATAAAAATAGGCTTATTTTCAGTTCCTATATAGATAACGAATCAACTCTACTGATTCCTGAATAATTACATTTAATGATAACTGAATACTATTTGATTAATTTGTACATTTAAAGAAACACACGACACATTAAATATTCAAAATTCGTATTTATTTTTTTGTTTCTTAACGAAACAAAAAATAATCACAAGTACGAAAGTGCATTATTATAAAAAATCTAACGGATTCACAACAGAAAAAAACGTGCAGTTATTTTGCCGAGAAAAAATGTGCAGTTAGTATATTCACATTTTTTTATTTCTTCATTCCGGAAAAATCTAAAAAAATCAGGGTCGAGAGGAAAACACAAAGGCGAACACCGACAAAGGCCAAACTGTCAAGGAGGTAGGTATCTACACGCCGCCAGATAAACGTAAACACTATTACAAAGAGTGATGAAAAAGATCGCTTAGAATGTGCATTATCACGTTTTACACCAAAAACAGGTGACGGAGTACTACTATGACTGAGTCCAGGTGACGATGTGCAATAACATGCCGTAACGCTAGTTATCTGAACAACAAAGCCAGTCAGTCAGATTCCGAGAGACGGCCTCAGTCAAACTCGTTAGACTGGAGAGGCGCACTGCGCTGCCAGTGGATGAGCTGTGTGACCTAGCGCCCGAAAGTGTTGTGTTGTGTTGGAAATCAAACACGAAAGACCCGTTTCGGTTTGCAGAAAAAAAACAAAAAACATGCCAGAGTATTATTTCTTTTTTGCGCTATGCAAAACGCGGAGCCAGTGACGACGGACGGTTCTTGTCACGTGTTGGCTGATTTTATTGTTGTTTCTGGTAAAGTGACGTGGGAATCCCCGCACGACCTCGGATCGATCAATGTCAGACGTTAAGTAGTTACAATCCACGTGGTTTTTTTACGCCAGCTCTACGCCAAGCCTTAGTGGGAAGTTGTTTGCTTATTTTTAATTTCAATACACTCAGGAATTTTTGTTAGCATTACCAATTTGGATTATTGTTCATCGTAATTGTATTCATTCATTTTTTTTTTATTTATTGCAAATCAATACAATTTTGCATATAAATTACAATTTAAAAAGGTTTACAAATTCTATTAAACTATTCATAATTACCCTCTTTAATTGAGATAAAATTTGAAGGAAGGAAAGAAGACTCGAAGGAAGTTCTTTAAACCACTTAGTACATTTATACCTTTTTACTTAGTACTTAGTACCTACCTTTTTTATTTATTTATCTATCATTTGTTTATATGTTCAAAATATAAACAAATGTATTGTACATTGGCGGACTTATTGCCATTAGGCATTTTCTTCCAACCAACCAGATTACAAAGAATTACAAAATTGTGTATGCACAACAAGAAAAGGAATAAAAGCAAAATAAAAACAAAGAAAATGTATATAACACTAAGATACAATTAAATAAAAAAAATGAAAATACTTCATAGCAAAAAAAGAATAGAGTACGGACAGGATAAGGCGAGGAATTCGGGATCAGGTGTTCAGAGATAAATATTCCTTCTTTAGTTTTTTATTGAAAATACAAAATGAGTCAGACGACGCAATATCCGGTCTTATGCTATTCCATAATCTTGCTGGTTGTACTTCAAACAAAGAGCTGAGAGTGTTGTACGTTCAGCTGAAAATTCCATGATAAATAAGTGAATTTATTTTTTAGGTACTGTGGCAGGTTTGGATTAGAGAGAATATTGTACAATAGTGACAAAATGTGTATATTGCGCCGCTGGCGAATCTTGGACCAGCAAAGAAGATTGCGGTAAGATGATATGTGATCAAATTTACGACATGAAATTTATTTGGGATATGTATTTTTATGTTCTTTTCATTCTTTTCTTCAATATTCTTGTATGAACTAGGATCATATCATAGCAATAAGTTCTAATTTTTTTTCCTAATTATAAAAACAAATATCATTTACCGATATATGTAGTTCCTCGACAAGCATCGTCAAAATGGCGAACCATAGTGGTACCGACTCTAAATATATGCACATTTCAAATTATAAAACATTTCTTAGTTGATCCGTTTCTTACTCCTTCCATCTCTTTTTGTCAAGTTTTATATTTCAACAATTTTTCCCAGGTCTCTACCCCAATCATAATGTTTGCTAAGAAAATGAAGAATTTAAACAAATAACTAGGTAATGTTTTGTATTTAAAATGATGATTTATTTGGCAGATAGAGGCATGATATGAAATATTTTATAAAACGTCATTAATATTCGTCAAGGAATAGGACATTGCCTAAGACTTGTGCAATAGCAGATTATTTGTTTTGAGGTCCATAAATTTATCAATAAATTTAAAATGGACCAGGATCACTTATAATTTATTGAGCATGTGATCTTGTTCCTTGCGTAAGTTTCATGCAGGAATTTTAAAATCGTTTTTCATGTACTCATTTTTCGTGATTGCCTGACACCTTAAAAATGCGTCAACATCAAAAGTGCTCGATCATTATAATATTTGATAAAAGGAATTGCTTTAGTCGCAACCTACTCGATTCATTCCATCACGAATGACGTTCAATCACAACGCTATTATTGTTTACATTCCTTGTTTTGTATTGTGTTACTTTAGAGGTGTTTTTATTTGTACTCCAAGGCCACACAGACACGAATTAGTAAATACCATCAATTTCAATATTATGGTGCTAAGTTTATACTTAGGATAGGTACTCGACAGAAAATCAAGCACTTCCTTGTGTTGTTTATTAAATTTTAGTACCTATAATTAACATAAACATGGAAATATGTATAAATTGAATATGAAGGTACTAATTTTCAGAGAATATATAAAAATTGATCGCTTGCCGTAATTACTTTTATAACCTTGAATTAATCAATCTGAACCCTTTTATTAGGTAGATACCAACTACTTGTAATTAATTGTGGATAGATAAATGCTTTACTTGGGTTGTTTCATTCGCATGTAGGCGTCTTAGTTTCAAAACCCAGTAGAATTATATTAACATTGAAAAACATCAAAAACTTACAGAGCAAAATATATAGAGCGAAACTTTAATATCATATTGTATGATGTATTGTAAAAAAATGGCGTGGAAAAGAGAGTAGCTACATACAAATACCTTAAAATTCTTGTTTCTAAATATTATACTTAACCTATAATAAATAAAATTAAATAAAAATTAATATAAAACTATTATGAGAAAAAAATATCTCCTTTATTCTCACAAACGGTCAGATTGTTCTTACACACGTTTCAATATCAAAATATACTTTATTATTAAAAATGAATTCCTGCGTAGATAACACAATTTAAAATGCAAATTATCATATTAATGCGAATAGCGAATCCCACACATCGTCAGTGGAGTCAACAATGCGAATATGTGAGTCATTAAAAATATGTTTTGCATATATTTAATTACAACGAGCAAGATCTCAGTTGGTTCTGAGAACGAACTCATTTTTGTAAAATGAATCGATTGTCTGAAGAAACGAACTGAGCATCAGTTTAAGGGAATTATATTAATGGTTTACTGTCATTCGTTGAAAACTTTTTAACGAATCAATATATTGATGGAACGCGAAGTTAAAACAAAAGTATAAATTTAAATTTGAATTCGTGCATCATGATTTATAATGAATTTGTTCTTTAATCATTTAACGACAGTTCTTTCCGATCTCCATGAATCTCTATAATGGTCGACAACTGTCCGAGCATGGCATAAATCTTGATATCACATGTTGGTATAGTTGAGTATATAATACAGACATTTTGTCGAGTGAGTGTTATTTGGGTTCATTATATCACAATAAAAAAAATCACATCTTTGTTTCTGAGTGCAAAACGCGATTAAGCCAACAGCGCTTTTGAAATGATCCTGAAACATTCAGCCTTGTATAAACAAATTGGCATGGCGATGGATTAGCATCACAAAACATTTATAAAGAAAAATTGAGCAATTATGTTTGTTTCCATACACTTATAAAGTGTTACGGAAGAATATTCCGAACTTTTTTTTAATCTATCCATTCCCTCAGATTTTTACTTACAGCAAGTACATGTACATCGTCATATATTCCCTAAATTAAGCATATGCTTGTACAATAGGTGAACGAAATCGGTCGTGGCAGGATTTGAACTCGTAACCACTGGATTACTGACCCAGCGAGCTTACCGATCCAACTAATTGTTGTCTAACGATATAAATATGTAAACAATATTTCAACAATTACTCAACAAATGTTCCAGAATTAACAACATTTTGTTAAATGATTCTAATGTTTTTGTGTTGAAATCCAATAAACTATAATTAATATGTTCAAATATTCTTTTGCAAATAAACTTTTGTATATGTTCATTAATTTTGTTATGAGTCTGACCTAATCATATATTCGAATAAGTATTTTATTTTTATAACGAAGAATTTGTTTATTATTTTGATCTTTAACAAGAATTTACCAGAATATAAAAAAAAATAGGTATAATTATTTAATTCGGAACTGAGTTGTTTTTTTTTTATTTGATACATAGACTTTATACACTGTATGTTTATTATATATTTTTAACTAAATTATTAAAACAAATACCATACATGTATTTACAATACTTTTATAATAATATATTTTTTGTGGTCCATATTTAAGACTTTTCATCACAGAAAAAATACAAAACCCCTTTTTTTATTAATTCACTCATATTATATTTGTTATTTTAACCGAGTTATTTATTGGTTTGTTATTTATAAATGAGTGAACAAAACGAACACTCAATTCCTAACATTGTAGCATAGAGTTAGTAACATAATCCATCTTGTGACAGATATCTATCTCCCATACATATATTTATTTCACTTTCATCATTTAATTGATACCTGTACACGAGTTTCACATATGTGTACCTACACAATGGTTGACAGTATGAGAAATTATGTTTTCACATTTTCGATTAGTGTTGCCTACAATCAAACAAACACTCGTAGTAGTATTATATTCATTTTTAAACGTTTAATTTATGAACGTTGTTTATTTTGTTTTATGATGTACCTGCGTATATTTCTTTTAACGTTGATAGGAAGAATCTCTCAAACGTATGGACAACATTGTCGATACGTGTTGTTTACATCGAGAAAGAATTAATTTCTGGAGGAAAGTAAGATTCATCATCACGCTATTTTAAAATTATCATTGTTTATCGTTATGAAACGAGCGAGCTGATTGAAAATAATTAAACACTCGAACAATTATGAATTGTAGCAAGAACCGTGGGAAAAATCCCAAGGAAACTTCTAGACCGTGAAATGCAAACAGTTTGTATGAGTATTGAGCCACTGGCCAATGTAACAGATGTCTTGCGGGTAGGATGTATTAGTATTTACTTGCACTTGAAGTGATTCAGCAACAGACAGACTGTTGATATGACTATTGGGTGGTTCGAAAACTCATTTCCTTGATTTAGGTTAAAATGAAAACAACCTTCGCTCTTCGGATAACTCGAGGATACTGACTAGCATATTTCAAACCACTATCACTGAGTAAGAGCATCTTAGAAAAAAAATATTAAAGATAGAGGAAAACTCCGCAAAATTGAAATGTATGGAATTTCAGAGGGTCAGTGACAACTGGGAAGAACACCAAAGAGATGGAAGGATTAGTTGGACATCCTCATCTCATGACCAAAGCTTACTGCTGCCAAACAACTGAACTGTCTACCTCGATTAATGTTGTCTTTCAGCGATGTCAAGAGTTATGTTATTCGATGGATTGGATCAACAGTTGCTTTTATTTTGTCTTCATAAGCTTGAAATGACCTTCCAGAACGTGGTGCATCTTCTGCATCAAAATTTCCGGAACATAATTTTGCAAATCGTATTTGCAATTGGCATTTTTACCTTTTCGCTGGTAAATTAAACATGCCGAAAATGTATCCAAGTACACAATACTTCCATTTCCACCACATCTTTCTCAGTACAAGCAGCTCGTCTTTGGAATCACTTCCCATCGCAACTTCGAGTTTCATTAACACTTCCTGCTTTCAAAAGAAATCTGAGTAATCGATTCCTTACAAATAACACTTAAATTAGTCTTCTTATCATATCCTTGTCCCCTTCTCTCCTCTCTCCTCCATATCTTTATATTTTTTTTTGTTTTATATTTGTCTATAAATATTTATATATTATATTCACATAAATTGGTAGGTGTCACAAATACATAATTTACATCACCAACTGTATATGGTTAGTTGTAAGATATTACCATGCGGCAATAAGTCCGCAATTGTGTATTTTTAATGTAATGTGTGCAAAATGTTTAAAATAAATAAATAAAAAAACAATGTTTCAATTTCCACAGTTGTTAGAGCGCAAAATCAAAAAAATATTAAGTGCAAACATACCTCGCTATATTATCATCCATCAAAATATGTACCTATATAATAACAATGCGACTAAGTGTAAGGTTGGCTATGAAAAAATAAAATCGAGCTATTATTACATTATATCGGAAGTTTCGTTTTCACGCCAAAAGGGATATGAATCAATCACAGCTCAAGCGGATAACCGGTCGGCAAAATTGTAAGATGTCTTTGAGTGGGACAATGTTGATCCGCGAATAACCAACTTTGACATTAACCTGGGAAAATGCACACTGGCTGACGAAGCTAAACAATAAAGTATTAAAACGGTAGCCGTGTACACACAGCTCTTGAACAACATCAACATGAGTGACCTTAATGATATATTATACATTTTATTATATGTTGATTTCTTGAATAGTTACGAATGTGTGACCTTAAATGAAACCATGTTGGTACAATAAAATATACAATTAATTCCATGTATCAAGATTAAGCCCGTGGGTCAAATAGTGGAGCAAGTAACTACCTACAGCCAGCGGCACTGATTAAACAAAATATTCAAAATCTCGTGCATACATAAATTTATTTACTGGTTCAATGAAAACTATGCTGTTATAAGTACATATATACAAAAATTTAAATTTTTCATTTTATTTTCATTTTATGTAGCTTCTCGGACAACTAACTGGTGCTATGTGAAGTAATTATTTAACACACATCCAATAACAAGTTGCCACATTCTGGAGACTTACGATATTTATCGTCTCACAGATCCAGACTGAAAACACAATTAAAAACTGTGTCTCCACCGGGAATCGAACCCAGAACCCTTGGATCAGCAGAAAGATACCCAACCAACCGAGCCACGAAGACGGAAAATTTTTTAAATGATAAAGTAAAAACAAATAGGGAATCAGTATTTAAAGTTTTTAATACGAACAACATATTTTATATTGTTAGTAAAATATCTTTTTATATCATGTGCGCTGCGCAGAACACAAATATTAGGATTTTTGCTTGATTGATATATGCATATACTGTTCCTCTCTCCGTCGTAAATTATCAAGTTATTCGCCGCTACATATACAAAATTTAGTGAATGAATCAGTGAAAAAAAAGATATCTTTGAAATGTACCAAAAATCAAATATATTCCTTTTCTAAATTAAGCTAACAATGAGTGTCAATAAATATATAATTAGTTAAATATTTGAAACCATCAACCATGATTAAACTTATTTTTATTTAATATTATCAAGTTACTTAAAAAAATAAGTAAAAACACAATTTTTTAACTTTATTCCACTAATTTAAAATGTTGACCACTGACGCGTTTCGCTCAAAGAGTATCTACTGAATGGAGAATACTGATTTCGTCAGTGGTCAACATTTTAAATTAGTGGAATAAAGTTAAAAATTTATGTATTTACTTATTTTTTTAAGTAATTTTATAATATTGATAATGGAATTCCATCTCGTATTAGCAGTCGAAAAATTAAAAATAATTATTTTTATTTATTTATTTATTTATTTATGTTTTGGTACACGGTTAATACACGATACACATTAACATCAATCATAAACAAAGCAATCGAGCACACAAAAATTCCAAAAGGCACAAGGTGGTATACTAATTAAAATATAAACAAAATGATTTTGTTGATAACATTAGATAGTAATATAAAAAGAAAATAAAGCAAAGTACAAGACATAACTACATAAAATATAAAGAAAACAACTTATAGAAAAAACATACATACACATAGATCAATAGGTAGGTTGTACATACAAAACAGCAGTCCTACCAAATATTAAACCTTACTAGTGAAGTCTCAATATCTATAAAATTTGCCATTAGTCTGTACAAACTTCCTAGTATAGAAATCATTTTTATGGTTTATTACATTATTTTCGTTTTAGGCAATTATTTTCTTGTTTTAATGGAATATGAAGGAAAAAATATGGTTTTAGTTGTACTAGGAAACACTAAAACAAACCAAGGTGATTCCATCAAAAAATATTAAAGTTTTTTTTTGCTTGTTGTGCATTAATAGACATTACTGTAAATGCCGAGTATTTCAAATCAATAAAGCATCATTATAATTTTCTAAAATTAATACATATTACTTTGTGCCTAACATTGAACGATGCAAAATAATTTGTTTGCTAATTAAAAATAATATGAAAAAAAATCCCCAATGTTGAGTCCGTAAATATTGTCATCCTTTGATGCTCAGTTGTTTTAGTATCTGACTCCTGAGCCAGAGGACTAGGGTTCGATTCCCAGTGGAGACACCGTAATAAATTGTGATTTCAATCTGGATCTCCAGAATACATACATACATACCATCACGCCATGTCCCTTACGGGGTAAGCACAATGCACACATTCCTGGCTTCCTTTACATCCATGCATCACCTCATACATGCTCGTCGATTGTGATCAAGATTGATCCTTCTTTCATAATCTCATTCATATGGTCATTCCAATCCATTCCGGGGAGTCCCCTGCTATTCACTCCAACTCTTATAGATACCCATGAAAATTTTTTTTGGTCAACCGTTCATCGTTCTTTATTTCAATATGCCCAAACCATCTCAGGGAATTCACTTTCATTTTAAATATAATATTTATTTTTTTTTTTACTAAAAATCCTTTTTTAAAAGTATAATAATATCAGAAGTAGGTAGAAAATAACTTGGTAAAGTATTAAATAAAATGTATAATACTATAATTAAGTTTAAAGTTAAAGTTGAAGTCATCAGTTTATGTATATTTATTTTAATTTGTGAATCAAGACTTTGCTTGACTCAAGCGACATGCGATCACCAAATAATGAAATCAAAGCATGAGTACCACTTAATATTTTTTTTAAATAATGCATCAATATTAAAAAAAAAACTTATCAATATTTATATTAATGATTTTTTTTCCTTGTTGAAATAACACATTCATTGGTCGATTATAGTGATTTAACAATTTAGGATATTTTATAAAAAAAAAAAAAAAACTTACCATGCCTATGATTATTTTTACATTTTGTGTTTTTGTTTCTTGTATGACCTTTATATTTATTATCGATGCATTATTCATCAACAGGCACATTTATTGTTAACACATGTATGTGTAAACGTTATAATTATTGTGTTATCTTTCAATATATAATTATTTTACGAAAATTAAATTATTATTATAATTGTTAAAAACAAAACACGTCTATAAAACTTCGTAAAAATATACACACTATAAAACCAAGAATTACAATTAAACGTCTTATCAGCATAAATATTAATTTTATGCTTATGTTAATTAAAATACAGAATGTCCCGAAAAAAAATATATTTTGAAATGAAATATCATATGTAAATGGTTGTCTAATTCTCTCATTCTCCTATTGCAGCTTTTCACAAGTGATATTAGCAATGCAATATAATATAAATTGAAAATATGTAGGGTATACTAATAAATATGTTGAAAAACTAATAAATATGTTGGAAAATATGTTGGTCGGCCTTCGTGGCTCAGTTGGTTAGATATCTGACTGCTGACCCAAAGGTCCCGGGTTCGATTCCCGGTGGAGACACAGTTTTTAATTGTGTTTTCAGTCTGGATCTGTGAGACGATTAATATCGTAAGTCTCCAGAATGTGGCAAATTGTTATTGGGTGCGTGTTAAATAATATTTGACATAGTACCTGTTAGTTACCCGAGAAACAATATTTTTTTTATTTAATTTATTTGAAAAAATGGGCAACGTACAATAATATTTTTTTAAACAAGTATAATAAATAAGAATAGCAACATAAGTAATTGTAACTTAATCAGCCCACCTTTGTACTCATGGTGCATTGTACTCACTACTGGTAATAAAAAAAAAATATTATTCCTGTCTAACGTGGCTCCTGAAAAGAGTCCTGGACATACAGAATATTTCCACGGACCTGATCTTTTCCAAATTATTATACGTGGTAAGGCATCGGTACAATGGCGAATTTTGAGCGATTTTTTTTTTATTTATATATTTAATAAATAAATTAATAAATAAAATTGACTGGTTATATTAGAAGTTAATGTATAAGGAAGCAGATTGATATGAATTGCGAATATGAAGTCCAGAAGCTAAAAAGTGCCATTATTACTGCGCACAATGCTTAAAGCTCGTACATTAAATTAACAAGTGTAACAAAAATGTATATGAACAATGTTCGAATAATCTTATCGATAGAAGAGATAAATGTGGCATTCGGTTTTCTCTACTAACCCCAAACAGGTAAACGACGTTATATTACACTGGTTAAATATTGCATAATTTTAAAATAGCAATTTTATGTTGTATTTTGCTATTAAATATACATTTAAAAAAATAATAATAAGCTCCTTTTTGTTTTTCTAAAGCACGAAAGCCGTTTCAAAAAAAATCTTCCATAAAGATAACTTAAAGAATTGATTATCCAGCTAAGAAATAATATTTTATGCAAAGGAATTGATTGTGAATAATTGAGGAAGTTTTTATTTTGTAGAATTCCATTATAAAATATATCTATAATTAAAAATAAAACACTTTTTTTATTCCACATGAATTCAATTTATGTGATAGGCCTATTTCGCCTTATTAAGGCATTTACGAGCTTATGACTATTTTGACAATTTTTACTTATATTTATAGATTAAAACTGTAACTTATTATGTAGGAAGAGCTTACAGGTTCTTGTGATTGAAAAGCAATACAAATAAACTGACAAAGTAAATAAATCAATTTATTAGTATTGCTTTTCATAATATTAATAGTTTAAAAGACCAATCACAAGAACCTGTAAGCTCCTCCTACATAATTTGTTGCAGTTTTAATCTATAAATATAAGTAAAAAAAATTAAAATAGTCATAAGCTCGTTATTGCCCTAACAATGTGAAATAGGCCTATCGCATAAATTAAATTCATGTAGAGTCAAAAGTGATTTACTTTTAATTATATACATAATTTAGAATTGATTGTTAATGATAAAAATATGCACTAATTTTAACTTGGGCTTCAAATATACAGAGTAGATCAGGATAGCAAGTCCCGTTCTAAATGGTGGGGTTGGACAAAATGAAAGGCCTCACGACTTGTCGTGAAAAATCCGTTTCGCTAATAACAGAAGATTTATCTTACGAACTTCAGTAAAAAAAATGAGAATAGTCTCAATGGTAACCAACCTTTTTTGAAAGACAAAATACTTTTGATACTGCAGAACTACATCATAATATTTATTCTGAATCACATTTAGATAGTAATCAAAATAAAACTCCATGGGCTGGGTGGCAACAGTTTGAAAAAAAATTCCGTGTATTAAATTGACTTGGAGCCATATAGCTGTTGTCGAACACAGACCAATAGCATTGTCTGATTGGATTGAATCATCTAACAATATATTATTGTCCATGACATCATCATGCATGCTTTGAATAGATAGAAAAAAATAACACTTTATCTATGGTTATGATGATTTTTTTATTCCAGGCACCAAAGATCACGAATACTTCTGACCATTATCGAACCTTATAATATATTTAATAAGTCTTTGACTTGTTAATTCCTCGTTACTAATGTATCACTTACAATTGATTTATTTAATCATCATTTAGTAGTGTCGAATAATTATTGGTTTCTTCTACAATAGATACAAGTACCTATATAGTTATTGTTTTAAATTAATAATAGAATGTTTATTTTTCTTAATAAGATTTCTTTTGAGAGTGATTTGTGGCAAATGGAAAAACATAATTGAATTAAAGTTAGGTATTGAATATATAGTTTTTTTTTTGTTTAATGGCAATTCACCCTACAGAGAGTGCTTTTTGCCTTGGTGGAAATATCATAAATTGGTTGAATTTATTAAAGTTAAATTAATTAGAGTTGGATGTTATTTGACTTTAAGAAGCTAAGCAATATGTTTGTTAATTTAAAATTTTGAATCGACATTATATATGACATATTGATTGGGGATGTACAAGTAATTTTTACCAGATTAAAATAAAATAAATTGTTAGAAGATATACGGTTGAAGCAATTAAAAAATAAATGGTCAAGAGTCTCCTCCTCCTGACCACATTCACAAAGTGGACTGTTAATAACATTAATTTTGTAAAGGTGGGAAGCAACAAGACAATGGCCAATTCTCATACGCGTGATACAAGATATGTCCCCCCTAGAGAGTCTCTTTCCCTGAAACCAAGGTTTTTTGGGAATAGAGGGTTGGATTCCGGCGTAAAATAATCCTGTCTTGTTTCTGGAAACCGTCAAGTTTCAGAGGTAAATTCGTTCTATCCAGACAAATTTGAACATTGTCGGATAAGCAAAATGAAAACTACAAGATATAAGACATATATGGAACATTTATACTGGGTTAGACATCATGTTGATTTTGAATCAGACATTCAAAGAACATGACATGTGATCAAGTATTTTCATGTCTACTTTAAGTGACTTAAAAAAGAGCAATGACATAACCTCACTCTCGAGATGTTAGAAATTAATCTTGAATACATGGAATGTCTTATGGAATACTCATGATAAGTGTATTCGTTTGCCTTCGGAAGATATTTTCCATTGGTTTTGCCATTTAAATTTGGCAATGCAACATTGAAATGGATTTATTCTCTGTTTTTCAATAGAAGTAACTTACCCCAAATCTAATTAATGAAAGAGATATATTACATAAAGGCCACTTTAAATTACATTTAGATAAAATATTTATCTTTTAGTTAATTACGTCTAGCAATGCGAGAATTTCATAACATATGTGGATCACTTCAAAGAGGACGGCAAATCAGTCAAGATTTTTAAAAGTATCATAAAATTTAGTATTAAATATTATCTCTTTAAAACGATCAGAGATTGATAATTAAGTTTATGTTGGAATTTTTGTGGTAAATATGTTGTTTCTCAATTTCCTCGCTGTAGGCATTAAAATTAAAAATGCTAATTGATTCTTGGAATCGATCTTAACACGTGATTTTTCGACTGCTATAGGTGAGTCAATACATACAAAGGTATATATTACAGGTAAATCATGGCTTCTCTGGTAGGCGATATTGACATAAAATAATTTGAATAAAATGATATGAAAAATATTTATAAATAGCCTTGGTAAAAACCATGTTAGTATGAGCACAGGGTCATTAAAAGTGTCTCTTTGTACATAATTGATTTATTTTTAAGTTTATGAACTTATTTATTGGTGTATTTGTGTAATATTTTATTATTCAATTATAGCCATCATCATAATAGATTCCCGGCATGCAAAATGGATCATCGCTGACCGAGTCCGCCTATCGCAGTTTGGACCTACCTGGTCTTCTTCGTCCTTGTGAATTGGTCAAAAGTAATAGTATTTTAATGATTCAGGATCGTTCCTGGAGCGCTGATAGTAGAATCTTGCATTTCTATACAAAACAAAGTTTTATTCAGTCATTAAGAGAAAGTACTCTTATTATGCGCATTGCGCACATTTTGGGGCAATTCATTGTACTATATAGGACCAATACATCGATCCATCATAAGCCTTTTCTACCTTTTTCACTCTGCCTGACTCCGAGAAGAAATTGTTATTCTGTGATCCTAATGATCTGAGGGCAAGATGTCTCCCGAAGAACTCTTTTCTCCGAGTTCTCGAGATAAAACGTAATTAATAAATTGTCGATTATCTATTTGAAAGAATTCCATTTTACATTCAAATAAAACAATATGTTTTTGATTCTACATACAATGTATTATTTTTACGTCGATAGCTATTTCGCCTTGTTAGGGCATTTTCAAAATTATGACGGTTAAGCTAAGCTATTTGAACAATTGTAGTAGGTGGAGAGAGACTATAGTTAAAGTTGACTGACCAATCTCTAAATGTGTTTGAAAACAGGTAGTTTATTGATTAAGTTCCAAGCTTACTTTAAAAATAAAACGGATGTACTACTCCTCTTTTTTCTTCCTGATTGTGTCTGACCACCATTTTATAACGTAGGTCCGTTGTCGAATATGCATAGGCTTGTGTTGTCCCAGTCATCAATAGTAATTAATTTAATGACATCTGCCCGCTGTTTATTTATAAGACAATTCTATTCCCGAGAATCAATCGCGAAATCAGTCATTATAACATAAAAATGCAATTCGCATTTGTATAATAGCGTAAAAAGACACAACGACATACAAGGTTAAGAATGTGTATACAGAATGGGAAACTATATATGCACAAAAAAAGAGTTGAATCGATCACGTAAATGAAATAATTGCGTATATTTATCTTATTTCGACGTCATTTTTTTCTCCCCACTCACCTGAAGTCAGTTGCATTCCACCACATAGGCGTGCTTTTGTATAGGTAAATGAGATAATTGTACAGTTTGGAATCAAAGGTACGTATCTACCTACACACCAAAAGCAATGCAATGAATTTATAAAATTGAGTCAAAGAGAAAGCGTATTGCGGCAAGTGCATGCAGAACTGTGATACGAAAGAGAAAAAAAAATGACTTAACATTATATCGGCGAAGCAAGATTATTTATATTCCGTCTGAATATGTATCATTTTAAAGTTAACGCGATAGCCCGATGCCAATTTCGCAAATTGGGTTGCGTATCGCATGTTTTGACTGTTTACTTCCATGTCGAAGCGAGGAATTATGATTTTGTAGATTTATGTAAGGTATAAAATAAAAATATCAAATAACTCAAACCATTGCCGAATTCGTTTCATGTTTCTTTGTTGACTGGTTTATTCCTCAGAACAAAATTTAAGAGGCTATAGTAGGCTATAAAGTATATTTTGAAAAAGATTTCCCCAGTACCCTCAAAAGATACGTCTTTGAAATAAGGAAAAGTTTGTATTTATATCATTATTCTATTGCATGAGTTTTTGAAATTTGAATTTGTTTAATACTTTTCTGGTAAAATAAGTTTTAGTAAAACCCTTTTTTATTTTTTTATCGTATGTAACTAAAAACTACAAGGCCATTGAAGTAGATTTTTACTTCAATCGAAAGAGAATATGAAAATCTACCGACTGAGTTTTTTAATATTATAATCACTTTTCTTGCTATTTAATAAAAAAACCTCTAAATTTTACCTTTTCTTCACAAAAAAAGTTGTATATCACATATTAGGTGATATACCTACAATATTTTTTCGTGTTTCATACATTAGACGGTATTTTACGTGCATTTTTTGTGTACATCCGCATACTCAGGGTATAGAAGGGCCTAAAAGTTGAAATATTTGGATGTGATTTAAACAATGTCACAATGTGTTTTCTTTCATTAAAATATTTTCAACAAATGGTTCAATCTAGAAAGGCAAGTGTAAATATTATAAACATTATGGTCCTTGTAGACACATCGAGCAAATAGTTTATACACTTAGGTTGTGTTTCTCGAACAACGATTAAAGTAAAAATATAGTTAAAATACTTCGATTTCATAAAATTGTTCAAATCTTTTGGTTGTTTCATTGAAATCTAATTCCGTTAAACGACACAATTTTGAACAATTTTATGAAATCAAAGTATTTTAACTATAGTATTACCGTTACTTTTGTTGAAACAACCCAGCCTTGTGTATTAAATACAGTTTACATCATAAATACTGACATTTTTGGGATGTAACGAGGAATTCTTGATTGTGGCAAATGACGTTGCAATTGTTGCTTCAACGTATTGAAGTGGAAAGGTCTTATATGTATATCCAGACACGTTAAGTAAGTATTATTTTAACTATGTTCACAAAAACTATTCAAAACAAACATTTTATATTTTTTCATAATATTTCAGTAGGTACTTAAACAAATGCCACAAATATTTAAATTATAGCTGCAACTTATTTTTGTATGATCATAACGCTATATATTATTTTGGATTAGCCACTTATTCAAAAATGACGAAACTGAATGAAATATTGAAAGTTTTGACAGATCTTTTTTTTCTGTGTAAATTTTTACAATCGGCAATTGCTTGCTTTGTAGAATTAACGTTTTTTTTTGTAATTTCACAGCCATCAAGCAAAATGTACACGCAAGAAGCCTTGCGAAATTCGATCACTGTGAATAAGTACATTACAAGGTTTTTGACCAATTTGGAAAGTACCTGATCTGTCCTCATTACAACAGATATTGTTATTTATAAAATCCACAAGTACCTACATACCTACACACCTGAACCAGTTGAAGAAAAAAGCTTAAAACTCAAGCGGACTACATCTCGTTAACTCGATATCTCAACTATAAAGCTCCATGAGAACGTTAAAAAATTTCAACAATGAAGAATTGTCTGGCTGCTGAATTCATTAAAACGAAGTTAACCTTCACATATTATTATGCGTATCAAGACAAAATATTAAATAATATATCGACTCGTAAGTAATTTTGCGTTAAAGTACTGTTGACATTTTTAAATATCACAGCTCGTTTTTAGGTTAATTTTTTAATAATTTAATAACCACATTGATAATATTTTGCAGGAAAATATTGAAGGTCTACGAGGTATCGGCTGAAAGTAGATGTCATGGTTGATGAATATTCGTGAATGAACGGGATAGTCATTGGAAGGTGTCACAGAATGCATTCGACTGATTGTAAATTTGTGTTTGGCGCCGACTTCAAAAAGTGATATGATGTAAATAAACATTTTAACCCAAGGGGATAAAGTGGGGAGTTATGAATATATTGCAGATTATCAACAAATATCATGCTGAAATTGTAGAAAGTTTCATCACAATGTATCTGTGTGTGTGTGTGTGTGTGTGTGTGTGTGTGTGTGTGTGTGTGTGTGTGTGTGTGTGTGTGAGTGTGTGTGTGTGTGTGTGCGCGTGTGTGAGGGTGTGTGTGTGTGTGTGTGTGTATGTGTTGTGTACTATATGCTATGTACGGCGTGTTTATTCTACTTTATCAATAAAGACTTAAGTACTCATTCGATTCTTTTCAAATTTTGCAAAATTGTACATCTATGTAATACTCGCTTAGACCCCAATAGATTTTGAAGGATATCTGAAGAGTGCTTCTCTAATTTTCTGTCAAATATTTCAAAAATGGCTCCAAGCACAGGAAACTTGGAATTTAATATTTTTATTTTTAAATTGCTAAACACACACATCACTTTCATAAAATGACATTGAAGAATTATCAATTTTTCATTATAAAATATTTCAATGAAAATTAATTTAACCAAATCATTTCATGGAATTTAAGGTTTCCATACAAAATTTGAATACTTTTTGGAGTGACTTGGTAGTGAGGAGTATGGCGTTGGCCATAACCCACTCGTTTTCATTAAATAAGGTAATTATTTTACACTTTGTAATGCATTTTTATTTGTTGTATTGATTTTTACCGAAGTCAAATAATTCATTTTACGAAGATCGTTTTTTTTATGCTTTTATTGAAGCTTTTTAGGAGTCGGCTCTTTTTAATTTTATAATATTTTCACTTAAAAAACAAAGCCCGAACCAAATTTTAATAATTATTTCTCTAATTTATTAGTTTGAATTCACAATAAACAAATAACATCGCATTTTCATCTCGTATTATAATAACAACTATAAATTTTATAAAGTAACATTATTCTTTAAAATGACCTTCGGTTTTTTTACGCATGCGTCACCCAGCTGTATCTCAGGTCGTTAAATACTCTGTCCGATCTCACTAATTAAATTTATGTAATAAAAATAATATTTCTTTAATTCGACGTTCTTCTTTGTTAGACAGAATTATTTGCGCAATATCACATGTGTCATACAAATAAAATGCTAATTAAACTAGTGTCACAAAATATTACATGAATAAAAATTGATCTGATCAATAAAAAAAACACCATATTGAGGATTTGCGAGATGGTGTTATTTTTTGCGAGATCAAATCTCTGGCCACATAGAACTAAGACAGCTTAATGTATTATTTGTGTAACAAAAGATTGATTAATCCTTTGATTTAGCAATCTTACTGTAAATCTCCATAGTTATGTAAGTTTAAAAATCAAATAATATTTATAATCCTCTTATTATCTTTTATTTCTCTAATATGAAGATCTGAGGAAAAATAGAGGAAAGATAAAGACACTTCTTTTTGGCAAATAACACCCTTTTGGGGAGAATAGTCATACAAGAAAAAAAAAATAGGACTATTTGAATATCCATTGTTTAGGAGAGAAGATTGCAATGTCGTAAGAATATCGGCAACGTTGTACGGTAGGCTGTTGTTATTAGAAAGAATACTTTTTAAAAGAGATATTGATGTCTGTAGGAAGGCAGAACTATTACTAGCTAGCTCTGTTGGCAAGTTATTAGAAGACGAAGGTGAATGGTCAATTTGATTTAATGCATGTCCATTAGCCAATTGATTGACATAATTACCATTTGGGTAAAATAAAAATGAGTTATGTATATTTTTATCATATGCTGGTGCCATTGATGGTCTAGGTGTAACTTGTTTATATGTATTTATTCTGAGAGAGTTGGAAGGATTTGTCAAAGTATTCTGGTTTATTGTAGACGTGTTTGCAGGGGTTGGTTTCATATTCAGTATTGTAGTTTCAGCAAAACTCTTCACCGCAGGGGAAAAGCGTTGAGAAGCTTGAAAATATGATAAATTTTTACTCGCCATCAGGTGTTTAATGTTTGTTTGTCTAGTCAATTCGGGGCATACAAAGCTAGTATCTTTACAATTGATACATTTACAATTGACACATATTGGTTCTACTGGGCTAGGGGATTGATCAGGTGGATGATTTTCGCCACAGTGAAAACACCGGGTGGAAGATTTAAAAACGGTTTTTGAATGTCCAAAACGGCAACAATTAAAACACTGAATGGTAGGATGGACGATAAAATGTCGGGTAGTATGAACAGCTCCATTTAAAATATTTTGTTACTAGATCACCCGACATTTTGTCGGACCTAACACACGTCAAGTGGAAAAGGACCGTATATGGCGGGCAATCAGTCAGTTCAACCAGTGCAGCTCGTTTGGGAGAGGCGTTATATGGCATCCTTTATCCGCCCCAAAGATAAGCCTCGCAGCTACGTTAAACACCAGTTGCAACCTATGTATTTAGTTGATATTAGTTGATACCAGCATATAACATTGCAATAATTAAACCTGGACACAAAAAAACATTTTTGCCTCGTTTTTGGGTAAACTTTGACGGATACCTTTAAGCTGTCTCAGAAGGAAGAAACATAACTCACAATTTTTAAAATGCAGGACGAGCGATAGTTTATTGTCCAAGTAAACGCCTAGAAATATAACATTCTTTGATAGTACAAGAACTTTTCCGTTGATGTCGATAGGAGCATAATCAATAATAAGATATTGTCTATTAATCTTGGTAAATAAATATTAATATTTACATTTATACGTATTTATTTGCAATAAAATTGTGAAACTATATGTACAATGTTGTTAACGTTTCAAAAATTAAATATAATGTTTTATGATTAGATAGAATTTGTGGTGAAGTAATACATAATTATAATATTACGACTAAAATTATAGAAAATTCCTCATTTCATGACGCACGATTTCTATGCCGATTCTAATAAATAATACAGTGCCGAATTTTTAAAATCTAATTGAATGTATCACATGAGATCCAACTGTCAAAGTATTCTAAGATTATTGAAGGTTTTAGGATATACTATAAAAAAACATGTATGTCAGGAAAAAATAGTATGGAGTTCAGTACATTCTTAAGTGCACTTTACACGAACACTATTTTCAGCGGGTTTCAGGTTTTCGACAGGATTTTCAACGCGATGGGCAAAAAAATAGAACGTGTTCTATTTTCAACGCGATTTTCATCCTTTATGGTAAAACAGAAATCTGTAAAATTATTCGCTGTCGTCGTTACCGACGAGTCAAAATGGCTGCCGTTTGCGTTGACTTTTACAACTGCGTTGACTTCTACCCCGAATATGCATGAATACTGCTTGGTGGTATGTATGAAGATTAAGTATCAAAATATTAAGAGTCCCCGTAAATATTGTGAGTTCTGCTATATAAATTGTATGAAACGATGACGTTACTAAATGAATAATGAATGAAGAACGAACAAAGAACTTAGTGAGCCATACTTACACTACTTGATGATTTCCGACATGACTTCTGATGATCCTTTTCTTCTGATATTTATCTGATTTCGTGATGTGGGGTAAAATTTTTAATATTATATTGAAAAATGCTCCTCCTACTTTAAAGTAAATAGAGTGGTACGGCCCTATCACGATATTTCATTGTTCGCATATTGGACCTACACAATTTTCAACAAGTTTCGGACCTTATTTTAAAGCAGGCATATAAACCTAAAGACCCCAATTTGAAACTAAGTTCTAAAATATTGTGTTTCTACAATATTTCTCCAGTGAATTGAGAAGCACTTTTCAAATATCCTTAAGAGGCTATAGTAGGCTATACATTATATTTTGAAAATAATTTCCCTAATACCCTCAAAAGATACGTCTTTGAAATAAGGAACAGTTTGTATGGACATCTTTAATCTATTGCATGATTTTTTTATATTTTAAATTTGTTTAATACTTATCTTGTAAAATTAGTTTTAGTAAAACCCTTTTTTATTTTTTTATTATATGTAACTAAAAAACTACAAGGCATATGAAGTATATTTTTACATTATTCGATAGAGAATATCTACCGACTGAGTTTTTTATTATAATAATATTTCAATAACTATTCTTGCTATTTAAAAAAAACCTCTAAATTTGACCATTTTTGCACGATAAAATGTTGTATATCACATATCAGGTGATATGCAATATTTTCTCGTGTTTCATACATTAGAAGCTAATTTAGTGTGCATTTAGCGTACATCCGTATATCCAGGGTATAGTAGGGCCTTAAAATTCAGCACAAATTCCCCTAAAAAATATTACAAATATCCTCTTTTATAGAATTTTTATTTTATTTTATTTTTATTTTTTATTTGTTTGGAAACTTAACAGCTATACAATTTTTATGTTTAATTATAAATATGTTTACAAAAAACAAGCCAATTATGAAGTCTCACTTAATTACATTATAATATATTATATATTTTGAGTAGGTACTTGAGTTATTTTATGATGGTGAGAGTATGCTGGGGAAAGGGAAGGTTAATGGTTGTAGGAAAGCGTTGATAAGGAAGGGATGAAGGTTTAAGGAAGAAAGATTTGATTTTTATCCAAGAATATTACCAATAACTGCTCGTAATTGATGTTTCATCGATGTCTGCGTAGAGTTAAATATATCCGGTTGGAGGTCAAGACTGTTGTTATAGTTTAAGCATTTGTTTATATAATTATTATGTGCGTAATTTGTTCTGAAATATGGTGTATAGAAAAGGTGATTTTGGCGTGTTGTTCTCATTGTACAGTTGAAAGAGATTTTTTGGAGTAGGTAGGAGCTGTCTCATTCAGTTTTTTTATTTATTACTCTATTAGTCTATAACTAGCAAAAAATGTGTCTATAAATAGCAAAAAATTAACACCTTTTTAGTTTCATATAATTGAAGTCACGTATGAACCCTTTTTATCGATAGCTAAGCGATAGTTACGCTTACTAAAATATATAAAAATATAATTAAAATTATGTAGGTATTTATAAACATTATAATATGGAAGAAATTCCAATCAAACGAAGGCACAATATATTCTCATTAATTGAATATTGAGATTGTAGGTATATTTAAATATACGGTTACCTAATGTATAACATAATACAAGTCAAATGGAATGTGTAGGAACCTTCTGATATGAATCTTGGATTGGAGTTTCTCTTCCTACGCTACTAAAAGCATGCCCTAATAACGCGAGTGTCTTTTAGGATGGACAGACCTACAAATGGTCGATTGGATACACATAGATTAGTATGAGATAATAATTATTCAAGACGATATTTTATTCTCCGATGTAAATAAAAATAAAATCAATGAAATGACATCGATTTAAGAGGTTCAGCAACTTCTTTACCATGACATATTTTTTTTTAATAAAAATGAATATGTCCTTGTTAAACAAGTACATATACATCTTCCTACGTTCCCTAAAATAAGCATAAATGCTTGTGCTATAGGTGAACGAAATCGGTCAAGGCAGGATTCGAACTCGCGAGCACTGGATTACTAGCCCAGAGCGCTAACCGCTATGCCATCGACCCATCTAAATATTCACTATGTATTTTAGTGTCTTTCAAAAAAAAAACATACTTCCGTATTTAGGGACATTTTGTATGTAGTTTTTACTCGTTGTTCCTCTAGAAAGACTTGAACGAGACATATTTTTATTTCATCCAGCATTATCATATTTAACTTCATACCAAGTGAAACTCAGAGGTTTTGAAACATCTGAAAACTCTAGGTCAGGACAACTTGATGGTATGTCACAACAGTCCCCAAATACACATATCAATAGAATAAATTCATGAGTGAAATGACCGCAGGCCAACCACAACAATTTCCGTCCAAATTTTCTTTCAATTGTGATACATATCCCATGGATCAGTCCTGCACTAGATGTTGTAGTATCAAAAGTATTGAATACCTCAAATTGGCCCAAAATATTCAATTTATATATTAAAACCTCATTAGCACAAAGAATTTCAATATTAAAAATTTCCCTATATTGAAAAAGGGTGTTCAAAGTGTGCAACTTCTTAATATAATCCAATCTTCTTGAAATTTAATATTCTTTATATCTTTAAGAAGTTTCTATTAAATAAATGTGATTGCTTATAATAAAATATTGCTATAACCACACGAAATTTGTCAAAATATTATATGTCTTCTTATTAAATTTATTGCTAAGGTCGATGTCATAAACGTTACAAGCAAAACAATTTAAATTTTGAAACTTGGTGTGATTTTTCACACTTCAATATCTTATTCACTGTCCGATTTTTAAGGTAAACGAGACAACATTTTATTACTAGGGCCCTATTGAATCATTGAATATCTAGACATTAAGTCATTATCTTATAATGCTCATGTCAAGTGTGATGATAGTATTAAAGACATTTATTTTCATACATCGCTATATTAGTTACAAGGATGGACTGTAAAAGGTAGATATAGGTTTAGAGGGTGGTTGTATTCTCGACCATTTGTTAACGTAGGCATAATATTAGCTTCTGCTAGCTGTGTCTAGCATCTGCAGAAGTGTCGAGGCTTTCTCCAATTTCAAGATTCTGGGTCTCTGAGGTTGCCACAGTTTTCAGTCTGGATCTCTTAGATGATTATATAGATGGTATTTTCTAGATTAAATCTCTTACATATGAAATCAGAAGGTTTATTATGCGTGTTCAAGGTTAATATATATTTTAGCAAATAAATGTCCTCTAAATATTTTACTTTTATTTATATCTTATTTCAATGCAAAATGGGAATGTTTATGTTGATGGAATGAGAGAGGTTACTTACGTAAACACGAAACATTTAATTAACTTGAAATTTTAGATTATAAACTGTTACAATTTAAAATATATTGATATTTCAAACTGTCAATGTGGAAGGTCAAACGAGCGACACGTGCAGTTCTGGGCGGAATAATGAATTTGCAAATCAAAAGAGGGGGTATTTGTAATCGTGTTTGTTTCTGGAACATTCGTGGACGGTTTGTTCCACAAACCGCCACAGTAAATATCATAAATATCAAGAATGTAACAACTTCTTATTGAGTTCGTATAAAATGTTATTTATCATAGTACACTGTTACATAGTTGGTCGAAAAAACAACACAACAATTCAAATTTCATCAAGAACTGTGGATTTCTAAATCAAATATGATGACTTCGATTGATATAAAGTTTGCGAGTGTGTTTTTTTTTTCTTTCTCAAAATCAGTGTCTACCGTATTTAACTAGATGGTGCAGGTGAACAGTCAGCCAGGTCGGCCAGTATCACAAATCTCGTTTCGAGGCCCAATATTAATTTGGAGAGTCCCTATCGAGTCGTCTGATTGCCGGCTAACGGTAATTACAATATAATATAATATCATGTTGTATGTAAAGTCGGCCTCCTCATACTTGGACTCGTGGCTCTCTACTCTATACTCTATACGACACATCGGTATGCGAAACATTGGCTGGCTGGATGGATTTTCGCCCCCGGCATTTTATTAATGAAGTAAACATACTGCTACACTGACTGAACGTAGGTACCAACCAACATCAATGCCAGTACACACTACCATAGTTTCGTAAATAAATAAATTTAAAAAATATATAAAAATTATCTCGAAAGATCGAATTAAAAAAAATGTGAAAAATAGAAATCAATAATGGTTTTATGTATTATAATTTTACTGCCGTTGCTTCTTTTATTACAAACTTGTCGAAATCGAGAAACTGCACATCAGTGACTAAATTTGTAAAGAGACTTGTAAAGATTCATTTTGAATTGTATAACTTATGTATATTTCAACTTCTCAAAACCAAAAGTTTAACACACCTCACCTCTAAAATTTTTATATAACCTCTAGTTTCAATCTTGTGGAGTATCATTCTAACGACGTGCCTTACAAGAAACGCGTCAATATTCAACTAAACCAAACATAACTAATGCCAAGTATTATATTTTTTTATAACAATAAAATATCTACAATGGAGTTCTATCAAGAATAGTCGGTCAACGAGCATTTTCAACAAGTATATTTTAAATATGTAGCATAATCAAACCTAACTAAGTAAACATAAGCTAACCAAATCTAGATGGGTCGATGGCAGAGCGGTTAGCGCGCTGGGCTAGTAATCCAGAGGTCGCGAGTTCGAATCATGCCTCGACTGATTTCGTTTACCTATAGCACAAGCATTTATTTGCTTATTTTAGGGAACGTACGAAGATGTATATGTACTTGTTTAACAAGGACATATTCATTTTTATTTAAAAAAAATCAACCGTCACTATCTTAACTGGAGTTGTCTATAATAAGTTTAAGGCTTTGCAAAATAATTCATTTAAGATAATAGACTATTTGTTCAAATAGTTAAATTGTCTCTAAAATCATTCTATATACATTATTATTTAAACTAAGCAAATGCTTATGTCAAACGCTTTATTGCATTCCCCCGCTCACAGACTGGAATAATAAAACTCTATTTATTTATGTTACCATTCAATCCTCTCTGCCTATCTTCTGATCAACTACGTTCACATAATTCATACGTTAGATTTGTTTTATAAAAATCAATCATGACTGTGCTATTTGAACGAAAACGAAATTGAGGCAGTGTGATACGGTCTTGAGGCTTGTGAATATTATGTAGGTAGGTATATCGGTACCTGATCCCTGCCTTCGGTAATTACAGAAGAAATTTCCTTGCACACCTGCAAGGTTAACCCAAGCATTCGTATCGGACCATTTTAGGCGAGAAACGACCTTATAGCGGGTCTTGTATCCTACTAATCTATTCATATCGCGGGGCATCAACATATCGAGAGACTGAACATGTTCGAAGATTTCATTTCATCTGAATGATATAGTTTAAAATCAAACCATTTTTTTTTTATAAATTTAATTTTTATTTATCGTTAAAAATTGAGACATGTGAAATTGTAATATGAATTCCAGTGATGAATTCTTCCCCTCCACTCCCCTCTGTACCTTTCTTCCTTCCCATTATGTTTTCAAAATTGTTAAAATGTAATAAAATATCTTGTAATGTATACATTTTAGAATACTATAATTGGTAGTATAAAAATTATCATTGAATTTTTGTATATTTTTTGTTGCTGTTGTATTCTATTAAATAAATAAAAATAAAATATGAATTGAATCCACAACGAATACGGATTTAATTAGCTTAAGCGCTTTTGCAGCTAGCATCATCACAGACAAAATTTACACTAAATGAATTTGTATAAAATCCAATCAAACAATTTTACTAACAATAAGAAGGGTGTTAAAGTATGAAGGGAAGGAAAGTCGGAAAATATTTTATTTTTATCTTTTAATTTATATTTATAAACTAACACTGTAATAAAGTTAAAACTTAGACATTTTATTCAACCAGTATTTATAATACTATAAATAAGAAAAATCAAAACATTTTTAAATTTCTTCGATTTTTTACTCCTCATTAGAAGGCAATCATTTCACCTAGTAAGTGCCTTATCATATGATGTACATTTATTCCATAATATAAAAATACACCTTGTGAACTAATAAAACGTAATAAAATATTGTACGAACACGAACATTATTTAAAAATTTTGATTTTAGCTAATGACACATTGTTTATATCATTGTGTATAATTTTCATATATTTTTATTTACAGGGTGAAGTTGAATTGTTGAATTGAGAAGGAATATTTTCAAAAGAAGAGGAATTTTTACGTGCGTCAAGTTAATCAAATTAAACAATGAAATATAATAATAAATAATGGCAAAATGATCGGCATATGAGTAATAATAATTATTGCACAATTGTTTGTTTCGATTGATTTCTATCAATATAAATGCTATTCTGATAGCTTATAGAAGCAAAAGTTCATCCGAATGAGTTTTGCGGCGATACGCTAGTAAAACGAGACAAAATACTTCTCGATATCGTTTACTCTTTCTCTTTTGTTATGAATAAAATCAACGCAATGACCTTTGACCACTCATAAACAATTGGTTCTTAGCTTTGTTATATCACCATAGTCGAACTATAATATTTTTTTATTTCATTAATCCAATGAATGATTTATATCGGACCGGCTTAAATAACAATCTAATATTTTGATTCTCGGTAAAGCAGGTGTAATATATAATTTATTGTTAGTTATTTGTAGAAAGAAATCAGTCCTGAAGATTATTTAAAAAGGTAAGATATTGAAACAAATTTAAATATATATTTTTTTTAATTAATCAAATTATTCCTCATATAAATATTTATATTTAAACAATAGTACCTACCCAGGAATTTTTATTCCGAATGATTAAAAAAATTAAGATCCGATATCTTTTTATTGACAAAAAAAATCGTACTAAACGTGTAACGTGTTTATTAGAAATTCTCTCCACAGACCATAAAAATATCTTCTCAAAAAACTTGTCTCAGTAAAAAGTGGTCGAATTAGATTGAGTTGAAACTCGACGAAGAAAAAACTAAGTTCAAGGCCGTAGACGGAATTGTTGATAATGTTGGAAACTTTGTTAATGATGTGACGTAATGGTGTCATAGTCTATGACGATTGACAACATTACATTATATATACTTATTTCCTCAATTAATTTTACAAACAAATTATCATAACTAAATATCATCTATTTGCATACACAGAGGTACCTAGTTATCATCTGGAGTAAAAAAAAACTGCTAGATACATAAAAATAATGAAATTAGAAATACTTTTTTTTTATTTTTCTCTCTGTGTATGTTTTAATTTTTCATTTTTCTATCAGATAGATAAATCATTTTGTGCTTATTTATATTTTACCGCGTCATTCGATAACCTATATGCTGTTTTAAATCGATTGTATTCAGAACTGTATGATCAATATACCGACAAGTATATGAGAAGATTTTATCATGTTTTTGGTGTTTTTTTCTAGTATTCAACTCAACAGTGAGTAATATGTATATGAACAAAAAACTTATTCAGTAAAACATAATATATTAAGTAATATATTATTGAGAAAATCAATCGAAAAATGCAAAATATATAACGAAGAAAATTTATTCAATGTAAAGGTTAAATGCACCTGAACAGGAAATTAGACATTCAATTTAGAGTTAAGTTTTTTTTTTCATTTAATAGATAGTACATTTACGTAGCAGAAGCTACGTACATACCAGAAGATAAAATTCGTCAAAAGTATTATAAAATATGCTGGACTCTCAATAGGACAGCGGAAATTAAATACTTAGGTATTTACATTGACAATTTCTTTAGATGGACTGAACACATAAACGCTACTGCGAAAAAAAATTAGAAAACTTATATATTTATTCAAAAACATTCGTAATATAATGGACCAAAAAACTTTAAAAACTATATATTATGCTTTAGCACAATCCATTATCTCTCACGGAGTGATTGGATGGGGAGGTGCAGCTAAAACAAATATGGATCCTCTCTTCAAAGCTCAAAAAGCTCTCATTAAAGTAATTACAAAAAAACCTTTCATTTTCCCAACCATTCAACTATTTAAAGACTTTAACGTACTAACTGTAACACAACTTTATGTAAAACAAATACTAATACACTTTCACAACGATAAAGAAAACCATATCACTGCTCAACATTCTCGCGATACAAGACACAGACTTCAACTAATCACTCCGAAGACGAATACTGCATACGGACATAGACATTATCAATACTTGGCTCCAAAAATACTAAATGTAGTTGCTAAAGACATAAAGCACATACAGATAATGAAGAAAACAAGACTAAAACTAACAATTCATACGTGGCTATATAATAAAGGGATTGACTATTGTCAGCAAATTGTCAATCCTTAACAACATATTATGTATACAACAAATCTCACATAGGACTAACATAGTGAAACATAGACTGCACAACATAACAACATATATTATGTAACTAATTATTATGTAACTAGTATACCACCTCGGAACAGGCCTGGGCTAGTGAGGTGGTACAAACCAACCAAAACATATATATTTGAAATAATTTTAAGTGTAATTTAACTGATGTATTTTTACTTGTACTTATTTTGTAATTTTTTTTTATTTTTGGTATTAATAATAAAAAAAAAAAATATATAACGTCTTTGATGTGCTTTGTTTAGATTTCATAATATAAATGTTAATGTTTGCATACATATACATACAGCAATCTTTCCAAAGAAGGTATCAAACATTGGATACGTGATTCTGTTAATATTATAGATCCAATATTAGACTCATCTCTGTGTCATTATTTTTGGTTATTATATTTAGAAGCGTCATGAATCTACCTGCTAAAAATCTTTATTTATCCAACGAGGCAAATATTTGTGAATTCTCGGAACGTACCTATGTACTTTGATGTGGACATGTACATGTGTACGTTACTTGTGTTAAGCAATTGAAGATATCAATTATAAGATTTTTATTTCAGAAATCCCTTTGTTTTACATGCCAATATGGAGAAATTTGACACGCCAATCGTTGCAATACTATGGCGACTGAAATGTGTATAATCGATTCTTGGGAAATCGGGACCCTGTTAAATGGGTGTAAAAAACAGTCTATACATTCCCTTATACATACATATATCATTCGATATCAGAAATTGAAGTACTATTCATATCGTATTCTTGTTTTTATATCTTGACCTCATGACTGTGAATTACGGCTGTATTTCCATTCCATAGGTTGTCTCCGCTGTCTTGAATTGATCAACGTCTTAGAATATCCTGTAGCGGACTTCTCAATGTTATAGAAGCCCTTCTGGAAATGTATCCAACATATTGAAGGACACGATTTCAACAGATTGTAAATAAATGACCACCAGGGCATCGCCTCCCCGGAAGACCACCGAAGAGTTGGAGGGATAGCTGGACCTCAGCTTCACAGGAATAACTTTCTCGAAAAACAGATCTACGATCTAATATAAGAAGAACAAGAAGTAAACGAAAAATTCTTTATCATTCAATATGGTCACATCGATCTTAGCAGTTCGTAAAATTTGCAACATTGTCACCAATACTACATCTTGAAAATAAAGATTTTCTTTCTCGTTGACTCTCTTAGGGTTCATTTATTTAAAATGTCGAGAAAATTAGAGTCACGATTACCCTTATTTTTATTGTTTCTATCTTATAATAACTTGATCAAACGTCAAAAGTGTCAAAATCAATTTTTTAATTTTATTACTAATAATTTTGAGATAAACGTTCCCTGTAAATTAATAATATATTGAAGTGAACGGCGTGATTATTTTTCATTGAATTTTGCGACAGAAGCGTTATCTTCGCCGTTGGAAAAACACAAAACAATAAAAACTGATTCTTATTTTACATTTTCAATATTGTTGTTATATTATATTCACAGGTGACGTTTTTTTTTTAAATATTCAACTTTTGAATGTCAAACAGGCACCGCTGATGTCAATTAGCCTTCTCCGTCGTCTCGGTTCGGCCATAATCGTAAATTACCAACCGCTTCAATGGCGATTTCAACATAAACCGATGCGCGATTAAAAATGTCTTCTTTTTCTATATCACATTATTATTTTCCTCGTATACGAATGGAAAAGTGACCGCGGATTTAAGATACTCGGCTATTTTGTAAATAAATTAAAGCTGACATATGAACATCCAGTTGATCTGTGCGACTAGTTTTGTTTCGATGCCTTGTTGAAAAACGTTAATTTATTCATGGGTATTTTTAAATTGTTATACGAAACAAACGTTTTGGATAAGACGAAAAATAATATATTTTCAAGTAAACATGTATTTTCTATGCTAACGTGGATTATGGCATTTTTACTTTGTCTTACCGTGCGTTGAGATCATTCGTAACGAAAAGAAAATTCTGAATGTATTTAACGATTGCAATTGAAAAGTCTACGTAAATACGTTGTTTTGATTTGATGTATTAAAGACATACGGCCATAATGACATAAAGAAATTTATATTTATAGAACGTCCTAGGTTTGTAAGTTAATAGAGTACTATTAACGCGTGGGTTTAAGTTGTTTTTTTTTTGTCACGTTACCAAACAAGTTACTGTCGTGTGTTGTACCGAAGAGAGCTAGGTAAAGATGAGGAATTTGATCCGCGCCCACTGATCAATGAAAAAGTCGACTCGCGTAAACACGGATCCAACGGTTCTCGACGAACGGCCGGCGAATAAACCGGAATGACAGAAAGGCCAAAACGGGACGCAAAGGAAGGAACCAGCTCTCGGCGGCACATGGCGGCGCGGCGCGACGTCAATAGGAAATATGTGTACATATAAAAAAAACCTGTATTGAAAAAGGTTGTGCTGCATCTACAAGTGTAATTAGTGATTTGCGAATCAAGTTCACCCCACTTCGGCCGTCTAGTGTCTCTCTAGCTGCATGCCTCTCTCATCAATGGTCTCCGGTCGTGTGGGCGCACCGGCTGCTACGATACCACAAATCCTGTTTAGTCGGCTGTGATGAGTTATGTGGACCAACTGTCAAACGCGCCGGTACCGGGAAAAATCTGCACAGCTATTTTTCCTTTTCTCCGCGTGTGATTTAACAACGAGTGGATCCGTCCCGGAACGAGACGGATGCTCAAATAGGTGCAATCTCGCCGATTTCGACCGAATCATCAAAACAATCGAACGCTAAGTGTACCGAAATTCTTGTTATCGTAAGCAATCGGTGAAGAAACTGCACAAAAGCATCATAAACATTCGCCATGCGATCGAATCACTACGGAATTAACGAGAAAATGGACGAAGAACAAAAAATCAATCGTCGCATTTTCTTTGTGCAGATGTATCAAGCTGCCATCCACGGCACGACAAATCAAAGCATACGTGAACAACACTGCCATTAGATCCGAGATATCACAATCGGCTTGTTGACATCTGGCAAAAAACAGACCGGTATTTTTATAAACATCTGAATAAACGATGGAATCGGGAACAATTTACCGAGACAGGAAAATAAAATGTAATAATAAGTCGACACTCATTGTATACATGTTTGGTTTACGTACATAGCTTCGATTGTTATTTTTAGAAAAATGCGCAGTTGACGTTCACTAAACAAATTCCGCAACGTATTTGTAAATAAACAAAAAGAAGAAGAAGAATAATGACGCACCTGTCTGTTGTGTATCCATGGACCTGTGGTACGATGACGTCACGGGGTTGTCACTTGTCACTGAGGGTTGATATCAGATTCACTTCCCGCCGGTTGCTATGGCGACGGCGGCCCGCGCCCCCTAACGCCTGATGACGGTTCACTGCGCGCTCTGCCGGCACTACCCGATATCTGCCTCACGCGCGCCTCTGTCCGCCGCCGCCCGCGTGCGGTGTCGACGTCCCGTCGTTGGCCGTCTCTGTCGCGCGCCGCCGGCGCGAGAGGGATGGCTACACACGCGAGTATGTCGACGCGCGGTCACTCGCCGTCACTGTCGCGCGGCCCTTGTGCGAGCGGGACGGTCGTCATGTCGGCTCCGAGATTCGTGGCTGTGAAGAAAAATTTCTAGCGTCGTCCGGTGAGTAGGAGATAACGACTCGGGCTCGGCAGAGGAGAGGCTGTACTGAGGCGAGCGCTCGAGATGGCGGCGCGGGTGTGTTGGTGAGATGCTGCGCGCGCAGCCCCCGCCAGGACGGTTTGGAGCGGGAGGGGGAGAGGTGGCGGCGGGCGGGCGGGAGGGAGAAGCAAAAAAACGCATAAAATGAAAATAACGTCGGGTTAAAAAGAAGAGTCGAGGTCCAGACAATGCCCGCGGCTGTGGCCGCCGGGGTAAGCTCGGCGAATATTGTAATACCAGGATATCATTATCTCATCTCCTTACATACATACTTATATACTTTACCACCATCCAACTTTATTATTTAAATACGCTCACATATTAAGTTTTTTCCTTTGTTTTGTATAAGAACAATTTATTTGATTTTTTAAAACGTCTACGATTTAATCTTTCATGTCTAAATAAAAATACGAGACTTTTATATTAAAAAGAATTATAATTATATATTTTTTATTATAACTGAAAACCAAATTACATATTACTGGAATCCAATGAAATAATCATAATTTTCATACAATCATATTTTATTCTTTTCTGACAGCATTGTATCTCGTTTGTTTTCCAAATAAAGAAAAAAATTATAAAACGTTATACAAACAATTAATACAAGAAAAGAATGCAATTCAATGTAACTAAAAATAATATATAATATTTGTAATTTTAAGTAACTGTGAATTATTTATTTAGTAGAATTCGATTTTAAAATCAAATAAAAATTATATGTAATATGTAGAATCCAAAACATAGTGTTTTACTTTTTAATTAATCAGAAATAAATTTTACTATTATTTTTTATAATGGATTTATTTATTTGTACCTATGTAGGTACATAAATACAAGTACTCATTACATTTTTTATTTTGTGCACCTACCTATTTTAATTTTTGTTTTTATCTTCTATCATAGTAGTAACAAATTTATTCGATCTCCCATCCTTTTTTCTTCCCTTTCCTTCCTGTCACAGGCAAACGTACAATAACTGTTATTTATGTTTTTGTTTATTTTTTTTTGTTTTAATGTGATTGGTTAGTCTTCATTATCTGTGGACAAACATAATTGGTCTGTTATTTGTTTATTTTATAGTATGTGTGTGTGTTTTTTGGTATATTTTAAGATTATGTTTGTCCCGTAAATAATAAAATATTTCACTTCACAGGAAAACATCTAAATTAACTATTTAACTAATTTATTTATCTGATGATTTCATTTAAATATTCTTAGGAATGATTGATTTAAATGTATATAAGTGTTAATTTCAAATTTTCTCTTATCAATTTTGATGAACATTTTCTAAGAAATATAATTTATTAAAGATTTAAAACTGTTAAACACTGCAATAATTGATTTTACAAAACAAGTCAATTACGCATTTTTCCAAAACAAATTTAAGAAAATCATTTTAACATTGCAATGAAAAAAAATATACTTATTTCAAAACCAATTCTAACAAAAGGACATTATTTTTTTAATAAACAATTTTATACATTATAATTTATATCATACAGTTAACAAACAATGACTGGACAATTAATCAGGTGATGTGCAATATAGTCACGTCCATCATAAAATACACATTCTATTTAATTCAAATGAAGCTTAAAAAAATATAAAATAAACGCAGATTTAACATTTGAAACCATAATAAATTAATAAAAGATCAATCGACACATATAAAATTAAATTACAATGATAACTTCAAACCACCAAATGACAACCAGCAACTCACATTCACACAATACTAGACAAGCACTACTAAACCTTGACGAAATTCCCAAAACTAAGACAACACATGGCCAGAAAAATTACGCGTACATAGGTCCAAAAATATTTAACCTCTTCAAAACTGACTTTCCACTATTAAGAACCTACTCACATATCAAATTGAAAGCCATAGCAAACAACTGGTTGATTACCAAAGGACGAAAAGAAACAGAAGAATTATTTAATATTACTGCTTAGATGACTTATAAAAATAATCAAAATTATATTATCATTAGCCCTTTCTACATCAAGCATTTTTTTTTCTCATACAACACTAAAATATATACATACATACTTGCACATCATTACTTCAACCTACCACAAAACCTTACAAAAATAACTAACACTATGACGAATTAAAATAATAGAACTGATTTATATAACGCTACTCTGGTACAGGCATAGCCTAGTAGAGTAGCCTAATCCACAAATTAAAATATATAAACGTATACACTAATGACAAACTTAACTTTTTCTTACTTAAAGTATAACTTATAATTTTTATTAACTACTGTATAAAGTTATATTGTACTTATTGTTATTATTATACTTGTAAAAAGGATTTTAATAAATAAAATTAAAAAAAAATATTATTTTTTAAAATTCAGATTTTTCATATATGTTTACCGTAGTCCGCTATTGCGCACGATTCCTCTCATAGTGCTACGTAAAAGGAACGCACTTGTCCACCGGAAAGAATAATATGTACGGAATTATTATATTTTTTCATCGCTATAAACGTTCATCTCCTACATTCATACATGCTATATGTGTTTTATTAATTGGCGCATGTAACGAAATAATGTTTGTATAAAACAACCACACTATTATAAAAAAAAGGTCTAGTTTCAGAAAATAACGGATGGAGTGAGTTCCAGAGAGTTTTGTTGGACTGTGCGTTGAAATACTTTTCATACAAAAATAGATAATTTATTTATATTTTTATTATATTTTTATTTAACATTTCCGTGCACTCTGTGTTGGTGGCAAGTGTATTGTTTTTTTTTATTTAAGCTACAAATAAAAGTTTTCAAGTGAAAACATTTATCTTACTATATAACACCATTGTTAGAAGTCAATTGGAGCATGCATCAGTCATCTGGAATCCACAATATAATATTTATATTAACAGTATAGAACGAATACAACAAATATTTTTGAAACATATGAAGTACAAATTTGGTAATAACTACAAACATGAATTGCAGACTTTAAAAACAAGACGAAGGACCTCAGACTTAATGTACCTTTAAGACATAATAAACTTCAATATTGACTGTACAGACCTTCTGAAAATTATTAACTTCAACATACCAAACAGACGAACAAGACACACCTCAACGTTCTTTTTAGACAAAAAAAAACACTAAGCCGCTCAAAATTCGCCATTGTACCGATGCCTTACCACGTATAATAAATTGGAAAAGATCAGTTCCGTGGACATATTCTGTATGTCCAGGACTCTTTTCAGGAGCCACGTTAGACAGGAATAATATTTTTTTTTACCATTAATTAGTACAATGCACCATGAAATCAAAGGTGGGCTGATTAAGTTACAATTACTTATGTTGCTATTCTTATTTATTATATTTGTTTAAAAAAATATTATTGTACGTTGCCCATTTTTTCAAATAAATTAAATAAAAAAAAATGAAAATAAACTTTATTTTTCCATTCATTCGTATCATCACCCTAAGGCGATATATCAATTATTTTTCGATGGCTCTACGGCCCATTTCGAGCCTTGGCCTCCAACCTCTCCTGTCTCTATAAATATTTGATGCTACTGTTGGTTAAAAATGTGATAATTCTTCACGGAAGTTGAGTTTCGTTTGACTGTACTGTACGTTGAAATATTTGTCATGCAATAATATTTTATTGTCTTTGTAATTATTTACTTAAACATGTATAAAAAACAATATTATAACAATCGAATATTTTTTTATTATTGCATATGCGCAAACATTGGATTTTTTCCCTGTCGGGAGTCAAAGATATTTTTTAACAGATTTTGAATTATCTCAATAGAGACGAAGTTGGAATATTTACTGTAGGAGAACCGGGAAATCAAGGCACCTACAGGGCTTAAGACATGTCATCGGCTGGTTTACGTGATCACTTTATGCGCTTGCGCAACGTTCACCAATTATGCCTTTTTAATGAGATCCCTATCAATTCTATTTTGAAAGTACTATATATTGTAATACTGAAATTCTTTTAGCTTGAAAATAAGGAATTTTTACTACAGCCATCTATGTGTGAAATTATGAACAACATTCTTATTATTTTTATTTATTTTTGTTGTAACGCCATCTCTCAAAACCATTTCTCTCAATAGATGGCGTTACAACAAAAATAAATAAAAATAATAAGAATGTTGTTCATAATTTCACACATAGATGGCTGTAGTAAAAATTCCTTATTTTCAAGCTAAAAGAATTTCAGTATTACAATATATAGAACTTTCAAAATTGAATTGATAGGGATCTCATTAAAAAGGCATAATTGGTGAACGTTGCGCAAGCGCATAAAGTGATCACGTAAACCAGCCGATGACAGGTCGTAAGCCCTGTAGGTGCCTTTATTTCCCGGTTCTCCTACAGTAAATATTCCAACTTCGTCTCTATTGAGACAATTCAAAATCTGTTAAAAAATATTATAACACGTTGCTTGGGTTGGTAGGTAGAAATTGCTTACGGTTTTTTTTTAATTATTTATTAAAAGAATGAATATGTCCTTGAAACAAGTACATATACATCCTTAAACAATCCCTTAACTAAGCATAAATGCTTGTACTATAGGTGAACGAGATCGGTCGTGGCAGGAATCGAACTCGCGACCACTGGATTACTAACCCAGCACACTAACCGCTCTGCCAATACCCATCCTAAAACAAAAATAAGGAAAGGGATAAAGGAAAAAATAAAATTAAATAAATAATAAATGTACGCGTTTATACATTCCCTAATAGAATACTATTCTCATTTAAAATTTCATTTTTCAATAGTAATGCATGTGAAAAATTATTTTTACTAACTTCGGTGTGTTTTATTTTTTATTCTAGGAAAAGAAAAAACCTTTTACCGTCAAAAAAATGTACATTTATCTCGTCATATTTTCCTTCATTAGCATCGTAGGTGGAATAATATTTATCTTATAAATTACACAATCAATGAAGAACTGTTATTTTATTCAACAATGACTATGATATGACTCCAGGAAATAAAAATTCTTTAATAAACGTAGAATCGTCTCTTTATGGTTAAATGTATTTTCAAAACACACCCAGTCCATTTTAAGGATGTTTACAATACTTCGTATTTATTATTCACGAATTAAGTTAAAATAAGAATAAATTATACAATAATTCTTTATTTCTCACAAATTAACAAATAAAAACATCGAAATAGAAAAAAATAAAATATATATCATAATACATATAAACAAAAAAACTTATAAATAATTTTTAGTGATCGTTCAGAAGTTAAAATTCGATCATGATTTATTAATATTTGTTTGAAAAGTAATTGGAACTGATCGATGTAAAAAAAAATAATGGAATCATGAAAAGGTACACAGTTTTATTTTCACATTTTTCAGTGTATTTATTTTTTGTATATTTGTTTATTTATTTAGTTGTTTATTTATTTGTTTATTTATTAATTTATTTAGTTGTTTATTTATTTGTTTATTTATTTGTTTATTTATTTAGTTATATTTATTAATGTATTATTTTTTTTATTTATTTATTTTATATTCATTTATTTATCCATTTATTTTATTTATTTATTTATTTATTTATCTATTAATTAATTTATTTATTTATTTATTTATTTATTTATTTATTTATTTATTTATTTATTTATTTATTTATTTATTTATTTATTTATTTATTTATTTATTTATTTATTTATTTATTTATTAATTTTTTCATTCATTTATACGGCTCACGCCTTTTACATGAATTAAAAATATAGTGGTTACACGGCATGATTTCAAAAAACATAAAAGTTTCAGTACCATTTATTTTGTTTCACGGTAGATAATGTAATTTTCTTTAACATGTTCTGTAATTGAATTTAAAACAACTTTCGTTTGACATAGCGTGTTCACACTGTCAGAATGAAAATATACAATCTATGATTTGAAATAAAATATTTTCTTAATACATTTAATGTATTTGTAACCCATGCAATGTATGAATTGTATCTTTCTTCACTCCTTCTCCTTATAAACTATGACAAATCCCACATCCTCCGAGTGATCATATTTATTAAAAAGGGGTCCAACGAAGATGTAAACGTATTTCTTGTTTTTTGAACATATTCATTTATTCAGACCATCAAGGCATATCCCCAAATGTGGGGCAACCAGCGACAAGTGTGCGGGTGTGCATTACCTAATAAAAGGAAGTACGTATATCAAAACACCAGTTTCGTCTCAACTAAAATGGCACGACATTTATAATGGGTGGTGACATAATCATTATTAAAACAATCGCCATAATAAATTATTTTGCTAACCCTAAAATATATCTTTGAGAATGTTAGGTTACGTTATGTTATGTTAAGTTAGGTTAGGTTATGTTATGTTAAGTTAGGTTAGGTTTATTTAGCTTAAGGTTTGATCTCCGATTTAATTGTTCAAAATAATTACAAAGTGTCTTTTTCTTTCTTTTTTTCAGTTTTAGTAAGCAAACTTCGCGTCTTTCTAATAATCAGATGAGCTGTATTTATTAATTTATTTAATAATACTTCTCGGGCAACTAGCAGGTAGATACTATGTCAAATTTTAATATACACGCACCCCATAACAAGTCGCCACATTATGGGGAATTACGATATTAATCGTCTCACAGTTCCAGACTGGGCACACAATTAAAAACTGTGTCTCCATCGGGAATCGAACCCGGGACCTTTGGATCAGTAGTCAGATACCTAAACAACTGAGCCATGAAGGACGACTGTATTTGAAGTATATATCCAAGTATTTAGATTTTTTTTTCATAAACATTCCAATTATAATAGTCGGTTTGGATTTGTTTAGAATTTTTTATTTCGTTTTACGCTGTGTTGTGCTGAATATTTGGAAATTTTTGCATAGATTATTAATGACGATATTACAAAATGGATTTGCCGCCCAAATCATACACACACAAACACACTCACACTTAGATACATAGATATCGATAGAGAGAGATAGATAATATTCTAGATGGGAAACCATTAGGTATAATAGCATATTGGGTATTCAAGCATATATATATGAACATAATATATTTGTCTGTGACGTCATCAAGTCAAACACACCAGTCTTGCCGGTCAACTAGAATCACCGGTCACACGTGTAACATATATTTATATTTATTATTATTATTCGGTAACCAGCCTGCCTACCTGCCTCACTATCTAATGAGATTATCAAATTGACATTCTCGATTTGAAAAATTGACATTTGATTCCAATTATTTTTTGGGGTTGGTACCACTGACGCATTCGTTTAACCGATCGGTCAGTCAACCAAACAAATATATTAAACATATATGAACGTATAATTATAAATAAAACTATCATCCCATGTTGGTAGAGAAGATATTACTAGTTTCATGTCACACATGAGATCCAACTGTCGATGGCGATAGTATGTATAGTTGAAGAATACATACCAGACTATAAACCCATAAATCCAAATTATTGAATATTTTAAGATATTTTGTTTTCTATGCAACACATGTAGGTATGTATGTCAAGAGAGGATAGTATGGAGGTCAGTCCTTTTTTACTACCCAGAATATGAAAACAGCATGATGATATGTACATATTGTGAGGGTTAAAGTCATGGTGGCAGAGGCCTAGGGCCTCGCCCCACCCGGACTCGCACCCGCACCACCGGTCAGCCAGCCGTTTGCACATGAAACTATCAGAAATCGAATTCTCGGGGTCGCAACCTGCCCTAAAGGAATTTAACTCCAATTCAAAGAAATTGTTTTAAGGGAAGTCTATCAAAAAGACTCCCATTATACCAAAAATAAATATAATTTAAGATTATCAATATTCGATCATTTCTTGTCATACCATTAGAAGGTCAAAAGGAGGAGAGATAAATACAAAACCTGAATTATGATAACAATTTATATTTCATTTTGCTTAATCAGTCTTTTTCGTTTTGATATAAAAAAAAATTATCCATATAATTCAATTAAATTATTACAACCTCATTACATTTTTATTTCTATTACAATTTACCATACCCAATATTAACCCTTTAAGAAAAAAATCTATCTTAATGTAATTATGACCCAATAAAACATTATTTATTAACAAAAATTTTCATATTAACTATTTGGCCAAACTTACATACTGGTGTTAATACATTATACAAAATTTCATTAATACAAGAAAAATGGTTGCCGTTAATTTACATTTTACAAAATTAAATTAAAAAAAAAACTGTTCATATTGAAAGTCACTAAATTTGAAGCTTCTATTTTTAAAACTGCACGAAGTTAAATAAGATTCGATCATCCGCCATCGTTGTTCACAGAAAATGTCGGTCTTTTGAGGTTACACGACTCATCGCCATCTTGATTCAATTTCATATCATATTTTGCTGTTTCCAGCAAAACAACTTGTCTTCAAAATGATGGATAGTCGGTGCAATGATATTTTTTAATCTTAGTCTACATAATACTTTGGATTCCATTACATATTAAATATATAAAAAAAAACTAGTAGGAAGGAATATTTGGGGGACTCGTTAACCCTGGAATATGTTATAAAATTATTGTGTGTCGGTGGACGTCAAACTAATTATGTTCAAAAAAATAGACATGGAGACTTACCCATTTTCCCACTAGTCTTTTTTTATGGTTATTTATAATATTTTAAACGCCACAGCGTTTTCTCTGTCTATTTAAGTGACGTCCATTTTATTGACTTTTTCGCGTCACCTCTCGTTAAAAAAATATCGGCAAAAGGAATGCAATCCGGTGTTTCCGCTCGGCGACTAACTAACCGGGTTGCCCGCAGACAAAAAAAACTCTGCCTATTAGCATAATTTTAACATTTTTTCCAAAGTGGATTATCCTTTTTTTTTCAATTTTCCTCTGAGAGGAGGTAAGTCATGCTATTCAATAAAATAACATGACAATACACCCCACCCAGAAGAAAATTTTAAGCGAGCTTAAAATTTTTGAGGGTCCACCGTCACACAACAACTTTACATGTAATCAACCTGTCTATATATAATCTGAGAATAGACCTAATACATATTGAGGATACAAATCTGTGTGTAATTAAGGTATGGTTCTAGGATGGGTATACTGAAACAGATCAAACAAATCAGCAAAAAAAAACATAAATGAAATATAGAATTGACAATAATATAATCAACATCTAGATCCTGGATCATAGAATGTTATTTTGATTCACATAATATACTCTATATTTAAATTTCATACCTTAATGATTACTTATAATTTACATTGACAATTTCAACAAAAGATATTCTAAGGAACACTTAATCTATTTTTTTAAGAATGGCTTGCATTTACTAAGTAAACACCCGCCAAACTATTTTTTTGTACAAAGAAATACTAGGCAAATAAAAACATAATTTATAATATCGAAATGGAAATGAATCATACAAGATTTCTTCACTCTAGGTGAAAATCTTATTCTTCTAACTTAACCCCCACAGTCTTTGTATTTTTAGCGCAAGTCCGGGCCCGCTCTCATGTGGTAAGGAATATATTCTAGGCCAATTCCTTCCTGGCCATCATGTGGAATAACAGAGTACTCAAACAAGACTCACAACTACCAAATTACGTCATCAGTCTTTCGAAGCGGAACCTAAACAGTCCCTTAAAGATCTGATGGAGCAAAAAAATTTTTTTTACTCTTTGGTAAAAAACAAACCTAAGCAAAATTATCAAACTTAAACTCTATATCTTAAATCTCTCTTACGCCTACTCCTTGGTACAAGAACCAAACCTAAGCATCATAAAACAATCTTTTTTTTTTATTATTCCTTCGGGTTTCCTTCCTTATGCTTGATGGAACATCAAACAGAACAAAAGAAAGCAAAAGAAAAATTTTCTCAAACAACCAGTTTTCAATGAAAATTCATACATTTTACAGTAAAGAAAATATCAATATTAAGGATTTCACCATGACATGGAGTTGGCTATACTAAAATTCAAGGTTAGATCGTAATTTACTTAGAAAGCACTCCATATCCTTTCATCCAAGCATTAAAAAACACAGAGTAATTTCCACTGAATAAATTCTCATTGAACCCTTGCGAGGAGCATTTCCCTTCCTTTTTTCTCCGTTCGCCTGCTCATGCCAGTAAGCAAGAAAACAGTAGTGAGGAATCGACTTGAGATGCACTGGCATATTACATTTCAAATCAAAACCCAAAAGTAAGGATACACCCTCTACCAAAAGTCAACTCAGATTTACCATAAAGCAATTCTAGTAATTCATTTACTATATAATACAGAAAATCAACTTTAGGACTGACAACGTTAAAATTTGGGACTTAAAATATTTGACATGATATATAGAACACTAAAATTCTTCAAAAACTAATAGCAATGAGATTTTCACTGAAAACATTATGAATGATAACTCATGGTTATATAATCCTTCTTTCATCAAAAATACATTTATTGAATACAACCATTAATTATATTCAATACCGTCCTTATTCATTATAAATTCTATGTGATTAATATTTATCTTATTATAACATATTATCTAATACTTGTGACACCTAATATACAGATAGAGCATATTACAATTAATTTTGGAGAGATCATACAACAAACAAATATCCTTCTCAGAAAACTGACCCACGGTCCTTAAACTATAATCAACACAAACTCTAGATCACCCAAAATTGATACTTTTTAAACTCAATTGTATTGAGGTATTGTAGATACAACTTTAAGTAGAAACATCTAAATATACTTTACTTATACTTTACATTTTTAATTAACCAATATAAGGTCAATCAAAACCAACTTAAATACTCTATAATGCAATACCAACATATAAATACATTTCCTTATTAAACATCAATGATATACTCTCTCCAAAAAATTGAATGTATGGTGAAAAATTATTTTTTTCACTACATTAAACATTATGACATTATAATCATATTTTAAACATAAACGGTATGTATAATAACAGGATAACAATTATATGATCGTATAATATATAAGTGAGTACAACATTACACAGAATAAGATTCATGTCTTCCTCGGGGCTAAAACTATAGACAACTATATTAAGGGTCTAGATTCAGTAGATTGACAAATACAAAATGCACATTTTTTGGACTTTCAAATCAAAGTTCTTGCATTGAAATAATTACTATTAACTAAGTTTCATGTTGCATTATGATTGTGCAGATTGTTCAAGTTTTAATATGTCTTTAATATGGAAATTTCCCAATATTTTTCCTTTCTCGTCAGCTAATGTATACACTAAAGGAGAAATTTTCGCTACAATTTTATTTTTGACAAAACGCTCGGCCAACTTAGAGCTGAAATATTCGCTGGCTTTTGAATATGGAAAAGTTTTTCGCCAAATTAAATCGCCTACCTTATAAGATACATCTTTTCTGCCTTGATTATATTGGGCAGCAGACTGTTGAAAAGCCTTAAAAAGATTTTCCTGTACATCGTCGAAAATTTTTTTCAGATCAGACAATTTTTCTGCATAGACATTACGATCTTCTATCTCAACCTCCTCTAACGTACTGGGACCAGGACCAAATCTGTCATGTAGACTTCCTGCCAAAATCTGCTCTCTTCCAAAAAATAAAAAGTAAGGTGTATAACTAGTAGTGACATTAACTTAGGCATTTAGTGCAGTGCAAATGAGTGGTATAAAGCTACACCAGTCTCGTTGTCTATCAGAAACGATTCCTGCGAGTGCAGTTATCGCTGTGCGATGATATCTTTCTACCGAATTGGCTTGGGGCGAATATAAAGGTGTATAAAAAATCTTAGGAATGTCATATTTCTTTATCAGGTCTTTAAATTTATTCGAGGTGAATTGAACTCCGTTATCCGCAATAATTATAGATGGTACCCCATGAGGTAGAAAAACATAGTTTTCTAAAGCTTTTATGATATTTTCCGCGTTAGATTTTTTTAACGGAAATAACCAGAGGTACTTAGAGAAAACATCCAAAACCGAAAGAATATAAATATTACCTAATTTAGATCTAGGTAGCGGCCCGACCACGTCGATCGACAACATTTTCATCGGTTTTTCCACTCTCTTAGGATTTGACATAATACCAAGAGGCTTCTGTTGATAGTGTTTAAATTTCTTGCATATTTCGCATTGATTTATATAATTTACGACCTCTGAAAATAGTTTAGGCCAGTAGTATAAAAGTTGTATTTTTCTATATGTTTTAAAAATACCTAAGTGCGCTGAACTATCTGCATCATGATTATTTCTTAAAATCTCTAATCTTTCCTCTTTCGGTATCACCCTCTTCCATGCAAACTCTTGCAACAACGAACAATTAACTTTGGTATTTCTAAACAATTTACCATTTTGTACCATATAATTGGGGAATTCCTGCGGTTTCTCTATTTAAAAATCTAACATCCGCATCTTTCAAATCGACATAGCGAGTAGACCCTAACACGTCCTGTTCGGATTCCGTACTCCTTTCTAAAGCTTCTCCGACTATAGACTGACCTTCCAACTCTTTGCGTTTCAAATATTCTTCAAAATGGGTGACTGAGTGGTTCCAAACGCGCGCCTGTTGCTGTAACATTTTTAACTGGTTGCCGGATTTAATACCCCTGACATTCAATTCTTCTTTTAACTTATTAACTGATCTAAACGAATCGTTTGGTATAGGTTCCATTCCAATAAGTAAAAAAAAAAAAATAAAATACCTAAGTGGATATACCAAAAAATACCGAGAACAAAATACCGAGCAAAAGAATAACTTGATCTTTCTACAAATCAAATAGGAAAAACATTAAATCGCAATCTCTACCTATGATTATCTCCAAATAAAAATGTTGAAAGTAAATAAAATTACTCAAGTTCATATCAAACAATTTTCCATCTAAAAATGAACTGCTCAATATAATAAAATTACTAAAACTCTGTTTAAAAAGATAAAGTGTGAAAACACCATAAAAAATATCCAACTAAAATCCTAGCAATGCAATAATTTCATAAAAAAAGATTTCGAAAAGGGAGAGTTCGAAATATTACACATGAAAAAGTATTAAAATCCCCGACGAAGACATAAATATTCTCTCAACTCACATAACATAAAAATTATTAAGACTAAAATCAAACAACATCACTCCTTCTACATATTTTTAAAAAAGGATATTTTCTGCCGATCTTCTGTTCCTCTGCGAAGAAATCCAGATGAGGGTTGTGTTCCTCCTTCTCCGAAAAGATGATGAAGAAAAGTCCCGTCGAAGATGAAGTGGGTAGACAGTAAACAGCAAAATGGAATAGTAGACAGCAAACTATGGTAGACGATGAACACCTTCACTTTCAAAAACTCGTCAAGTAGCTCAGGATCCAGCGACAAAAAAAAAAACTGAAATATTAAAAAGTACTTAATGTTTCGAATATAAGACCACGGAACAAATTCCTTACAGGGTGAAAGTAACCATTCACAACTTGTAAAAAGTAAAAGAGCACAAGATCACTCACCCACTTTAAACGTGGTTATTTATTTTTGGTGGTACGAAATTTTATCAATATTTTCACCAAAGCAATGACAAAAAACTGCATCAATTCAATTAGAAAGATTATTTTTTTCAAATGAGGATCAATATCCAATCAAATGATTCATTATTTAAATTAACTTTTCTAGTTTAAATGTAATGTTGAACACTTTCCAAAATTTATTTTGTTTTAACATAAAAGGTTATAAAAATATATTTGTCACAAGATGTTGTGATCTGTATTGTTCAAAGTCAACAGTGTCTATTCTAAGGTAGACAAAAATTGTTTACTCAATGGTCAAGTACTAAGCACAATACTCTCTAAAAAATAATAAAATGGGTATGAAATATAATTAGGTATTCACCAATCATGTTGAGGTAACATATTATCCACTGAAATAAAAAATTATTACCCACCATTATGAGATGGCAAAATTAAATATAATTGAAACATTTCATTTTTTAAAATAAATGGAACAATATGACCTGGAATAAGAATATGCTTCTTCTCCCAAGACGTTGGAGTACCCGCACAGCTACACGACCGCATCCCTCTCAGGCCAAACTTGTGGAGTGCCGTACAACTGCCAAGAGTGCTGCCGCCCGCCGTAGGTGAACGCGGTTGCCAGACGTCATCGCCTTTTCCCATGATGCCTCGAACGGATGGATAGGTATTAGGGTAGGATAGGAAATAGGGATTTACTACCTGCCTAAGTGTACTACTTTTTATCTATTTTATCTCTCCCTACCTCCCAATGACTGACAAGAAAAATCAAAAACCAGGAAGGGCGCCATCCTTGAATAGAGCAAACTCGAAGACAATAACAGATTGTAAAATTTTCTGACCCGCCTTTAGGGTCGGCCCCCACGCACCGCGCCAATTGTGAGGGTTAAAGTCATGGTGGCAGAGGCCTAGGGCCTCGCCCCACCCGGACTCGCACCCGCACCACCGGTCAGCCAGCCGTTTGCACATGAAACTATCAGAAATCGAATTCTCGGGGTCGCAACCTGCCCTAAAGGAATTTAACTCCAATTCAAAGAAATTGTTTTAAGGGAAGTCTATCAAAAAGACTCCCATTATACCAAAAATAAATATAATTTAAGATTATCAATATTCGATCATTTCTTGTCATACCATTAGAAGGTCAAAAGGAGGAGAGATAAATACAAAACCTGAATTATGATAACAATTTATATTTCATTTTGCTTAATCAGTCTTTTTCGTTTTGATATAAAAAAAAATTATCCATATAATTCAATTAAATTATTACAACCTCATTACATTTTTATTTCTATTACAATTTACCATACCCAATATTAACCCTTTAAGAAAAAAATCTATCTTAATGTAATTATGACCCAATAAAACATTATTTATTAACAAAAATTTTCATATTAACTATTTGGCCAAACTTACATACTGGTGTTAATACATTATACAAAATTTCATTAATACAAGAAAAATGGTTGCCGTTAATTTACATTTTACAAAATTAAATTAAAAAAAAAACTGTTCATATTGAAAGTCACTAAATTTGAAGCTTCTATTTTTAAAACTGCACGAAGTTAAATAAGATTCGATCATCCGCCATCGTTGTTCACAGAAAATGTCGGTCTTTTGAGGTTACACGACTCATCGCCATCTTGATTCAATTTCATATCATATTTTGCTGTTTCCAGCAAAACAACTTGTCTTCAAAATGATGGATAGTCGGTGCAATGATATTTTTTAATCTTAGTCTACATAATACTTTGGATTCCATTACATATTAAATATATAAAAAAAAACTAGTAGGAAGGAATATTTGGGGGACTCGTTAACCCTGGAATATGTTATAAAATTATTGTGTGTCGGTGGACGTCAAACTAATTATGTTCAAAAAAATAGACATGGAGACTTACCCATTTTCCCACTAGTCTTTTTTTATGGTTATTTATAATATTTTAAACGCCACAGCGTTTTCTCTGTCTATTTAAGTGACGTCCATTTTATTGACTTTTTCGCGTCACCTCTCGTTAAAAAAATATCGGCAAAAGGAATGCAATCCGGTGTTTCCGCTCGGCGACTAACTAACCGGGTTGCCCGCAGACAAAAAAAACTCTGCCTATTAGCATAATTTTAACATTTTTTCCAAAGTGGATTATCCTTTTTTTTTCAATTTTCCTCTGAGAGGAGGTAAGTCATGCTATTCAATAAAATAACATGACAATATGTATGTATGTTTGGAGATTAAGTATCAAACTATTGAGAGCCCCTGTAGTTATTGTGTAGTATAAAATGATACATAAACACAATATTTCAGAATTGGCTTTGTATTTTCAATTCATCCATGCGTTTAGGAATCGTCAACCTTTCAAGAAAAAATGTACACTTACTATTAGTGGAGAGTCTAGTGTTAGCCACACCTTACTGAACAACAAATCTATCGACCTGCTTGGATTATCTATAGAACTATACTACAGAGGCTCCATTGAAGCTAAGGTGAAACTCGCCTCCAAAATTGAGCAAATTATATAAAGGTACTTTTCAAAAACTTTAATTATTATTCTCTACAAAGCGCAAATACACCCAATTATTTAAAGTGGTAGTCACCTCTGAAGTGGCGCCCCCTACTGAATACCCTCGATGCTGTACAAAGGCGTGCTTGTACGTCTGATTAACAACCCATCATTGACTGATGGATTGCAATCACTTGACTACAGATGCAAGGTCGGTATTCTAAGTTTATTCTATAGATACTACCACGGAAGATGCCCAGAAAAACTTACATCTCTGGTTCCTCTTCCACCCATACGCAAAAGAGGCACTCGATTTATAAATCTCAACACCTGCTCACAGTAAACCTTCAACATACACGATCAAGTCGCTTCTCGAACTCTTTTATTAACACAGCAGCCCGACTGTGGAACGATCTTCCGAACTTTGTGATTATACATTCTTACAACCTGGGTCTTTTAAAAAACTGAATTAATATTTTCCTGAGTAGATTGTAGACCTTCCCCAACGCTCTGTCGTATGCTTCTTCGGATGATTATAATGGACCTAAATCCTGATAGCTGGTGTCCTCTACGTTAAAAAAGCAATACACTTGATTTTTTTTATATATTCAGATTTATATACAATTAAATGACAATATATTAATATAAATTGAAAGCTATAGTAAACAACTGGTTTATTACCAAAGGACGAAAAGAAACAGAAAATTTATTTAAAATTACTACTTAATAGCCCTTTTTACATCAAGCAATATTTTCATACTACAGTAAAACATATACTTGCACCTCTGTATTATTTCAACTTATCACTAAACCCTATAAAAACTAACTAACACTATGAAGAATAAAAATAATAGAACTTAATAATAGAACGAAACTAGTCGCGTTAAACTCAATTCAAGTGGTTATAGCAATTTAATATTATAATAAAAAAATAAATAAATAATAAAACTTATTTATATAACGCTACTCTGGGACAGGCATAGCCTAATAGAGTAGCCTAATCCACAAATTAAAATATGTATACATTTATGACTTAAACTTAAAATTTTAACTTAAATATAGTATAACCTACACATTTTATTTACTCTTTATATAGTTATATTGTACCTACTTCTTATATTACTTTACTTGTAAAAAAGGATTTTTAATAAATAAATAAATATTGACAATGTGTGCAATACAATTTAATAGAACTATCAAAGCAAACACAGCGTTCAAAAATATTCAAAAATATTACCAACGCTCATCCATTTTATCTGATAATGAACTTGGAGTTTATTCAATACACATACACATCTGTATGTTCTCATTATGTATATTATTATAAACTTCATTAACACACGTACTCAATAATTCGATGTATGTATTGTACGTGAACATTTTTACATTGTAAAAAAATGCGTATCATCGTCATGTAATATTTTTTAATCATGTAACAAGCGTGGAAGATTGAACTGGTAGGTAGAGATTAATAAAGCGGTCTCTACAAAAGACCGTTGCAAACAACTTGAAGAGATTTGGACGACCAATGCTTTCTTTCATACCATGAAAAGCTATTCATGTGTTTTGAAGGCAGATAGATATATTGGCACTTGATCGCATAGGTACTATTTCATAATGAGCATTTTTTTTTCATATTATTATTTCATAATGAGCAATTTTATTTCGTATTATTGGTTTATAATGAGCAATTTTAATAATACTACCTCAATGTTTACATACACAATACAAATAATATGTCTATCGGCAATCATAAACCATCAGATAAGAAAAATAATATTCAAAGTCATTATTTGAATTTTCGTAATTCTTGCTGTCTTCTTCATCTTCTTCTTTGTTAGTCTTACCTCCTCTGCGAGTTATATTTATCCATTCATATCATCACGGCATATATGGGTCGATGGCAGAGCGGTTAGCGAGCTGGGCTAGTAATCCAGTGGTCGCGAGTTCGAATCCTGCCTCGACCGATTTCGTTCACCTATAGCACAAGCATTTATGCTTATTTTAGGGAACGTAGGAAGATGTAGATGTACTTGTTTCACAAGGACATATACATTTTTTTAAATAAAAAAATAAAGTATCCCGCAATGAGGGGTAACTAGCTACGCCCGCCCCTCATATAAGGACTGAAAACGTCCCCTTCACAGAACGCTAGTAAGAATGACAAAGAATGCACGGCACGAAGAGTGGCTCTAGAAGCTCCTCTAGACTCGTGGTCTCGGCACAATAGTGCAAAAAATGACAATCGACGTCGGTGAAAATAATTTTCAAAGACATGGATTGTCGCGTAACCTAATGTGGGGTAACCTGCGACAGGTGTACGGGTGTGCATTACCTTATAAAATAAAGCACGATATTTTGCGTGTATACCCACACACCAATTTCTCCTCAGCCTCAGCTAAAAAGACAACATTCAGAATGGCCGGTGAACTTGATTGCTGAACTATGCGAGATGTACTTACTTACTTTTTGTACGGCTACGGCTTTTCCTGCGCCTTTGGCTGAGTCATTGAGTATTTCCCTTCTACACTCTTGGCTCCCGTTCGGCCAGCCACTTCACAGCTTCTGGAGTCGCCCTATGGATGTCCATCCAGTCTCCTTCATACCTCCGTATCGGGCACTTCTCTACTAGATGCTGGATAGTTGGGCTTCTTGTTCCACAGTCACATTCCGGAGAATCCCTTTTTCCCCATTTCCACATTTGGTAGTTACATCGTCCTTGACCTGTACGAATTCTGTTTTGCTGAATCCAAACTTTTCGGGGAAGGTAATAACCTTTCGTTAGCGTCTTGAATAATGTGTTTGTTTAATACCAGGTTTGAATCATTCCACCTCTCTTTCCATGCTCTAGACAAGTTGAATTCGCCGAGTAGCATCGACCAAACAGGCTTTCTGGACTTCAGACGTTGTCTTGGTGGACGGAATATATCTTGAAATGCGGGAATCGCGGGATTCTTTTCAATCTTGGCGAGTTCCCTAGAGGCGAGCCTGGCTCCTGCGCAATCCATTGCAAAACCTTTGATGCCGAATCAAATAAAACAATGAGGACAATCACCGGATGCGTAAGGCCAACTGCACTCCCGTGGCTCCCTGTGCTGTCGAGCATTGTTTCTCCTGATTTGTGCAGGATGAGAGATGTCATTGTTGCCTGTTGTATTTCGGACTACCCGTCTATTATGGGACACGCGAAAACGATGATAATAGCAAAGAGTGGAAACACTATTCTAAGACGGTGCCCACAGTAAAAACTGCAAGATGACACTGTATACTTTGTATATTTTAATTTAGAAGTTAAAAAACATATCCATTATTATCTTCTTAGATTGTATTCAATTAAATATACATATCTTATTTAAGATTATCAAATTCATGTAATAAATTACAACTTTCATTATGAATCTGTTTAATCAATTGCAATTATCACAATGACGAGTTATTGTGATAATTGCAATTGATTAAACAAAAATTTTAATAGCTCGAAAATATTTATTACACTAGATAAATATTTTAAATAAAATAAATTAGAATATGCATCTGGTCTCCAAATTACGATAAATACATAAAAAAACGTATAATATGAATATTGGTTTTTAGAGAGGGAATAAGCCACCAATTTAACTGATACAATGACAAGCTAAAGTATTTTCACCTGATTTCCAATAATAGACGAAAATTTTCAGAAGTAATGGTACTATATAAAAAAATAAATTATCAGTTAGATGTACCAAACATCCTTCCTCAAATAACAATAACAGTACCAATTTGAAACACCATAATTAGATATATTTTTCACATAAACAAATATCTACAGTACAAACATCGGTTACATCTCTACCATTCCTCGCTTAATTAGAACTTACAACTCACTTCATCTCATGCATATTATCGATATATTCTCAAATCCTAAACACACATTTCACACAATTTCTCTGTTCATAACCTTTTCATTCAAGTGTTTAATTTGCGTTGAAAAACATTTGTTCAATAAATGTTTAATCTTGAATCTACGGCTCTAAACTGTGTAATTTCCACCCGCAACATAACACAATATATGTAAATATATAAATATAGACACCGCACACTGCACAATGATAGTGTAGTGTAGGTAGGAAATAATTACCCACACCATACATATTTTCTCTATCTACTCACTATTAAACAAATAAATATTTTAGCTTTCTTATTCTTATTTTGGCTTGGCTTTATATTATGCTAAATGAAATAAAATAAATAAATATAATATGAAGAACTAACCCAATACAACAACACCACATAAAAAAGGGTTTATGTAGAAGTGATTAACGTTCGTAGTTAGAACAGGAAAATGTGTCATTGGATTCACTTTGCCTACCCTTCATTTGGGACAGCATTTTTGTACTTTTATTTACCTTCTTGAGATGATATATGCAAATATACACACTGGTGGACATACTTCAAAAAGGCAATTTCTTCCAACAATTTTTAGCAACATCTATATGCCATTTAACAACTTTAAACAGGCAATTTCTTCCAACTATTTTTAGCAACATCTATATGCCATTTATAAAAACTTTAAACTACCTGTCAACATCTCTTTTCGTTGAGTTCTCCCTACAAAAAATTTCAAAATTCATTTTACTCAACGATATTACTTTGTAATCATAAATCCAATATTGTTTTCATTTTGGCACAATTCATCCTCATAATAGGATGAGTTGCCCACATATATTTAAATAGAACGGATGCTTATTCAAATAGAAAGGATGCTTATTTAAATAGAACGGATGCTTATTTAAATAGAACGGATGGCAAAATCAGAAAGGCTAATTCAGTGCTGCAATGGTCAGCGGTATAAAAAAATATGTTCAAATGAATTCCAACATAATATGTAGTATTAATGAATGTATCTTTATCAACATAATTGCATATGTAAAATATAACATCATTGCTAGACATCTTATACACAGATTAGCTATACATATTTGTACGAGTACACCTAGACTATATTTTATACAAAGATATTTGCAAGTATGTATGTATGTTGACACACCTAGATATATACATACGTTATACACGTAGAAACACTTTGCTTGTCACATACATATCTTCAAAAGCATTTTTACATTAAGTTACGTTTACATCTTCAGAAGAAATGTTTTTATACTGGGATGACAAAATAAGTCTTTAGATAAACACTCATAAAGTACGCATAAAACATAAAGTTGTTATCAAATATCGTGTTTTTATCTTTGTGGTACATTTTAACAAAAAATAACTATCTTATTAACTTTGTTTACACCACGTGTCGATTGAATTATAGACCGGTTTCGGAACTAACCGTTCAGTTCAATTCTGCCTGAGGAGGGGACGGTTAGTTCCGAAACCGGTCGTTAGTTCCGGTAGACACGTCGTGTATAAAAATTAAAAGTATAGTTAACTCATAAAAATGATTAAAAATCTTTTAGATTTAAATTAAGTAATTATTTAATTATGATTATAATAACATACTTCTTTTATTACGCAAAAAATACATGATGTGACAATAAGCAACTTCTCCCAGTTAACCACACTTTTTCCCAGTTAAAAAAACAATAATTTAGTGCTGAATTTTGTTCTTAATGAATTTTGGTGTAAATTTATTCAAAAATTAATGATAATTTCATACTAAATTTAGTTTTGAACGAATTTTTATGGTAATTATTTCAAAAATTAATGACAATTCAATGCAAAATTTAGTTTTTAACGAATTTTATGTTAATTATTTCAAAAATTAATGATAACTTCATACTAAATTTTGTTCTAAACAATTTTTTTTGTAAATTTATTCAAAAATTAATTAAAATTTCATACTGAATTTTGTTCTTTACGAATTTTTATGTTAATTTATTCAAAAATTATTGATAATTTCATAATATCTTTTGTTTTTAACGAATTATTATGATTAAACGTAGAATAAGATTATATTATGATTGAGTGCTGATTAATATATTTTTAAGATTAAGTCATGTTGAATTGAAGACAAGCAAATACTATACTTCTTATTTAAAAAAAAAACATTAAAACGTATCATCACTTTGGATGTGTTACTATAAAAAAATATTCTAATTTACTTAGAAAACGAAGAAATGTAAATATTTTGATTTTAGAACCGGAGTTCTATTTCTAAAAACTTTATTTTCATTCTTTAATCAGAATTCTGGTTCCACGCACATAACATATTTTTTTTTATTCTTTCCTTAGTGCAACTATCGTTATGGGCCCGTCATGCTGTTGCTACCTTATAATATTTATATATGTTTTAATTAAATAATTTTAAACTACAGATGTAAACAAAGCTTTAGATTCATCGATATATTTACATATTATTATGTTGTATCGACCAGTGCGTGTGTTTGGTTGTGTTAGTGAATCTATTCCTATATGAACAGTAAATAATGAACACACACACTCATACTATATACAACTTAAGCATGTTTCACATACGATAAAAATAAATCTTATACAAATATGTATCATTTTTGAAATAAACCCGGTTTTTAGAAGACTTTGTAAAAATAGGATGATGAATGACATGGTGAAAAATGAGGACACAAAAATGAATATACGATGAAGAATGATGGCATTAATAGATTAAAAGTCAACACATTGAGATGGTTTGGCCACTTGGGAAGAATGAATGAAGAACTCCTAACGAAACAAGAAGTCGGCGTTGTCTAAGTGGCACGATTATGTGAACGACATCCTTAAAGAAGGAAATGTAATAAGATTAAGCAACAGACGATCGATGAGACGATGTATGAAACAGTGTAAGAATGTTGATGAGGAGATGGTTGCGTGTCAAGATAGAAAAAAATGGCGTTAGGTTTTTACCGCCTACTCCGTAATGGTATATGTGTATTCATTTTAACAATTTTTTTTTTCGTGGTCATTTTTGGTGTTGTGTGGAACAGGCTTCGATATACCTACCTATGTGTCTTAAGACCCTCGGGCGTATAATCGTTCAGCACCTCAACACTCCCACACACACGCACACATACACATATACCATCACATTATCAACGACCAGGTGATTAGAAACTCTTCAGGACAGTTATGAAAATATATACCTACATATATGATGCTGTACATACATATCTATTAAACGTATTTATTATACAGGCTGTGTGTGGTGTCTCTCTCGCTGTCATGGCGGTAAATAATATTCCCGCGCCAGATTTCGTTCGAATTTTAAATTGCGCATCATGGCGGCTGCTGCTGACGGAGACGGTTTGCAACACTGTGTGCCTTTAAAGTGTTCCTAATTTAAATTTTAAATTTAAAAGATTGCCATTTTTTAAAAGTGCACAGCCTTTGTGACGGAAGCTGATAATGCTATGTTATATTATATACGATGCAAGTTAATCGAAACAAAATAAGTTAAAGATATATTTTATCAGGGAACAAACCATTTTGTCAATAGCTATAAAAAAATTCGAAAAAAGTTTTGTTGAATTATTATAGAATATTTCGGAGAAGATTTTTACACAAATAATGATTACGATACCTTTTTATTACATAGATAATTTAATTATCTTAAATATCTATATAAAAAAGTTCAATGAATCAGTAAGCGTGAAACCCGATATATTTATATTTGTTAAATTTTATCACTATACATACAATGTCCTTTTTAATCCAAATTTACCTCAGTATCTCAAAGACAAATTTACTTATCTATCAAGCCACAGGCGTCCACTTCGATCTGCTGAACGTACTTTACTATATATTCCTATTCATAGCTCTGATTTTTTAAGCTCTTCATTTGAATTACATTCAGCAAGACTATGCAATAGTCTAAGTCCTGATATTACGTCGTCTATCTCACTGCAGATCTTCAAGAAAAGGCTAAAGCAACAATATTTATCTGACAATACCTGATTACATCTTCCTCTCCTCTTCCTTTCCCTATTCTATAGTTTTGCTATCATTGCAATGAATTGTTCTTATATGCAATCTTCTTTGTTTTTTTTTTACTCTTCGTCTGCTATCTTTGTTTATTTCTGTAATGTGATTAACTTATTACCATCGTACACACAGTTTTTTTTAACATTAACTCTGGTTGGTTGGAAGAAATTGCCATCAGACAATAAGCCCACCAGTTTACTAATTATCAGGGGCGTACCTAGAACCTTCGAACTAGGCAAACCTTAAAAAAAATTGGAAAATGTTGAAAATTTAATGTTTTTTAGCATCGTTGTTCATTTCAGTGGCCATGATAATATTTTAAAATCAAATGTCAAAATATTTTTACATTTGTGGCCCTGTCAAGCATCGTATCTACATACGGTTTAATTTTTAATCTTGTTGTGTAGTTTCAACAAAACAGACAAAAAATATTTGGTCTAGAATTTCTTAATGTAATATTCATAGGTAAGCCAAGATTTTCGGCTTCCATGAGCAATTCCGCTACTGCTAATTATATGCACAGAAAGTAAATAAATTTTTGTAGATTCATATTGTACACCGGTAAGATTATACTTCTTCTACCTTCAGCTATCTTGCAACTGCTGGAGGTAGGCCCCTTCTAAGTATTTTCAAAAAAATCTCAAAAAAGACGAATGGAAGTAAGTACATAGAAGAAATGAGATTATTTTCATTTGCAAATTACGTCCAATAAACTTATATGAAGTGTGTTTATTATATTAAACTGTTTAGATATATCGATCGATTTGTCTTGACAACCCTTCTCCATCCTCTTTCACATCCCACAACCTCTATCTCCTTCTATTCTTTGTTGCTGTGATTTTACATTTAATAATGTTATGTGAAGAAAGCAGCTTTCCTGTCTTCGAAACATCCGGGAACGGACTGGTAACGAACTGTGAAGGACCTGTTTCGCACTTCCCAGGATAGGGAGGCTTTCTCAACAGTGGTCTTCAACATCAGGGGGACCTGACATGACAAGAGAAGAATGAAAAGAAGAATATGTATTTTTTGTTATAAATTTAATGTAAATCGAATATTTTGCATCTACGCAAACATAGGCTTTAAATAATATTGTTATTGACAAATTTATAGTGGTGAAAATAGCGGCAGACGAGATACCGTCAACCAGCAGACCCCCTGGACGACCGCCAAAGAGATGGAAGGACAGCTGGACATCCGCGTCCCAGTAGTGAATCCGAGAATAAACAGTACCCAGTACTAGAACAAGCAGAAGAAGAAGAAGAAGTTATTGACAAAGTTTTTAACATCTCAATATAGACAAAGTTGGGATATTGTAGATGAACCAGGAACTCAAGGCACCTACAGGGCTTATGACTTGTTATCGGCTGGTTTACGTGATCACTTTATGCACTTGCGCAACGTTCACCAATTATGCCTTCTTATTGAGATCCCTTATCAATGTAATTTTTTTTTTAGTTTGTTTAAAAAAAAAATTAATTGAATGTACCTACCTGTGGAGTACAATTTTTTTTTTCTAAACCGTCTTCGTCCAGAAATTTTCAATTTTTATGATTTATTGATCCACTTAATTCCGATCTAACCCCAGATTATAGTCAATCAAAACTATTGTATATCATATGATTTATCATGTGTATATTTACGATTTCTCCAATTTGTTATAGATAAATATTTTTGCAGTTTGCCAAAACTGTCCAGACCATTCAAGGTGGCATCAATTTAATATGAAAACTTTGAACCATGATTAGCTCAGACGGTCTGATTCCGTGACAAATTTTTAATGCATGATGATACCCTATATTATTATAAACTACACGATGTGCTATAAATGCAAATCTAATAGTGAATACTGAGTTACACGGTTCAAAATAGTTAGCGAATCTTCAATACACTTAAGGAGGCACCCTAAATAAGCCAAAGAAAAAGGCAATCAATTATAATGTGAAACTATTTCACACACAGAAATCTTCTTCTTCTTCATCCTTGGCCTAATGACTGAGGATGACTCTACTCAGTCCCTCGCCAAAGGTCTGCTTCTATGTAGACCAGTCTTGAACGATTCAGGTCAGTGAGTTACCTCTGATTTTTTTTTAAATAATACAAATTACTTTGTTACAACCACTTTTTGAGTTATGTATTTTCGACCGGTTTCGAAGCGTACCACTTCCTCGTCAGGACGGATAACAACTAACTCTCTACGTTTATGTGTTACTGTCGGTGGCGCTGTTGGTGAGAGACGTGAGTAGAAGGGGTGTGGTCAATTTTTCTAGGAGAAACATATTGATGAGCGGACTAATTGTTACAATATGTTACAAATTGTTACAAATGAAGTGCATCTCAATAAACTTGAACGTCTTCAGAATATATGTATCAGATTCATCTTTGGGTTGAAAAAATTTGATCGCATATCACCTTACCGCAATCTTCTTTGTTGGCCCAGGATACGCCAGCGGCGCAATATACACATTTTGTCACTATTGTACAATATTCTCTCGAACCCAAACCTACCACAGTACCTAAAAAGCAAATTCACTTATTTATCCAATCATGGACTTCCACTCCGATCTGCTGAACGTACAACACTATCCATACCTATCCATAATACAGAATTTCTCAGCTCTTCGTTCGAAGTACAATCAGCAAGATTATGGAATAGCCTTGTTCCGGATATTGCGTCGTCTAACTCACTTAGTATTTTCAAGAAAAAACTAAAGAAGGAATATTTATCCTTGAACACCTGATCCCGATTTCCTCTCCTGTCCTTACCATATCCTTTTTATTGCTATGAATTATATATTTTTTTGTTTAATAGTATTTAAGTGTTATACGTATTTTATTTGATTTCTTTTACTCTTTTTTATTTGCTGTTGTACATACACAATGTTGTCATACTTTGTAATCTGGTTGGTTGGAAGAAATTGCCTAATGGCAATAAGCCCGCCAGTGTACAATTATATTTGTTTATATTATGTACAAGAAGATGTATAAATTAATAAATAAATAAATATGATTATTTATAATATTTTCTCCTTTGTTTATTGCTTTTCTTATTTCTAATGCATCTAAATTATCCAATCTACGGCCCTGTTTGTGAACATGAAAAATTAGAAAACCATTACTACCATAACCATTATTACGAAATTACTATCGAAACTGTGACTATTTTCTATAATATAATCTGCAATTTCAAAAAAGTTATAATTTTTTAAGCGTGTTTTTTTTTAATTTTTTTTATATGTACCACAAGGTAAATTCTGAAAACATTATTAATACCTCTGATTCTTTTACCCTCCTCACCTCTCCTTACGAATATTTTTTCACGTTGATGTTTCTGTAATGTTAAAAAATAAATAAAATTGATAAAATTAATAGTTAATAATATATGTATTTTAATACATCAATTAATGAAACAGCCAGATTAATATCTGGTTGCCTAAAACCGAACCCCACTAATGAACTCTATCCAATTGTGGGTATTGCCCCCCCTACGATCAGACGGCGTGTTGCAGCAGAAGTCGAACGGAGCAAGCAGCAAACTGACCCTAGACATCCAATGTATGACTCACAGCCGCATCAGTGCAGACTCAAGTACAGAAGAAGCTTCCTGGAGATGACCGCCCCTATAGTTGGCCTCCCCGAGGCCCGAAGGCTGTCACTGTGGCGTGATAGTGTCGAACGCACTCAGCTACCACCCGCGGAGGACGTGTCAGTGGGACACAACCTGCCTTATCCAACATGGAGAGCGCTCAATAGGCTCAGAACGGGTGTCTCCTGCTGTTACAGTGACCTCAAGAAATGGGGATACAGAGAGGAATACATCTGCGAGTTTGGCGCCAGACAGGACAACGTGCACCTACTGTCATGTCCCATGATAGGAGCGACATGCACGCACTAAGACACAATGATAGCAAACACTAGTGGAATCCGAGTGGCCGAATATTGGGGGCTACGAATATGATGGTGTTCTGGACACGGAAAGTAAGTAAGTAATACATCATTCATAAAATGAAACTGCTGATTTTACTTACTCATAGCCCCCTCTTAATATATCTATACAATGTGTAAAAACATATCAGAGGCGGTGCATTTTATAAGAAAACCCAGTTGCAACCTTAACTTATAAAACAAGTACCTACATAAATGAAAATAAAAAATAAAAAAAATACGATTATTTCTTACGGTGAAGGCAAGAACTTGAGAATCTAAAAAATTATAATAATGCAAAAACGAAAAAGCACACGTTTTTTATATCTTAATTTGAAAGGATCAAATATGGTTAAGTTATTGATACTAGTAGTTTCACCTATCGACCGTCCTAAAACAGGTTCAACTATAGTTAGACGTCCAATGACACAATATAAAAAGTAATACAGCGTAGAATAATGGAAAAAAAATTGAAAAAAATCAATTGTTATTGTAATATCTGGTAGTTTTCATACACATATATAATAAATGAATACACGCGTTTTCACTTAACACGGTTTATTACAATTAACATTAATTATATTTACAGAGAGAAGTACAATTATAAAGTTATATATGAATGAACCACAACGTGAGAGCACTATCGTTTATCAATGCAAAAAGCCCATAACAAAACCCCGACCTACCTTTACATTCAATCCCGAATATTCCCGAATCATCATTCGTATGATTTCGTCCTCCGCTATACACATTGCCTGATACCAGGTGCAACATCAATATATTACAGTTATCTTTTATTAAATTTACGATATAATGAATGTAATTATGAAATTTATTTTGTTTAACGCTGTATCATGTATAATGTCACCATGCATCGTTTGCTTATCGAGTCCGGAACTCAGATTTTGCCACTCCAATGTGGTAGATTGGCTGTCCGGTAGTGAAAGGGTTCGCCGACAATTGTCGTTTCCAGGGAGTGCCCGATTGCTTTTTTCTTTTTTTTTCCATTATCGTTATATCTTTGGTTTCTCCTTATCGGTCTTATAATTGGTTGTTTCGTTTCACGATCTTTAGCAATCTTCGTGGAGGCCCCTTTCTTACTCCCCATGCATCGTAACTAAATAGCTAAAAAATAAAAGACTGATTGTATGAAAGAAATTACTTTATTTCTCCAGTGAACACTATATTTATATGCTTAGATCAAAAATAATAATGAAAAATAGCTGTGGCATAAGGTGTTCTTTGTTTTCCCATAACAGAAAATTTTTCCTTGAGTCAGCCCTGTTGGTACAAATTTAATATAATTATCTACGGACAAAATTGCAAGCAATCATGTTTGAAAATAGACTGTTATCGAAATATAATACTAAATCATTCATTCATAAGACACGGTAGCATAATTGTAAATTATGATTTATTCAATATACTTTTAAATGTAATTTACTATATATCATAAAGGAGATTATAACTAACGTGGGAACCATATGTACGTGTTCAGTCTCCGATGCTATGAAATAGTGGAAAGTTATTTCATATTTAAATTAGATTATTTAAAACAATTTTCCAATGAGATTCTCCATTTAGAAAAGACGCTGTTTTTATAGGCTTGAGGTGAACTTTTACATGTTGAACTTTTTGGTGTATCGAAATTCCAATTAACTTTACCAAATATTCTTGTATGAAAAGAATGAAGCAAACAAATAAAGAAAGAAATAAAATTGACTGTACAGACCTTGTGAAAATTATTAACTTCAACAGACCAAACAGACGAACGAAGAACACCTCAACGTTCTTTTTAGACAAAAAAAAAGCACTAATGCCGCTCAGAATTCGCCATTGTACCGATGCCTTACCAAACATAGTAATTTGGGAAGGATGTTTTATGTCCTTGACATATTGTCTATGTCCAAGACCCTTTTCAGGAACCACATTAGACAGGAATAATTCATCGTTTTATCACCAGCAGTGAGGACATGTAACATGAAATAAAACGTGGGCTGATTAAGTTACAATTACTTTTATTATTCTAATTTTTTATATTATTATAAATATTATTGAACGCTGCTGTCCATTTTTAAAAATTTTAATAATATATCGGCCATTGCCGTAAAAAAATCAAACATAAAAAGATTCATATCATTAAAATAAATAAAAATTAGGAGATCATTTTGATGTAATATCTTGCTGATCATAAACCTTGGATATGTTAGAATATTCATAAACTTAAATATAATCTTGATAAAAGGGAACATGTGAACACGTCAGCCTTCTTGGCTCATTTGGTTAGATATCTGACTTCTGGGCGAATGGTTCCGGTTATATTCCCGGTGGAGACACTGGAGTTTTTAATTATACTTTCAATCTGGATCTGTGAGACGATAAATATCACAAGTCTCCAGAATGTGGCAACTTGTTATTGGGTGCGTGTTAAATTATTATTTGACATAGTACCTGTTAGTTGCCCGAGAGAAATAAAAAATAATAGAATAAAAACTTTTTAAATAATAACGAATCAATTAATATACTTCTTTAAATCAATCAGAAATGTTATTGACCTAAAACATTTGAAAAATATATACTATGCTCTTTGTCATTCAATAATGGAATATGGAATTATTGGATGAGGAAGTGCAACGCCAACAATAATAAAGAAAATAGACATAGCCCAAAAAGCTATTATAAAATTTATACTTAAGGTACCTATTCGAACGAATACTGAAGAGATTTTTACTAAATTCAAAGTTCCATCAATTACAAAAATATATGCAAAAAATCTGCTATTATACAAGCTAAAAAGAGAAGACCAATATACTAGCTCACAACAATATAAACACACTAGGTTAAGTACCTACAACAAATACCTTAAATATACCATACATTAAAACAACTTTTGGACAACGTAGCGTACGATACTTTTCAACAAAACTCTTCAATAGTTTACCAACAAATATTAAAAACATTAAAAATGCAAAAGAATTTAAAAAACTATCACTAAGATGGGTTTATGAAATAGATGAAAAAATCCTGAAGGAAATAATTCTACCAAATAAAATGTAAAATGCACTATTACAAACAACAGAATAGACAATTGAAAAAAGTGAAAAATAAGTACTTTTGTTGTTGTTTTTTTTTATCTCTAAATCAATCAATTTTTTCAACAAATATTTTTTTTACAATTTTTGTTGTGTCTTAATGACTCATAATGAAATATTGTGTTTGGAAAGAGAGAAAGAAGGATGCATACGCTTGAATGCGTAGCGTATGTATGTACATTTACTTATATTATATGTAAACGTATATATAAATAAACAACACAATAGACAACAATATAAAACTAGCTCACCTTAGCACAGGCTATGCCTAGTGAGGGGGCTAGTAACAAAGATACAAACAAAAAGGATAGCTTTAACTATGTAAGCAATGGTGAAATAATGAAATTATATTTATTGCAATGAAATAACTTATATTCACTTTGTATGTCTTCTATGTATGAATAAGCTTATATTACCTTTAATTATTTTGTATCTTATATCTACTCTATGTTTTTGGATAGAAATAAATTAAAAATAAATAAAAAAATAAATTAAAATTATATATGACATTGCATGAGCCTAAAATTAAGTGTCGAGAGAGCAGAATGTGGCGTCAGGCTCTCTCGACTAACCCCGAAGAGCAGCTTAAAGTTCACTTTAATTTAAAGTCCAATGTCTTCGTACTTTAGTAACTAAAGTGTTTTTTTTAGTAAGGCAGCCAGTCCCTATACAGGACTATTTGTGCCAAAGACGTTGATCAATGTGTTTATTATGCAGTCAATAGTACAACTCCAGTGAGTGTGAAAAAAAATTAGATATTGTGGGGGATTACAGTATAACTATATTTTTCTGTATGAACTTTTATAAATGAAGCAGTTTATAAATTTCCGTTGATCCTAAAGATAGAAGGTAATGAATTGATATTGCGAATTGGAATATTTCCTTCATCGAGCATCGGACATCATACAAACTTAAGTCTTCTTAAAGAGCAGTTCATTATTTTACCACCAGAGTGTGCTGCAGTATAACATGGTTTTCATGTCAGTAGTCAGTTCTTGTTGATGTCAATATTGCCAATTGAATGTTCACGAGCATATTAATTACTAATATTCAATAGATTTATAATTATTTAAACATTTTTCATAAATAATATAACACAATGATGTTTTCAAAATGAGCTAATTAGAAGATGCGTACGGTGATATTGTGACACGGCGATGAAAAGTGTACAGGAAAAGAATTGACCACATGGAAAAATAGAATTAAGGAGAATTTTTTGATAGGTTTCGATCCCATGAACATGTTCTATACATCAATGATCAATTCAATGACAGAAATAACATATCATATGGTAGTAGACAGAAAGATTTACCTGTGCTATGAGCTATGTTTCCATAGACTTTGATAGCAATATTGCCAACTTTCAGGTATTTTGGTGACATTTCTGCTTTTTGCTAAAGTACGCGGCATTATTACTTAAAAATACGCAACGATTTAAAGGCGACTTTAAATTTTTAAAGAACCTTTAACTAAAGGGTCCTTTTGCTGCTTTTTATGAAACTGGCTGTTTATGTTCGTACAAAATTGAGGTTTCGTATCGCTGTACCTTTCATATATAAATGCACTGTAGGTATTATCCATGATTGAGAATCTCATAACCCCAAAGCCCTAAAGTGGATGTTTTTTTTCATATCACGACTACCAGTCAACATGACTGTTCAATAAAACTGTTCAAAATGACCCTAGGATAATATTTGTGGGTAAATCTCGAAAAAGTAAAAATCTGACTCAAAAAATTATAACACCACTGTTTTCCAAAATACGATTTTAACCATTATGTACGAACCGTTTGGGATCATAATCGCTCACCAACGACGTACCCTTTAGCCTTTCTCGACGTGAAAACGTGCCCGTTCGCTCCAAAGGGTTAACACATAAAATCCATATAAGTATGTATCGAAATAAAAAAATAAAAATATTCAGCTAATGGTCGATTCGGTAAAAAAAATCACCGTACGTGAGTGTGCTGGAAAAGGACGGCGATATAGGAGATGTGAGCGTTAAAAAGAGAGAGAAATCTCGGACCCAATCTTTGAGAGGTGGTTCGTTATTTTATCATTGGATCGGCTCGCAATGACATAAAGAAAAATATATATATATTTATATAAGTGTTTTTTTTTAATACATTTTATTCATTTGTGAGATAGCTAGGTATCCATTTTATTGTATTTTTTCAATGAGAATTTTTAACGATATTATTATTTACAAGAATTATAATGAATCTCTCCCGAGACGAATAATTCGGTTAAATAAATTAGAACCTACTCTTTATGAAAAAAAATATCACAACTATAAGCCATCTGCAAAGCAGCAAAATATTTTACGCCCTGATTAAAGCTTTTATGGAAATATTTTAATAATAACATAGTGCCGATTCTAAAAAGGTGTCGTAAAAGCAACTATCAATGAGCTCTATTTAATGTTAAAACGAACCCGCAAGAAAGGATTCTTTGTCACATATTATGGAACTCAAAGTCTTATCGCCTTTGTTTATTATTTGTCCCATGTAGCCAACAATTGAAAAAAAAATATATAATATACGAATCTTATGAATACTTTTTTTTTTCAAAAAAATGAATATGTCCTTGTTAAACAAGTACATATGTATACATCATCCTACATTCCCTAAATTAAGCATAAATGCTTGTGCTATAGGTGAACGAAATCGGTCGAGACAGGATTCAAACTCGCGACCACTGGATTACTAGCCCAGCGCGCTAACCGCTCTACCATCGACCCATCTGAAATGTATAAATCTTACAAATCATACATATATATTACTGACAAAGAAAATAAACTGGAAAATACTTGATAACACTATATTATTCAGTTTTCGGGATCAATCACTAGACCACAGGCACAAGGTCGTTATTCTTAGTTTATTCTATACTACCACGGGATATGCTCAGAAGAACTTGCATCTCTGGTCCCTCTTCCGCCCGTTCACAATAGTCTAATAATCTCAACACCACAGTAAACATTCAATATACACTAACCAGTCACTTCTCGAAATCTTTTAATAACAGCAACCCGGCTGTGGAACGATCTTCCATTATGCGTTTCCACCTTCTTACAACCTGGTTCTTTTAAAAAACCGAATTAATATTTTCCTGAACAGATTGCAGACCTTCCCCAATGCTACGTAGTACGCTTGATCGGAAGAGTATAATGTACCCAAATCTAATTGCTGGTACCCCCTACGTGTTATGTTAAGTAGATAATTCACTCATTACAAAACATTTTACGTAACGTTCATTTGCATCCTCATACATTCACTAAACTCTAACACACTTTTATAACAGATAAATAATGAAACTCAATCTTTTTTTTTAATTTTTAGCTCCTTCCCCTCATGAAGGCGTTCTCAGGCAATTATATAGTCTATTACGCATCGACATTAAGGAGTCATAAAAATAAACATTCAAACAAAAATTCCGTTATCGTTAATGCATTTCGAAAAAAAGTTTAATGTTGGTTGATTAATATAGCACAATATGTAGAGATTCCATATACAGGTACCTACTCAATCTTAACAAACATGAGTTTTTCAGTGTTTTAATTTTTTATAATTTTTCAGTAGGTATTAAGTTTTTACTAACTATTATTTCATATTCAATTTTTATTTCGGCTGTTCTATCTTGGACTAAATCATAATGGATGATGGGTCTTTCCACTGCATTATTTCTTCAATATTAAAAAGACTAGAATGTATACATAATATTCAAAAAAAATTATTACATTTCCTGTTGATATACACAATACACACTTACCTATGTATTTTCTTACATTAAAGATAAAAATGATTTGTCTCAAACAGTTATGAATAATTCATAGTAGGTACATTATTTAATAATAATAAATCATTATTTCTCATTCCGTGAGACTTGTCCGCGAGTCGCGTATTTTTTGTCCTGTGGCTGGGCGAGAAAGAGAAGGCCTGACTGTGGTCCAACGGTCGCCAGAGCGGGATAGGTGAAGGAGATAGGGCCGTTAAATAAAAAATCAATCTGAGAATAAATAATAATAAGAAAGATAAATAAATATATGTATAGAAGAGACAAGGGGTCTCATATATTCGTTATATAAAAATTATTCGAATATCGAATATGAAAAATTTGGAATATTCGAATATCGTATAAGAAATCAAATAAAGAGATATTTTCATTTTATCGTGCTTCCTTTCATAAAGTTATGCACAAATTCACACATATTATGTCGTTGGTCACCCCACATAGTACTAGGTGTATGCGGTGATGGTATGAATGAATTTGAAATAGGTATATTATTCGAATACCGAATATGAAATTGGCAAAAAACTCGAATATAAATTTGGTAAAATATTCGAAAACCGAATATAAAATTAAATATAAGCCGTATAATATCCGATTTATTTTATATACCAAAAAGGGTAAACAATTCTAAAAATAGAGGAGAGACGAGGCCAGCTAAGGAAAAGAAATAAGGTTAATAACAGAATGGAAATGTGAGAATAATAAGAAAACGTGTATGTATGTCAAGAGAAATGAATATGGCATTCACTTTACGCTGCCTACCCCGCATAGAAAAAATTGAGTGATGGTAAGGTATGGTGTAATTTTATAGATATTCGAATTTATAAATATTAAAGAAGGGATGAATAAATTCGAATATTCGATTGAGACCCCTAATAGAGACACAAGGGCGAAAGAAAGGCACGGACTTTTTAACAAAGATATAATATAGGCACATCAATACTCTCTTTCAATCTTGTTTTAAAGTCAATGTGTTGATAGGTACTTACTTAATAATTTCATTATCAGCGGTCTTGATTTGATACGGTAGATTATAAATATAAATTTTAGGTAATAAACAAGGAAACTAATAACATGTTTTCACTTAAGAAGTAATACATTACTAGTAGCACGTAACACATGAGATCCAACTGTCGATGGTGATAGTATATATAGTTGAATAATACGTATCAAATCCAAATTATTGAATATTTTACGATATTTTGTTTTCTATACAAAACATGTAGGTGTGTATGTCAGGATAGGAAATTACGGGCTGTTTTCATATTCTGGGTATTAAAAAAGGTCAGTCCTTTTTTAATACCCAGAATATGAAAACAGCATGATGGGATGTATATGTTTAGAGATTAACTATTAGGAATCCCCGTAGATATTGTGTAGTGTATACTGCCATACAAATTGTATGAAACGATGTCGTTACTAAATTTAATTTTATATAAATTGTAAAAAAAAGTTTGAGATGTACCTACCAGAGGCGGCTCGTGATTGAAATTATAGGCGGTGCATATTTACATAAACATAATAATATGTACCTACATTCATCTTTATATTTCTTACGCAATTCTTGCTTCTGTGGGTTTTAAACACTGTTAAGTTGGAAGAATTGCCAAATGCCACTTAATTCGCCACTTATGCAGGATGCAAGGAAGTATTTACTATTTTTTGACAAATTTATTTGATTACTAGTAGGAAAAAAGTCCAATCTATGCGTATATAGTATATGTTATCATAAAATAGTCGATTGTATTTTTTTTTCTCAAGCAATTTAAATGTACTTATTCAAATATTAATTTAACACGTACCCAATAACAAATTGACACTTTCTGGATAGATATTTATCGTCTCGTAGAGCTAGACTGAAAACACATTTAAAACTATACCTCATCTGGAAATATAACCCGATCCTTTATATAACTCTATAAGTTGATTGGAATGAATTGCCTAATGACAATAAGCCTACGAGTGTGTAATAAATTTGCATATATTATGTACAAAGGGATTAATAAAAATTAAATACACAAGCGAGAAATTCAAAATTTTTGTATTACAAATAAATTACTACAGTTAGATTTAATAAGTTAATTTTAATTAAGATTTTCATATCGTTTGGCCAAATACATCACAATAAAAAAATATATAAAAACATTTGTTATTTGTATAAAAAATGGATATTTCTTAAAGTAATAAATTAAAGTTTCATTAAATGCTAGGTAGGTACTCACACTGGGTATATCTAGATGCAAATGAAAAAAAAAACTTTCGACACTTTCATTTGTATAAACACTTCGATTACACGATTGTTTTAAATATGGATTTGTTTTTGGACACCATTGATAAAGCAAAGAGACAGTCTTCTGTTATAATAAGAATATAATAATGTATTATCCTCAAAAATATTAGAAAAAATGCGTAGAAAATCACCGATGGCACTCCTCAGTTGTCATTGAGATTGTACAAATAATTGTATGATAATTTACTATAAGACTGGATCGTAGGTATTTCAAATAGTTTTTAAATTGTTATCACTCCATCGACGTTGAAAAAATACCACGAGAATAAAGAACACGCAATTCAGTCGATATTATTTCATATCTTTATTCACTCTAGAAAGATGTTTTGTTTAAAAAACAGATAAATCGATGAATGACACTTTGTGTTCTGTGTGGACAACCGGTCAAACAGTCAACCTTGAATTTTGTTGTATTTGTATAACATTATACGTTGTATAACATTATACGTCAGTAAATGTAAAATAATCTTTACTAATCAAATCTAAAAGGTCGTTTTTACGCATGTTTTTGGTAACTCTTATTATGGAGAGAATACGTCTTCAATGCGCATGTGCGGGGCAGATCGGGCAGTGCACGACAACTGAATGATTACGTCTCTTTCTAACGCATATGTAGACCAATGAGGCATTATAACACCGACGATTTTGAACAAAATATAGAATTTGTATGAGGTCTCACATTTATTTACGGGCATTATTGAAAGTGCACATAATCCTTAATGCGCATGCGCGAAATATATTTCGTACTACAGTATACTCACGGTCACGACTACACCGCGCATTCACCATGTACCTACAGGAAATTTACTACTTACATATATTATTATTATTGAAATGTATGTTTACAAGTGTTTTGATGAATTTCTAGGGATATTTCTTTTTTATTTTAGTAAGCAGTGCAGTGCACTTATGCACACACTAAGAAACCGCCTGTGGTACCTACTAATATAATGTAAATATTTTTTTTTTTTAAATCAAATTGTCTAGTTAGGGTGTTTCGGCGTTTTTCGATATTTAAAATAATGGAAATAAGAGCAGTTGAACACATAAATTGTGAAACTTTTTGATAAAAACAATTTTCGTTATAATTTTGTATTTGTTTATATTAATACCAATTTTCGGCGTTTTGTCGTTTATGGTTTTTGAGATATTGAAATTGAAAAGTTGACAATCCCTGCTGAAACAAAAATTTGAAATCATAAGTATTAAATTTTGTAGGCCTAAAATGTTCAATGTTTTCCAAAATTTTAGGCTCTGTGAATCAAGCGAATCAAAAGTTATTAGGGGGAACGGACACACTCACACACATACATAGACACGCTAATTGTACTACTCGGAATTATTCCATAAATATAGAACATTATATGCTGCGAAGCCTCTATGTTGATGTTTTTTACATCAAAGTTAAAATAAAACATGAAAAATATAGACCTGCCTATACAAATGTCGCGTATCTTGGCTTGATACCATGTCGATATCTTAAGAGAAATAAGTTCTCTTTAACAAATCGAAAGTTGGATAAGCATATAAACACAAATTATTTCAAAGAAAAAAAGGAGAAAAAAGAGTAGAAGGAAAGATGGTGAGAGAGGAACAAGGGTTATGAGGAAAGGATGAAATGGCGAGATGGATTTATGACATCAAAAATGCTTACATGAATAGTAATGACAAACCTTACATTTATATTTGAAAAAGTCAATAAAATTTAAAATAAAATATATCTATATGATTAAGGTAAGTATTGGAGTTAGAGCAAATTCATCGAATCAATTCGTTCTTCATAATAATCTATCGACAATAGCAAAACTAAAATGTATGTGATTCGAGTTCACCACGCGTTTATAGAAAATCATCTACATATAATATTCGCATATCTCGAGGTAACTTAAATAATTTGAACAATCACTGCGGTTTGTACGCCACTGTGGGTGGATGGGAATAATTGGTACCAACGGTAACTCTAGTAATATTAAATGAAAAAAATCCTTTATAATTATTGTTTCACAACAATTTATGTACATACATTGTGTGTTTTGATACAACAAAAGAGTTAATGCCTAAAATGTGCCGACCGCCATGGCGTAGTGGTTAGTAGGTCGACTTCAGTGCTGTCGTCCTCGATTCGATTCCCAGTAGCTGAGGAATTTATTTAATATTATTTATAACACGATTGTTGCTTCTATGGGCTGGAAACACGAATAAGTTATCAAAGAATGCACTATTGGTTAAGGGGTATATAGTCGTAAATACCCCAAATTGAAATCAAATTTCATGTACCTATGTTAAACAGTGTGCTTCTAAAAAATACCATAAGAATTTTCTCATTTCTCTAGTGAATGTCCGTTACATATTTTTAAAATTTAGCATAAATACCCTCAAAAGGATATTAAAAATAGGTATCCTTTTACAACATTTAAAAAAAAATACTCAAAAATTATGGGCCGGTATCACAGTCTCAGTTTAAGAGCTAAATTCAAGTTTTACAAAAATATAGCGTATTACAGTGTCCGTTTAGGCCTAATCTTCCCTCAAATACGTCACTAAAACGACAAATATTTAACTCAACGTTTCTGGCGGGTTAAGTACTTAACGGTGAGTCAACTGTCATTTCTCGACTTGTTGCTAGGCAACGCGTGTAGTTTCAGTGTTCTATCACTAGAGGCGTTAGTTGTATCGACGGTGGCGCCACACAACAAAACAAACCAATGAGCTATAGGAAACAAACTGACAGCCATATTGAAACGAACATGGGCATTTAAAAGCATTATTTTGGTGAAAAAAAAAAATCCATGTTAATATAAATCAATATAAAAAACAATAGTATTTCAAGTGGTAGCGTCCAGTTTTGTAGTTCGTATTATTTGAGGTTATATACAATTTGACAGATGATAACCACAGAAAAAGTAAAATATGTCTATAATTGAAGATTTAGTAACTGACATGTCATATTGCACTGTAATACGGAAAAGGATTCAATCTCCCCTTAGCATTAATCTTGAGTTTAACAAACTTAATGAGTTGAGGGCCAACTGTAATAGAGATGTGTAGTGTCGTAGAGATGTGTATCTTTTATGTGCTTAATGAGTGCATAAAATCAAAGTGAATGAATGATAAAGTTTTTTCATTTCAAGTCATTTTTGTTCTTAAAATGCAATCATTCAGCAAATTTTTGTTTCCGATAATTTAAATCACGTATAAACCCTTTTCAACGCTCGCTATAATTACCCTTACTAACAAGTAAATTCATAGTGCATTAGGCGGTTTTAATATATCATGTTTTGTCACTAGATTTTTATTTACATATATGCCCTCTTCAAACAAATATGATTTATAAATAAAATTGTGTCACTTATTAATTTTGTCGACTGATAATTCGTAGTGAAACTCCATTATACTAGGTATGATTTATTTAATTTGTTAAGATACCTATGTTCTTCGCTACTTGGATACACAACCTCTGGATTCTCAATAATATTTTCCTTTTTTTATAATTCGTTTTAACATGGTATAATTTAATATCAGTTTTGTTCTCTACTTCAACGTTGTCACACTTCATATTCAATACACATATTTACCTTACTGTTTTGTTTGACAGTTTTGTTCATTAGTTCGTTCTGGCGATACTAATCGAACTGATACAACTTTGCAAAAATAAAATTTTTGTACCAATATTCAAATATTATTTCTACTCTGTTAACATTCATTTTCGTGCACTCTGACGATGATCTTCAACAGATCTATACCGGTCAGTGCCAATTTTAAGTGAAACTTAAACAAATTACTGTTTTCTAGTAAAATGGTGTAAAATGTCCGACAAAATTAACTCTGAATATCATGGTTTTTTGAATCTCAGATTTTTATACTTAATCTGAAAAATCATTATTTTTTAATGCATGTTCTGATAAAAAACTTTATTAGTTAAATGAAAAGGTAAAATAATCCTCAATGTGGTCATTTGACTACATTTTACAAAAGATATTTATGTTGGGCGACAATGATTAATTATATTTTATTTTTCGCATCTCCTTCGTTATTTTGGCATTATTTTTTTAGTGAGGTCTTCATTGTATGAATGAAAGCATTAAGTTCAAAAATTCATGTCGTCAATATATTATAATGCTTCCGGTTCGTCCGTCGGCTAAACAAACGGAACCTTTGAAATATAATGTGAAATTTATCATTAATGTCAATCATGTGAGACATCTAGCGATAGCAGCACTAACTAACCAGCAGCGTTTAATACATGGATGTATATAAGGTTTAATAATATATATACATCCACGGTTTAATATTAAACAACGTAGGTAGGTACATATTATTATATGCCTATTTTTATTATGCAAACATTTGTTTGTGGATATAATATGTAGTTAAATTCATTTTTAACCGATTTCCTACGGAGGAGGTTATCAATTCGACATGAACTTTTTATTTATGTATGTTCAGCGATTTCCTTTTACCACGTTGACCGATTTCGACGATTATTTTTTCATCAGAAAGGGGGTTCATCCGATTTTTAATTTGGTCAAGCTATAATCATGGAATCCATGAGAAATTCATCAAACTCTTCAATTTGGACTTAAACGATTTGAACTCTTAACAACATAGTCCGATTTTAATGATTTCTTATTTAATAGGAAGGTAGTGCTTTAGAGATGATAACACATTTGAATTTCATCGAGTTCTGATGATGCAACTCACAAGAAAAAGATATCAAACTCTTCAATTTGCTCAGTCGTCTGCAATTGATAATAATTCTTTACCACTTCTTCCGAATTCGATGATTCATTTTTCATTAGAGTGATATTACTTCTGGGGAGGTTCCATTTGAACGAAACCATGAGGTTTGATGATGGAAATCATGAAAATCATCAATTTGCGAAGGATTTGCGTTTTATATTTATGAATTTCACAACTTTCTCTCTTTCGGATTTTAATATTTGCTTCGTATACATTTATCCACAGTCTCATCCACATTATAATCCTATTATGAGCAGAATGTCCTTATCCGTTATCTTGACAAGCAATCTTATATTTATCTACGTTCATCTATCGCATCGTTTATATTGATTTTGCGTAGTATGTTTTTTTGTAGGAAAACATATTAGTAATCTATAAGTATAGAGTATCAATAGCTTGTTGTTCAGCAATCATTTATTTTTTTCTATTTAACATTATGTTTGCGCATACCTAAGAGCGGTTTCATATGGCAATGTTCGAATTTTCGAAGTGATTATTAATAACTTTATGGCGTCATTATAATTTGTATTTCATAATATAAATAATAGCTTAGTACAAACCACTTATGAGCACAAATAACTGTTCTCGTTACAGGATGACTTACGTAAGGTATCCTGAAGATGAGAACATTGTTCTCGAAACCAGTCGACAGTTATTTGTGCTCACAAGTGGTGTATACTAAGTTATTATTTATATGATAAATTCATGATTATTTAGTGTCAATTGGCGAGAGTCTAAAGTATATTCAACTCAAATTATCTCGATTTTTTAAATTAACCAACTAAACTCAAGCGAAAATGGACACGGGACCCCTATGATTAACAAAAATCAACATTATTATTTAAGTTATCGGTGTAAGATGCAACCTGTGTTTGATTTAAAGGCTTGTATATGAAATGAAATGAAATTATCCATGCGTGTGCTTCTTTTCATTAGTTCATTCAATACATCAGCCGTCTGTCTTTGATGCCTGAATAAAACTGTTTTACCTACGTTTGCTGTATATACCTACATATCATCCATACTAACTGCTTTACTTATATAATGATACCTACACAATTATTGTACCGGATGACTCAAAATATCGTGCACCACTTATTTATCTCTCATTTTATTTAATAACTAATCTAAAATTGTGTTTTTTAACAGATTTTTAATTATCTCAATAGAGACGAAGTTGGAATATTTATTGTAGGAGAACCGGGAAATCAAGGCACCTACAGGGCTTACGACCTGTCATCGGCTGGTTTACGTGATCACTTTATGCGCTTGCGCAACGTTCACCAATTATGCCTTTTAATGAGATCCCTATCAATTCAATTTTGAAAGTTCTATATATTGTAATACTGAAATTCTTTTCGCTTGAAAATAAGGAATTTTTACTACAGCCATCTATGGGTGAAATTATGAACAACAATCTTATTATTTTTATTTATTTTGTTGGAACGCCATCTATTGAGAGAATTGGTTTTTTTTTGTAAATAATCAAAGCTACAATTCTTATATCTGAGGTGACAATGCATTTTTCGCATAGAAGTCACCCCTGAATTGCGCCAGACTTATAAGGTCATTTTTGTCTTATTTACCTACTTGTACCAATGTGTAAGTAATCGAATATTTTTATTATTGCATATGCGCAAACATTGAAAAAAATCCAATGTTTGCGCATATGCAATAATAAAAATATTCGATAAAATTGTGTATTTTATAGTATGTATTTATAGCAACACGAACGATAAATATTATGTATACTTATAAATCAACACATGTAATATGGTCAGAAAAATTCTATAGGTACCACTTCATACAACTGCACTAACACAGTCTCACAAATTGAGTACGCTCCGTTTGTAATCCAACTGTCGATTCATTCAGAGAATTCAATTCTCTGAATGAATCGACATTATTAAGCCAAGATGCGTGTACGAAGGAAAATTTTGTATGGTGTAGTGGACTTTTTGCATGCTAATAACACCAACTAGAGGCCTCGCAGCATATATGTTCCCGTACATGGATTTACTCAGAATTCGGAGTAAAACATTTTATGTGAGTTTTGTGTGTGTGTGTCTGTGGGTGTGTGTCCCCCCCCCCCTTATAACTTTTGATCTGCTCAATTTACAGAGCCCAAATTTTCAGAATATATAAACAGTTATAGGCCTACAAAACTTTTACACTCAGTATTGTGAATATTTGTTTCAGTCAGGGGTTATCAATTTTTGAATTTTTACTTTATTTTTCCATATATCTCAGAAACCATAAAAGCTAGAACGCTGAAAATTGGATAAAGATAGACAAATACAAAATCTTAATATTATATAAAAAATATACACATTGTATTAGCACATCTCAATTTTTTTTTAACAATTTTTATAAATATTGAATTTAGTGACGACATCACTTCATACAATTTGTATGGTAGTCGCCTATACACAATATGTAAGAAGACTTAATATTTTGATACTTAAATTTCCAAACATACCATCATACTGTTTTCATATTCTGTGTAGGAAAAACAGACTGACCTCCATACTATCCTATCCTGACAAACATAACTACATATTTTATATAGAAAATAAAATATCTTCAAATGTTTATTAATTTGTGTTGTTTATAGTTTGGTACGTATTCTTTGATTATGCATACTATCGCCATCGACAGTTGGATCTCATGTGTTACATGAAACTAGTAAATAAATAACCGGATTATAATTTGTTGCCCATAGGCAATTTATTCCAGTCAACCACACTGAAAATGCCTAGTGCCAATAAGCCCTCCAGTATGCAATATATTTTTTTTATATTATGTACAAAAAGATTAATAAATAAATAAAATAAACAGGGATGGAAACGATTTCTGGAGGAGACCAGAGTCCGCAGCGAACTGTAGCGCCAGTGATGATGGTGAACATGAAATTAATCATTCAATATTGAGCTGTCTTATAATGGTACTTCCACTCTTTTCGTCTTTTCTAGTATCCCGTAAGAGCCGGGTAATCAAAAATACGACAAGCAACAATAACAACTAACATACTTCAGCGATGAGGTTCACTGCTCATTCCGAATGTTGTGCCTTATGAGGTGAAACGGGACTGGTGTGTGGATATACCTACACACGTATATCATGCTTTCTTTTACAAGGTATTGAACACCCACACACCTGTCGCTGGTTCTCTCACATTTTGAAGTATGCTGTGATGGTACGAATGAATAAATACTTAATAACCAACATTGAAAATAAAAAAAAATGTTTATATTAATTTCTTGCTCGATGTGTATTTGGCGAGTTAATTGTTAATTTTTGCTTACAGGGAATCGAACCCGTGAAGCCGACACAGATTTCAAACGTATTGCCACTGTACTATACCACAACACCTGTTTTTTACTGCTATGAAATTTATTTAAGGGACAATTACTGTCATAATATGTATATAAAAAAAATAAAAAGAAAGTAAAACAGACCAATTACATTTGTCCACAGGTAATCATTATCAAATAATCACATAACACAGGTAATCATTATCAAATAATCACATAACACAGGTAATCATTATCAAATAATCACATAACACAGGTAATCATTATCAAATAATCACATAACACAGGTAATTATTATCAAATAATCACATAACACAGGTAATCATTATCAAATAATCACATAACACAGGTAATCATTATCAAATAATCACTTAACACAGGTAATCATTATCAAATAATCACATAACACAGGTAATCATTATCAAATAATCACATAACACAGGTAATCATTATCAAATAATCACATAACACAGGTAATTATTATCAAATAATCACATAACACAGGTAATCATTATCAAATAATCACATAACACAGGTAATCATTATCATATAATCACATAACACAACAAAAAATTTAACATTTAATAAAAACATTATTAATAAAATTTGTACAAAGGAAAAGGGGGGTTTTGCCAAAGGAGAACGGGCGAATATAAATAAATTGACAGGAACAAATTGATGAGTGAACTAACTACATCTTATTCTTCTTCTTATCAACCATTTATATTTATTTACATCGTCAACTCACCTTTTCATGGATCAAACTACTTCTCTTGTCTTCCCAAGGCCTCTATTGTAGAATTCGTGATGCCCATATGTCAACTTCCTGTCTTGCCACGTGACCAGCTAACTGCCATTTGAGACTGGCAATATGGCCTATACTGTCAAGAAACTTGATACGGCGTCTATTTTCATCATTCCGTATTATGCCCCTAAGACTAATAATAGTGGTAAATGAAATCACTCGACGAACGGTCCTTCTCCATGTGTGACGATCGGCAAATCAAACAGCATCAGTGATTGATGATCCTATAGCGAACTTAACAAAGTCACTCCTTCGTGTTGGTGACCGATCTCTGGATCTTCTACCCTCGACGCTATCCATTATGACGAGTTTCTTGAGACAAACTAAGGCCATTCTGGCAGTGGACACAGAATATTGGATTATGTGCTATTAAAAGATAGACACCGGATGGTCCTTTTACTGGAGTTCCCTTTATCATTGACTTATTTTTAATGAAACACATCAAATCTATGTAAAATAAATTTTAAAAAGTTAAATTAAAATTTAATTAATATTGGCAATCGACCACGAAGAAGACCACCTAGGAGATGGAAAGATAGTTACAGCTCGTCATTACAAGAGATTTCTTGAGAAAAACGGGTTTCCAAAACCTATCACAAGAAGAAGAGGAAAAAGTTTTATTACACCTTGTGGGAGAGACTGATTTTTATAAAAATTTGATAATTGTAAAAAGAAAATCATATTAGGTAGTAATAGTGTGTTTTTGAGTACACGCAGTATTTGTTGATATTTTTAACATGTGTATGAATCGTGTGGACTGTAAATTATAGTGGTGATTGTTAAAAAAAACGGGTTGCTTTTGTTTGGGTATGACAACGTTTATGTAATGATATAGTTCATAAATAGTATCAACCTTGATGAATAGTTAGTAACACAGCTCATATTTTGTGGTTAAAGTGCTGACATAGTAAATATCCATGCTTTTTTTAGTAATAACAGTAATTACTGAAATACATTTTAAAAAATTGCCCCATTTTCGTATCAAACATGTTGTATTCAATGTAACACAATATCCAATTTTTCAACACGCGCAAATCTATAGGGAAAAAATTATAGGTCTGTAACAAAGTATTTAATATGCGTCAGAGTTGAGATTGTAAAGTGACTGTTACAAATTATGTATGTGTTGTGGTCAATAATAAACTTTGTGCTCTATATAGTGTATTTATGATGAACTATTTTTTTTTGTTACTTAAAGGTCGACATTTGTAGTTTTAAAAATCGAGGAATTGGATGGCCATGGTTGTCGAGTATGTGCTTACCTAATATAAATATACCTAAAAACTAGGACTAGATAACCTTTAATTTTAATAAAATAATTAAAGTCAATTATGGGCCGGTATTTCAGTCGGCCATTAGGAGTTTAACTCTAGTTTAACAAAAATATTGCGTATTTCAGTACCTAATCTTCCCTTAAATACGTCACTAAACGACAAATATTTAACTCAACGTTTCTGGCGGATCGCGTGTCTAATTCTTGAGTTAAGTATTGTTTCTAGTCTTTTTTCGCCAGGTGGCGTACTAATCGCCGCACGCTTTAATGTTTTATTTTATTTTATACTACAAATAACTATGCATAATAATTATAATCATGATTTATTTTTGTTGTTAAAATAAAAGACTTGTGGTTCATGCATTTAATATTTATTTTCTTTTTTACATAATTATAATGTATTGCCTGACAACAAACGAAATAAACTGTCAGCCATAATGAAACGTCAGGCACGCATTTTAAAACTTTATTTTTGCGATGTTTTTTCATCCCACTTTTTAAATTGATCCATCCTGTTTTTATATAGTATAATGTGTATTCTTAAATTTTCTACATAAGACATTACTTTACCATTATCACTTAGTTCCATATACATCTGTAAAATATACATACGTTTTGCATTGAAGTACTACGTACGTAGTACGTATTCAATGACATTTTGTCACTACAATGATTGATTTTAATTAAAAAAACATCGATCGGTATAAAAAATTGAAAAAGTAACATGCTGTGTAATGAAACAAATAAAATAATGTGTTGTTATAATAATAAAATAATATTTAGTCACAGCTTCGCGTCACGTATCATTTAAGGTTATTGACAATTTGACAGATGCATTATAGACAATAACCATAGAAAACGTAAAATATATCTATAGTTGAAGATTACGTAACTGACGTTTCATTTTGCACTGAAATACGCGAGTGAAATTTAATCTTCCCTAAACATTTAACTTGGATTACTAAATTCAACGATTTAAGGGCCAACTGATTTCTCGGGCCTATAATATCATCATCATTATTGGCGCTACAGTCCGCTACGGATCCTGGCCTCCTCCAGAAATCATCTCCATTTCTCCCTATCGATCGCCAGTTTATTAGTTCCATTTCTCATATATCGCTCAGCACGTCGTCCAGCCATCTCAACCTAGGTCTGCATCTACCTACTTCTTATTCCTTCGGGACAGGTGTCTAATGCCTTTTTAGGAATGCGGTCATCACATATTTAAATATAAAGCCAATTATATATCTTCAGTTAATAATTAGCTATCTAATAAGAGTAATTTTATTTTTTTTTCGGAAAAAATACAACATACATAATAATAGTATGTTAGATGGGTCGATGGCAGAGCGGTTAGCGCGCTGGGTTAGTAATCCAGTGGTCGCGAGTTCGAATCCTGCCTCGACCGATCTCGTTTATTCTCGTTTTTTTTCTCGTTCGTACAAGCATTTATGCTTAGTTTAGGGAATGTAGGAAGATGTATATGTACTTGTTTAACAAGGACATATTCATTTAAAAATAATAATAATAATAAAAACAAAAATGATACATACAATTTCATGCCTAAGTAACATGTTTTTACATATTTTAAAGAAGTAATACCTTAACATATTTTTTAATTACTTTATTTATTCATTATATCATTGAAAACAGACGTAGGTACTCTATCTGATATGATGCTTCTCCACAATATTATTAATAATAAAATTGATTCTCCTGCTCTCTTAAATTATATATCTTTCAACATCCCTACCTACACCTGTAGACACTAGACACACTCCTCTTTTATATTATATATCTTTCAACATCCCTACCTACACCTGTAGAACTAGACACACTCCTCTTTTATATTATATATCTTTCAACATCCCTACCTACACCTGTAGACACTAGACACACTCCTCTTTTATATTATATATCTTTCAACATCCCTACCTACACCTGTAGAACTAGACACACTCCTCTTTTATATTATATATCTTTCAACATCCCTACCTACACCTGTAGAACTAGACACACTCCTCTTTTATATTATATATCTTTCAACATCCCTACCTACACCTGTAGAACTAGACACACTCCTCTTTTATATTATATATCTTTCAACATCCCTACCTACACCTGTAGAACTAGACACACTCCTCTTTTATATTATATATCTTTCAACATCCCTACCTACACCTGTAGACACTAGACACACTCCTCTTTTATATTATATATCTTTCAACATCCCTACCTACACCTGTAGACACTAGACACACTCCTCTTTTATATTATATATCTTTCAACATCCCTACCTACACCTGTAGAACTAGACACACTCCTCTTTTATATTATATATCTTTCAACATCCCTACCTACACCTGTAGAACTAGACACACTCCTCTTTTATATTATATATCTTTCAACATCCCTACCTACACCTGTAGAACTAGACACACTCCTCTTTTATATTATATATCTTTCAACATCCCTACCTACACCTGTAGACACTAGACACACTCCTCTTTTATATTATATATCTTTCAACATCCCTACCTACACCTGTAGAACTAGACACACTCCTCTTTTATATTATATATCTTTCAACATCCCTACCTACACCTGTAGAACTAGACACACTCCTCTTTTATATTATATATCTTTCAACATCCCTACCTACACCTGTAGAACTAGACACACTCCTCTTTTATATTATATATCTTTCAACATCCCTACCTACACCTGTAGAACTAGACACACTCCTCTTTTATATTATATATCTTTCAACATCCCTACCTACACCTGTAGACACTAGACACACTCCTCTTTTATATTATATATCTTTCAACATCCCTACCTACACCTGTAGAACTAGACACACTCCTCTTTTATATTATATATCTTTCAACATCCCTACCTACACCTGTAGACACTAGACACACTCCTCTTTTATATTATATATCTTTCAACATCCCTACCTACACCTGTAGACACTAGACACACTCCTCTTTTATATTATATATCTTTCAACATCCCTACCTACACCTGTAGAACTAGACACACTCCTCTTTTATATTATATATCTTTCAACATCCCTACCTACACCTGTAGACACTAGACACACTCCTCTTTTATATTATATATCTTTCAACATCCCTACCTACACCTGTAGACACTAGACACACTCCTCTTTTATATTATATATCTTTCAACATCCCTACCTACACCTGTAGACACTAGACACACTCCTCTTTTATATTATATATCTTTCAACATCCCTACCTACACCTGTAGACACTAGACACACTCCTCTTTTATATTATATATCTTTCAACATCCCTACCTACACCTGTAGAACTAGACACACTCCTCTTTTATATTATATATCTTTCAACATCCCTACCTACACCTGTAGAACTAGACACACTCCTCTTTTATATTATATATCTTTCAACATCCCTACCTACACCTGTAGACACTAGACACACTCCTCTTTTATATTATATATCTTTCAACATCCCTACCTACACCTGTAGACACTAGACACACTCCTCTTTTATATTATATATCTTTCAACATCCCTACCTACACCTGTAGACACTAGACACACTCCTCTTTTATATTATATATCTTTCAACATCCCTACCTACACCTGTAGAACTAGACACACTCCTCTTTTATATTATATATCTTTCAACATCCCTACCTACACCTGTAGAACTAGACACACTCCTCTTTTATATTATATATCTTTCAACATCCCTACCTACACCTGTAGAACTAGACACACTCCTCTTTTATATTATATATCTTTCAACATCCCTACCTACACCTGTAGAACTAGACACACTCCTCTTTTATATTATATATCTTTCAACATCCCTACCTACACCTGTAGAACTAGACACACTCCTCTTTTATATTATATATCTTTCAACATCCCTACCTACACCTGTAGAACTAGACACACTCCTCTTTTATATTATATATCTTTCAACATCCCTACCTACACCTGTAGAACTAGACACACTCCTCTTTTATATTATATATCTTTCAACATCCCTACCTACACCTGTAGAACTAGACACACTCCTCTTTTATATTATATATCTTTCAACATCCCTACCTACACCTGTAGACACTAGACACACTCCTCTTTTATATTATATATCTTTCAACATCCCTACCTACACCTGTAGAACTAGACACACTCCTCTTTTATATTATATATCTTTCAACATCCCTACCTACACCTGTAGACACTAGACACACTCCTCTTTTATATTATATATCTTTCAACATCCCTACCTACACCTGTAGACACTAGACACACTCCTCTTTTATATTATATATCTTTCAACATCCCTACCTACACCTGTAGACACTAGACACACTCCTCTTTTATATTATATATCTTTCAACATCCCTACCTACACCTGTAGAACTAGACACACTCCTCTTTTATATTATATATCTTTCAACATCCCTACCTACACCTGTAGAACTAGACACACTCCTCTTTTATATTATATATCTTTCAACATCCCTACCTACACCTGTAGAACTAGACACACTCCTCTTTTATATTATATATCTTTCAACATCCCTACCTACACCTGTAGAACTAGACACACTCCTCTTTTATATTATATATCTTTCAACATCCCTACCTACACCTGTAGACACTAGACACACTCCTCTTTTATATTATATATCTTTCAACATCCCTACCTACACCTGTAGAACTAGACACACTCCTCTTTTATATTATATATCTTTCAACATCCCTACCTACACCTGTAGAACTAGACACACTCCTCTTTTATATTATATATCTTTCAACATCCCTACCTACACCTGTAGAACTAGACACACTCCTCTTTTATATTATATATCTTTCAACATCCCTACCTACACCTGTAGAACTAGACACACTCCTCTTTTATATTATATATCTTTCAACATCCCTACCTACACCTGTAGACACTAGACACACTCCTCTTTTATATTATATATCTTTCAACATCCCTACCTACACCTGTAGAACTAGACACACTCCTCTTTTATATTATATATCTTTCAACATCCCTACCTACACCTGTAGACACTAGACACACTCCTCTTTTATATTATATATCTTTCAACATCCCTACCTACACCTGTAGACACTAGACACACTCCTCTTTTATATTATATATCTTTCAACATCCCTACCTACACCTGTAGACACTAGACACACTCCTCTTTTATATTATATATCTTTCAACATCCCTACCTACACCTGTAGAACTAGACACACTCCTCTTTTATATTATATATCTTTCAACATCCCTACCTACACCTGTAGACACTAGACACACTCCTCTTTTATATTATATATCTTTCAACATCCCTACCTACACCTGTAGACACTAGACACACTCCTCTTTTATATTATATATCTTTCAACATCCCTACCTACACCTGTAGAACTAGACACACTCCTCTTTTATATTATATATCTTTCAACATCCCTACCTACACCTGTAGACACTAGACACACTCCTCTTTTATATTATATATCTTTCAACATCCCTACCTACACCTGTAGAACTAGACACACTCCTCTTTTACATTATATATCTTTCAACATCCCTACCTACACCTGTAGAACTAGACACACTCCTCTTTTACATTATATATCTTTCAACATCCCTACCTACACCTGTAGACACTAGACACACTCCTCTTTTATATTATATATCTTTCAACATCCCTACCTACACCTGTAGACACTAGACACACTCCTCTTTTATATTATATATCTTTCAACATCCCTACCTACACCTGTAGAACTAGACACACTCCTCTTTTATATTATATATCTTTCAACATCCCTACCTACACCTGTAGAACTAGACACACTCCTCTTTTATATTATATATCTTTCAACATCCCTACCTACACCTGTAGACACTAGACACACTCCTCTTTTATATTATATATCTTTCAACATCCCTACCTACACCTGTAGAACTAGACACACTCCTCTTTTATATTATATATCTTTCAACATCCCTACCTACACCTGTAGAACTAGACACACTCCTCTTTTATATTATATATCTTTCAACATCCCTACCTACACCTGTAGACACTAGACACACTCCTCTTTTATATTATATATCTTTCAACATCCCTACCTACACCTGTAGAACTAGACACACTCCTCTTTTATATTATATATCTTTCAACATCCCTACCTACACCTGTAGAACTAGACACACTCCTCTTTTATATTATATATCTTTCAACATCCCTACCTACACCTGTAGAACTAGACACACTCCTCTTTTATATTATATATCTTTCAACATCCCTACCTACACCTGTAGAACTAGACACACTCCTCTTTTATATTATATATCTTTCAACATCCCTACCTACACCTGTAGAACTAGACACACTCCTCTTTTATATTATATATCTTTCAACATCCCTACCTACACCTGTAGACACTAGACACACTCCTCTTTTATATTATATATCTTTCAACATCCCTACCTACACCTGTAGAACTAGACACACTCCTCTTTTATATTATATATCTTTCAACATCCCTACCTACACCTGTAGACACTAGACACACTCCTCTTTTATATTATATATCTTTCAACATCCCTACCTACACCTGTAGAACTAGACACACTCCTCTTTTATATTATATATCTTTCAACATCCCTACCTACACCTGTAGAACTAGACACACTCCTCTTTTATATTATATATCTTTCAACATCCCTACCTACACCTGTAGAACTAGACACACTCCTCTTTTATATTATATATCTTTCAACATCCCTACCTACACCTGTAGAACTAGACACACTCCTCTTTTCCGTCTTACCACTCAACACACTAACTATGCTCAACATGCAACAATCTACAGAATCTGTAATACATATAATAGGCATTTCCAAGAGATTGGCATATTCTTACTTAGCGCCCCCACATTTAAAAAATATATCAAACTTAAAATTTCATCGTCATAATCAAATTTAACACTTAATTATACTGACACATTTATATATGCAATTTCACACATCATTCACACAATATCTCACCATAATATGTAACCATTCCTAATATATCTTAATATACTACAATAACTTCAGCGACAACCTGTAATTGGCTTTATTCTTAATCAAATTATCTTTATGTTTTATAATTTATTATATGCTGTATGTTGTCCTTTTAAATAAATAAATAAATAAATATAAATATTATCATAGTGCGGGTACATTCAAAACACGATGAGAAAAGGAACATCAAACATTACCCCGGCTAAAATTTGTAATTTTCATATCAAAAGTAAAAGGAACAAGCAAGCAGTAAAAAACATGTATAATGAATAATAATAGAATAGAAGAATAGATAAGTGGTGGCAGAGCGATTAGCGCGCTGGATTAGTAATCCAGTGGTTGCGAATTCGAATCCTGCCACGACCGATTTCGTTCACCTATTGCACAAGAATTTTTGCTTAATTTAGGGAATGTATGAGGAGGTATATGTACTTGAATTAAGGACGTATTAATTCTTTAAAAAAATTGATTTTCGATATAGTTCATTTTATTTATAAATTTAAATTAAATATTTATGTAAATTAATAGACAGCTGCATTAAATTCTAAATACCTAGTTACTCCATGTGTATGTGCAAGTAGCCAGTTAATTACCAGATGGAAATTTCTTTCATTTTACTAGTATTTTAGTGCAAAGTAGTAATATTTGCCTAAGATTTTTTAAATCTGAATAATATGGAAATTTGGAAAATTTAACAAATTGGAAGCTGGAAATCCAATACTCCAACAAAGAAGCCAAGCGGCATTACATCATACAACAAACATACCGCGGAGGTCATATTTCTATTTATAATTATTTTAAATAATATTTAAATATGTGTGATTTATTGTAATTACCCTTTATGTCATTTTTGTCTTGATTTTTCTGTGAGCCCTATAATTTATTATAAATTTAAGTTACACCTTGGAACAGACTCAGCCTAGTGAGGTGTTTTATACCAAATAAAAAAATGTAGGTATTTATTTATAATATTTGTTACGGCGATGGCTGATTTATTGATAATATTTATAACAATTCAGTACGACACATAATAACACTCAATTATTATTTTTACTATTTTACAGCCCCTCAAAAAAATTAGCAGATCAATGCGTAAATTGTAAATTATTTTATATATCAAAATAAAACATAACAAACGCATCATCAAGCTTTCAATTGGAAATAATTCACCCATCCAGATACTTAACATATCAAAGGCTCTGAGGAGGTTTCTTTACTACCTATCAACCCTAACGATTCCTGATTATTAACGTTTAAAAAATATTTAACTACTCTACACGTATTTTTGCATTTTTATTATTATTTTTTTCGATTGATATAAAGTTTAAAAATTACGGCTAAATGATTTTGAAATAATACTAGAAGCTGACATGGTGAACGGATATTTTACATATTTATACTTATGTTATTTGGTTATTTGTAATAAATATAAAATATTTCTTAAATGCTTTAGACCCGGCATATTATATTGTTTTTTTTATAGTTTACATGGGGCGATGGCAGAGCGGTTAGCGCGCTGGGCTAGTAATGCAGTGGTCGCGAGTTCGGATCCTGCCTCGACCGATTTCGCGAGTTCGGATCCTGCCTCGACATTAATGCTTAATTTAGGGAATGTAGGAATATGTATATGTACTTGTTTAACAAGGACATATTCATTTATATAAAAAAAATTAAAATAGATTTACTGTCGTTTTATATACAATTAATAATTTATTTTAAACGTGTAGAAAAATTACGTGGGTGCTCAGAAGAAAAATTTCGATTTTATGCTTTGTTGGTTTGATCACGTGTGTGCGCAAACCGCCCTCTTCCATGCCGAAAAACTTCTAGAAGTTTGGCGATAACTATAAATTTGAAAAGCAAGATTTGTATGTGTTTGCATCTCGACAGAGGCGGAAATACTTCTCGTGTTTTATTTATTTATTTATTTGAATCTTCTTGTACATATAATTAGTACACTGGCGGGCTTATTGCCTAATGCCAATTTCTTTCAACCAACCAGAGTAAATATTAAATATACAAAACAATGTGTACTATGGCAATAATACACATTGTTTTGTATATAATAACAGAAGAAAAGTCAAAACAAAGAAGATAGCATATATGAACAATTCAAAGCAATGATAGGAAAACTAAAGGATAAGGAAAGAAAGAGGAGAGGAAGAACTTATCAGGTGTTGTCAGATAAATATTTTTGCTTTAGCCTTTTCTTGAAGATGTTTAGTGAAATAGACGACGTAATATTAGGACTTAGGCTATTCCATAGTCTAGTACTTCAAATGAAGAGCTAAAGAAATAATAATATCTTCGAAATATCTTCCTGTTAATATCTTCGAAACATCTTCCTGTTAATATCTTCGAAATATCTTCCTGATAATATCTTCGAAATATCTTCCTGTTAATATCTTCGAAATATCTTCGTGTTAATATCTTCGAAATATCTTCGTGTTAATATCATCTAAATATTTTGAATAACGCTTCTGTTTATGTGGGCCGGAGAAAATTTGTTTTTTTTTTCTCCACACTTTTGTGAATACATTTCATGGAGTGACCGTTGACAATTTTCAATAAAAGTATCCAACGACCGACAAAATAGTCAAACTGACAGACACCCTGGAAAGGTTCGACGGTTGGTAAACGTGAGGTCAAGGTATATACTCTTTTATTCAATAGATAATTTCACCTCTTTTATATACTAACTCCGTGTCGAAATCTCTTTACAATATTAAGACAAGACATCGTATGCTCAATTATAATATGGTTTGTTTACATAAATAATTTTTTTTGTTTACTAAAGATTTTAGGTCAGAAACACACACTCCCAAAAACAAGTTCCCACGTGTTTTTAACACTGAGAAGAATAATTATTTAATACCAGGGGGGCAAGTCCGGTTCAATCGGCGAAATCAAAACCCTCATGATTACCCAATATCTTTAGATGTCACAGAACTCCATAGGATAATTATATCCATGATATGGGTAATCACTAGGGTTTTGATTTCGCCGGTCGAACCAGACTTGCCCCCCCAGAATTGAATTTCAAAATTAGAAAAAAAAAAAAAAATTTTATGATAGAAATTATTGTTTATTTTTTTTTTCTCGGTAAAGATAAGTCGAATATTATTTTGACGAGGATCTGTGACGCGTAAAATTATTTTTTTAACGAATATATTTTTTTAAACTAAACAAACTTGTTTCCTTCATTTTTCGTTTTTTTCACTATCTACGTGTTTCGAAACAATCGTTTCCTTCCTCAGGTTAGTTCAGACTGAATCGTTTAAGTGTGTGCGTATCACAAACCTCAATCATCAACTTGCAAACACAAGTTTGCAAGGATTGAGATGTGTGGTGGCGCTCGGTTTCATCTGCCTTTTCCATAAGGATCATGGCATGTTCCTATAATATATTTTTTTATTTTAACCAGTAAAATATTATAAGCCATCACATAAGTATTACAGAAGGTATTGTGTTTGCGATTCTCTTTGATTAACACTAAAATATATTTAATTTGATTTGGGAAACATGTAATTTATATTAACTACAGTAACGTAGTTAACTAGTCTCTTTCTATCGTTCTGAAATAAAAATCGCGTCTGAGACTGGATTTATGACAGGTAATATGGCGGACATTAGGACCTGGTTAATCTATTTTGTGTGAGCCCATATGTTTGTTGAGGTAATGATTGTGAGTGCAGAATGTTGAGATTGTGTACCTACAATCTCAATTTAGTGTGGAACGTGATTAATCACCTGGTTATAATTGCATATAATTGTTAGGTACTAAAAATTGTAAACTGCTAGCCCTAGAACAGGATTTCCTAGTTGGGCAGCAGATATCTACTTATTGTAGTCATTATAAACATGGTGTGATAAAAAGTAAATTAATAACAAGGGTTACGAGTCTGCTCGTTACTCTCGCCGTGGCACAGTTGGTAAGCCGTTCGGTTTCTGTGCGGGCATCCTGGGTTCGATTTCCAGCAGAGGAGAAATTTATTTCAATTCATTTCTCAAGCAAATATTGCTTCTCTGGGCTGGAAACACTGGTTAGTTGGAAGAAATTGCCATACGGTAATAAACTCGCCACTTGCGCAGGGTGCAAGGAAGTGTCCATTATTATTATTATTATCACTGAAGTAATTTTATTTAATTTTATTTAAAGTTCACAACATTGACTGGACAATAAAACTGATGACACACAATATAAAAACATAGTCATGCAAGCATCAATTCATTATTAAAATTATTTTAATTCATTAAGTACTTAGTGCAAGAAAAAATAAATAATATACAAAATGCATTCATGTGTGTGTGTATGAATGTGAACTTTAATGCGATGCACCCAATTCGTCAGCGTGGGAAGTTAAGATTAGAGTAGAATGCTTTATAATTTATTCTAATGAAGGAAGGAAAAAACCATAGAGCTCACCCTATAGATTATTGTAAGGACCAGGTGATCAGAGATGTGCGCTGTAGCAGCTACCAAGGATGATGAAGCTTGCAAATAATATAAATAAATGGAGATATCGAGTGATTGGTAAAATAACAATCTCAGGTAAGTGACCCGGAATAAGAAATATGTGTCAGTTGATTTTTGATAAAAATGTCGCATGCATCGTTATCATCTTTCTATATGTCCGATTTAATCCGTGAATAGAGCAAGTTGTAAGATCCTTTGACGATCATAAAGTATGGTTCTTTATTGGTACAGCGGGTTCATCGAGACATATGGCCGATAGGATAAGGTAAGCACCATGAAAGGGAAACCGTCACTAATTATGTACCCAAACAGCTATCAATAAAACGAATAAACATTCAATCGAAGACCAAAAAAAATCATATACCTACCTTATGTCGCTGACCGTTGTTCTTTTTACAAAATCCTTTCTTTGTCTTTGTACGTAGGTACCATTAAAAGTAGGTACTTGTAATCTTTGATTTGTATTTGATGTTCCTTCCTTATAAAATGTTTTTGTTTTCCAAATACTAGTCTTGTAAATAAGGCTTAAGAAATGTTTATTTTTTCCATTTACAACTTCAAGATAGGATAGTCTTGAATACAAGGTATTATTTTTTTTTTGTTTTCCAAATACGACTTCAACATAGGAAAAAATCTTATGTACAAGGTTAAAAAAATGTTTTTGTTTTCCAAATACTACTTCAAGATAGAAAGAAATCTAGTATATATGGTTTAACCATACAATAATAATAGTATAGAATACTCTTTAGCCTGCAGTAAACGCGACTGCTTTATGTTGACTAATTTGGTCAACATTTTGCTACGAACATTCAGTAATCATTTAGCCGTCTGCGTTATACGTTCTCCAAATAGGGAATTTTTTAACTGCTTGCAAAATTATTTACGCAATCATAACGAGTAGTACTATACGAACAATGTCTACCAGCAGAGTCATACATATATTGACACGAGCCGGCCAATAAAACGGCTTCACTTTTTCAGCGAGGTATTGTATGGGAATGAGTATTCTATAGTTTTATAATTATTCTATGGGTTTAAATGTTTTTTTTTCAAAAAACTTAAAAAATCTTAAAATTGAATCACAAAATAAATGAAATTTGAGATTTTATGATTATTTATATATTTGTCAAAAATATAAAAAGAAAATCGAAAATCAAGAAAACAAACAATAAAAATAAATAATAATAAATATATCATCTATTCAAGTTCATTCAGTAACGGGGTTTCATAGTCCTCAGTCGCCATGATCTGAAAATGAAAAAATATATGAACAAACAAAAAAATATAAACAAGATTGTATAAATTGTACCTATTAATTTATTGAATCTAATGTTTTTTTAAAGATTTTCTTAAAAACCTACGCGTTTAACGTTAATTAGACGTTTGACTAATGGCAAGTTCTCATTTACAAAAAAAAAACACTTCATAAGAAACTACCAACTCAGCGTCATAAACAGACCTCAAAATCTACACAAAGGAAAAAGAAAAAGAAGAGCGGGTACCTACGACATCTTCGTTTTTTTTAATCAAATATTATAATTCACAATACAGAAGTTTTCAGCTCCTCTTTTCAAGTACAATCAGCTAGACTATGGAATGACCTAAGTACAATCAGCTAGACTATGGAATGGCCTAAGTGATGAAGTAACGTCATCTCAATCCATTCAAATATTTAAAGGTAAACTAAAAAAACTTTATTTGTCAAATAGTTCCTGAATTCCTTCCGTAACCTCCTTTTCCTCATTGCTATGATCAGTGTTATTTTTATTATTCTTTTTTTTTTAAACTCTCTTTTCATTTTTTTTTCTCTTTGTATTTTTTTATATTTCTTACTCTTTTATGTTATTTTTTATCAATTTATTTCTCAATAAATTAGTATTGTACCAATTTAACTTAGAGACTTCACGTTTATCGGGTTGGTTGGAAGAAATTGCCTTATGGCAATAAACCTGCCTTTGTACACATGTACTTTGTACACAAAACATTATTTATTTATTTATAAATTATATAAATAAATAAATAATGTTTTATCATAATGACTACTGACATTGTAGCATCTGGTTTAATTTTCGGTACTATTGCAATTCTTCGTTGGACTTTACCGTGTGTTCTTTAAGTTAAGTGTACTTTCATGAACATGTAAAAACCGAAAATGTTTACATGCAAAATAAATGTAAGTGACAACTTCTAAATTACCTGTTATAAGGAGAGTGAAAATACAATTTAATTCAACATGATCTTAATTAAAAACAAATACCTTATAAATTAACAATCATACCAGTGGCGTTCTTATATTTAATTTATTAAAAATAATTTAGTATACACTCTCCACTCTGTGGCCACGAATCGTGTCCGGACAATTGACCGTAGCCGATTGACCGTAGACAATTGACCGTACGCCCTTTTTACCGATTGGACAATTGACCGCGGGGACAACTTACTGTATGGACAGTTGACCGCAGGGACAATTGACCGTGGGGACAGTTGACCATGAGGACAATTTACCGCGGGGACAATTTACTGTATGGACAGTTGACAGTGAGGACAATTGATCGTATGGACAATTCACCGTGTTTTGAATTCACCACTATTCGTATGGACATTTCACCGTGTTTTGAATTCACCACTATTTGAATTATCAGAAATTCCTTTTCTTTTTTCGTATGTTCCAGAAATTGCGTGAAAAGAAATGTTCGTTTGATGCGAAGAACCGACTGCCTTCCTTTTTGGATTTAAAAATACTACGATAAATCCAAGATGGCGGCATTGATTAAAACATGATTTTACAAAATAAGCGATAATTATAAAGTTTAAATTTACAATATTCATGCGTTGACCGTTTGACTGAATAGAGTTGCGTTAATCTTAATTTCCCAGTCCCGACCCACGACATCACAAGCGATTTAATTTATTATTTTATTGTATCTATATTAGTTGCAAATGTACCAGAGTTGATTATGTATGTAAGTTGATATTTTTTTATTTGAAACCCTTCATCACCATAAATTATATAAAATCAAATATTTATTGAACTGACATTTTGCCATATTTATTATATTTGGAGGTAGATATTTTAAAATATAAAATAATTTTAACATGCACGTAATATTATTGTCCTCCTGATAAATAACGATAAAGATTTACTCCCAAGTAAGTGGTAACCCCTGACGTGATTTTTATGTATATTTAGTGCAAATTTTAGTGATGTAATTTTTTTTTGTTACAAGATCACAATTTTTCAATCAAATTGTTAAACTAATTGATTACTTATTGAATATGTACTATCACAAACTTTTACTTTTTACTTTTTTTAAAAAAAGTAAAAAAGATTGTATAATCTAGATATATAGATACAAGAAGAAGAAGTTTTTGAAATGTTAAATTAAAACTCTCCACTATTCCATAGTAGTGTAGAGTTAAAATAATTTTCATCTCCGTCACTGATCAATGGTAAGTAAATGTAAGTAGGAAAGTATATAAAATTGTCTCCGCAGGTATTGTCACGTGATCTCTCTCTGAATATCTTTTATGTTTGTTATATTTAAAGAGAAAGTCTGTCCGTTAATTTTATTTATGGCCGTATTACATTTAACATATCCACCCATAGTATGAATAAAGTACGAGGATTATTTTATTATCCCACCAATCTTGTTGCGAGTTCATTTATAAACACTTACCTACTGCTGAGGCATTGCTTGAGATTGCACCTTGAGGTTATAGGAAATGAACAGCTTCATGAAACTATCAATACAATATTGACTTTTCACATATAGGGGTCAAGTATGAACCATTCGGAATGTTTCACAAAAAATCTTAAACTTCATCATCAAATAAATCTAAGAGTTCCTATGCGATTTAACACAATTAATGATCTATTCAGTATCCCGGCAGTACTTAATATCTACACACTAAAATAATTTATTGTAAGAGCTTGCTCCAAATTTTATACACACTGTGGATCAGTGACAATTTTTCTGAAATGTCAGGAGTATTTAAGCGATGTCTACAAAGCAACTTAACAATGTAATAAACTTATTTCTTTCTAATGTATGTATGTGTGTATGCGTTTGATTGTATGTATGTTTGTGAATATGTTAATATTATTATACATAAATCATCACAGCGCAATATAGTTCCTATCGTGGTGGCATGTAGTAAATATTATTGATCTTCTCTTTTAATCCATTTCTAGACCCTTTTGATTCAGATTCATCATTCATGTATGTTTATTAGTTTTGTAAAATTTGTGTTACATTTTCTGTTCTTTTTGTGGGTAATTGATTGTCTTCTTCAATGTATTTTTCGATTGAGACTGTTTGTCACCGTTTATAAAAATCAAATCTTCATTCTTCTTGTAGACCAAGAGCCCGCAACTTCCAAATTTACATCATAGTATAACCGCTAATTTTTTTCTGTAAAAGGATATCACAGCAGGTAATAACGATTAGATATAACTCTGAGTACTGGTGGCTTTCGAAGATAACAGTCATCGAAGATAATAGCTATATTTTTATATTGACTACGAAAGACTATTAGAAATCAAGTCTTCCATTTACAGACGCTTTAGTTTGTGGAAACCTCCCAACAGACATCTTTAAAGTTTAATGAAGCATTGTCTTCTCGGGTTATGTTATACACATTGCCAATTAACAAGTAAACTACAGGCGTGGTGAAAAATACTGTCAGTAAGATGGACTCTGTCAACTTCGAACAATTGAACGCTTCATACTATTAACTTACTGACGGTATGAAATACCTATCTCCGAAAATCACCAATACTATAAGGGTTTATACTATCCAATCGTTGTTACCTGCTGTGGTATTCTTTGACCAAAAATTACCAACCGTTATGCAATGACATAAGTATTAAACTATGACATATGACATTATACTATGACATATGTCTTAAACTATTACATTATACAATGACATATGTCTAAAACTATGACATAAGAAATTAACACGTACAAATATTGTATATCACCAAATCTGTGTTGTGCAATATGTTTTCGTGAAAAAAAGTATTTTTTTAATAGCAAGAAAAGTAATATAAAAATTAAATAGCATACATACTAGTTTAAATATTCTCTTCCGTTTAAAGAAAATATTTTCTTTATAGGCTTCATGTTATTTTTTTTTTATTTACTATAAAAAAATAAAAAAGGGTATTATTAAAACTAATTTTACGTGGTAATTATTCAACAAATTCAAAATTTAAAAAGAAAATTCCATGGAATAAAGATATTTCATAACAAAGACGAATGTTTAAAAGGTTCTAAGGAAAAGATTTCAAAATTTACCATTTGGCCTACTATAATAATATGTAGACTGTTAAAGTGGATGGGTGGATGGCAGAGCGGTTAGCGCGCTGGGTTAATAATCCAGTGGTCGCGAGTTCGAATCCTGCCTCGACCGATCTCGTTCACCTATAGGACAAGCATTTATGCTTAGTTTAGGGAACGTAGGAAGATGTATATGTACTTGTTTAACAAGGACATATTCATTTAAAAAAAAAAAAAAAGTTATTTGCAAAGTGAATGTTCGTTCGTGTGATTAAAACTAACTTTCGCTTATGATAAATATTGAACCGAACGTTTCGCATAATACATTTTTATAGCCACGAATAAAATTTAATTCATGAGATGATAAATCAAATTGACACCCTTTACATATATTGTATCTGTTCAATAATATTATTTATGGTATAAAAACACTGCAGTTATAGTTTTTATATCATTATAACAGAACATTTTGGAAGCTTGTAAGTATAAACCAATATACATACTTAGTTTATATTTTATTTAATTACAGTTTTAATAAAGTATATAGTTTTACATTTTTTCAGTTAGCTATGTTGTTTTTATAAAATACAAATTAAATTAATTAATTAATTCAAACAATTTTATTACAAATTATGTATAAAGTAATTTAATGACTAATGCGTCAGAGATCAGATTTATGACAGGTATTATGGCAGACATTGGAACCTGATTGATCTGTTTTGTGTGAGCCTATATGTTTGTTGAGGTAATGATTGTGAGTGCAGAAAGTTGAGAGTGTGTACATATTTAGTGTGTTTAACGGGAACAATCACCTAGTTCATAATTGCATATAATTTTCAATAAAAATTGTAAACTGCTAACCCTTGAACAGGATTTCCTAGTTGGGCAGCAGTAATCTACTTATTGTTGTCATTATAAATATGGTGTGATAAAAGGTAAATAAAAACAGTTAAATAAATAAATATCTCCTTTTTAAAAGTTAATTGATTCCATCATTTTTGGAAAAGCCTGTTTGATTGTCGGCCCTCGTGGCTCAGTTGGTTGGATATCTGACTGCTGATCCAAGGGTCCCGGGTTCGATTCCCGGTGGAGACACAGTTTTTAAAATTGTGTTTTCAGTCTGGATCTGTGAGACGATTAATATCGTAAGTCTCCAGAATGTGGCAACTTGTTATTGGGTGCGTGTTAAATAATTATTTGACATAGTACCTGTTAGTTGCCCGAGAAGCTATATAAAATAAAAATAAAAATAAAATAAAATTTAAACAGCGTAATGAGAATTATACACATTAGGTACATAACAAAATACATCAACACTACATGAATACATACAAAGCATTGTAAAAAAGCATTGTAAATAATTATATTATGTTAGATTTTCAAATAAAGTAAAGTTTTGCATGAAAACATACTGTTTTGAATGTTTTTTAATGAATGTCTTTCCCAGTAGCGGAATTGCTTAAAGAAGCCGAAAATCTTGGCTTGCCTATGAATATTAAGTTAAGAAATTCAAGAACCAATAGTAATTTATTTGTTTGTAGCAGCCAAACTACAAGATTAAAATTTGAACCGTAGATACAATGCTTTACATGGCCACAAATGGAAATATTTTTTTTGGTATGTCATTTCATAAATATTTTTTATGGCCACTGGAATGAACAACAAATTTTCCGAAAACATTAAATTTTCGAAATTTCTTAATTTTCTTTCAGGGGTTTGCCCAGTTCAAAGGTTCTAGGCTCGCCCCTAGTCTTTCCGTACTGGATTTTTACAATCGATTTTTAATTAACTTCACGACTAGTTAGAGCTCTAGAACTTTCATAATTTGTGTATTCCCGATGACGATGCATGCTAAAATCAGCTTGATTCATTTGATATTTTGTGATATTTGAACAATTTTGTATGTATGTACCTACCTACAAAGTAAACAATAATGTAAGTAAGTAAACTTATTGTATAAAACCAGGAGTATTATCATGAACATCTTTTTACAATAACACATCAACGTGAAGAAAACTTTAGATAGGACGTCTTCATTTTATGTTCTATTTTACAATTTATTATTTTTATTATTTTCTTTCAAATAGAGTGCTGAATACTTGGTATAAACTGCCCCAGCATGTTTTGGATTCTGAAAATGTTTATATTTTCAAGAATAGACTGAACTTACTTTTGGACAAAGGAAAATAGTTACAACTAAATATTAAAATACGACAGTGGATATATGTAGGTACATCAGCTTTGGCTGCCTGCCTATAAGTAAATAATAATATAATAATGAAATATCTTTTAAGTGCTAGGACATAAACAGATTCACCAAGTATTTCCTAAGAAGAATAATAATAATAATAAACACTGCCTCGCACCCAGCGCAAATGGCGAGTTTATTGCCAAATGACAATTTCTTCCAACTAACCAGTGTTTCCAGCCCAGAGAAGCAATATTTGCGAGAGAAATGAATTTAAATAAATTTCTCATCTGCTGGGAATCGAACCCAGGACGACCAAGAATCGTATTGTAATACCAGTCTTCTTAGCTTAGTTACCATTTCTAATTACACTGCTAAATAATATCACTCGTCACCCGTTGCTAAAGTTAGAGGCCCCGCCTTAAATAACGATGTACTTATTATTTCAAAAATTAATTGACACGAGATATTATCTCCTTAATTACAATGCTAATACCTACACCTTGATAAGAAATGATAAGCCAACAAGTGCAGTAAAATATTCACCTTGGTCAATCTTGACTCTGTAGTGTTTGTAAATATATACATAAATGATTGTAATTAGCAATTGACACTTGCAGCTGCAATCTTTATGTAAATTAACTTCAGTTTACTGTTATGTTCATTAATTGCGTTAAATTGTATAGAAAGTTAATTAAATTATCTGCGATTAACACTTCAATTAAAATAATTAAATTGAATACTTTTTATTCCAGTAAGGTTATTTAATATTATGTGACGGGATTTTTCCCTAAAGTGGCCATCTTCAAAACTTGTAATACTTATTTTTCCTTTTAAGGGTAGGTATCTATAAAATAACAAGGGAAAAAACAACAACAAATAACGATACGATTTGAATAATTTAGCTTACCTTAATGAGTTCCTCAAATCCACGTTTTAAAAGATTTTCAGGACTTTCAGGTAGGTGCTAGATTTTTTTAGCATATAAAACTAGGTAATTTTTTTTTATAAAATATTTATATTTTTTATATGTAGGTACATAGGTATATGATTATTAAAAATATAAGATTTAAATTATATTCTTCAAACAAACATTTTTCAATAGGTACTTCTACAGAAAGGTTCGTATATGATTATGTTTAATTTTAACATTAATATTTTTACATAATATATTGAACAAATCAAAATTTAAATGTCTTTCTTGAAAAAACATTTTTTTTAATAATTTTACTGTTGCACCAAATATTATTTAGATAAATATATATTTGCATATTGTTGCTTCACTCAATAGAGGTGAAGCAACAATATGCATTTATAGGAGAACTGGAAACTTAGGCGGCTACAGAGCTAACGACCTCATCTACTGGTTATCACTTATCGTGATCATACTATGCGCTTGCGCAATGTTCACCAATTATTTTATTTTACATTACATTATTTCTCGGGCAACTAACAGGTACTATGACAAATATTAATTTAACACGCACCCAATAACAAGTTGCCACATTCTGGAGACTTACAATGTCAATCCTCTCACAGATCCAGACTGAAAACACAATTAAAAATTGTGTCTCCACCGGGAATCGAACCCGGGACCTTTGAATCAGCAGTCAGACACCTAACCAACTGAGTCACGAAGGCCGAATTATGCCCTATTATTGATTTCTCTTCCATATATGCTAAAAGGTAAGAACGCATCGTTAGAAAATAAGCTTGAGAACATCATCGCCACCTTTCGAAGACAATGAAACTTATTTTCAACGCCATCTTATAAAAATTGGTTTGTCAAAAAATTGGTTTGTCAAAAAATGTGGCGATTGCGCCAATTGCGCCGTGCAGTGCTTCGCTGCGCTGAGTACTTCGGCAGGCGCCATCTTGCCCTGCGCCGTATTCACAGCCCGTCTCCTATTTAAGGGGAAGCACAGCGCGCCCAGACCATTCCGCTCATCCAGATCTCGAAGCTAGGCATCACGCTGCCCGACCGCTCGTCGTCGTTCAAATCGTCCGCGTTTCAAATTTACATTTATATTCATTAAATAATAACTCGACATTTCTGTACCAAGTAATATTAGTAAACACCAATTGTAATCATCATCTTGATAAATAAAAGAGTAAGTTAAATTTCCTGTTATATCTTTCAATCTGTCAACCATTCCTACCTGAGTAATATTTGATAATAATATTTAATCTATTGTATACGGTATCGCAATTGCTTGGTCGATCAATCTGTGGCTCAGCTGTCGGGACTATCCGAACAGACGGCCTCCAGGTTCGAACCAAGCGGTTGGGATATCATTTGGGTTGTATGTAGCTGAAGGCGGACAAACAGGTAATACCTACACGTCCAACTGACCGACCTTACCACCTCAATTACAGGCTTGCATATCAGCTCCGGCTGGTATGCAATCGCTTCCAACCAAGTGACCACTCTGGCACTTTAGTAAGCTCTACATAATACAATACTTCTTACCCCAAAACTGGTGACTCCTGATCGTGTCTCTGAACACACTCATACCTTCAGAAACTGGTAAAATTCCGAAATCGTTTAAAAAACTCAGGTACTTTTATTTTGTGCTCATAATTTCAATTGTTATACTGTGGTAAAAAAATCTGGTAAGCCTATCACAACCTACTGTGCCATTCTTAACGTAAAATCAGTAGTTTTATTAAACAGAACAATAATACGTGTTCATTAATATACTGCGTAACATTTTACTGCACGACAGAAACAAAGGATTTAACAGGAATTAATACTTGAACAGCGAGGTCTGGATGAACGGAATCACTCGAGCAGGTAACACATATATTACAAGCTAATATATTAAATACATTTGTCTTATAATTTGTCAAAAAATTAATAACAAGTGTACCCGCTCAAAAAACGCTCAAAAACGCTCATACGCAAATTCCACCTAACTTAACAAACTTACAATTGTTTAATATATAACTAATATGTACTTTATATTTTTTCATGACTGACGAGACGCAAAAATAATCCAGACGGAACAATTAAAAAAGAAGCTGCCTAAAAAAAAAAAAACCAAAAGTACCAGAAAATAAATAAATAAATACAAAGGACGAAGGTATAAAAATCTAAAGCAAAAAGCTAGAGAATCAAAAACGCCGAAAAGAGGTATAAAAATCATAATATTACTAAAGTCATCTTAAAAGCCTAAAGTCATTATAAATATTTTATCTTGTTCATAATTGATAAAACGCAAAAAAAATAAAAAAATAAAAATAAATTTCATAGAAATTCATAAAATATTTATTTTTGCTAAATATCGTAATACGTAAAAATTAAAAAATTATCAATAAAAAATACATATTACATTCCCAAATAAAACCATTATCATAAAAACTAAAAATTAGAAACATATAGCTAAATAATTATTATATTCGTAAAACGCATATTTTTATGTAAAAATTCGGTAAACCAAATATATATTTAAGAATGTTACAACGCGCCGATCGGTAATAAAAAACGAAGTTAAATGAACTCCAAACAAAAGAATAGCCGTATGAACTCGAATAACCCATGAAACCACGATAACGGTCAGGTCAATACCCCATTTACAAAAGTGAAAGTTAGCATAATGATATTTAAAACATCGATCGCAAAAATAAAATTTTACATCGCCTAAATAAAAATAGAATTCAACAAATAATTTAACAACGCAATGCACAAATAATAAAATACATTAAATATTTAAATAAATTAGATACATCGTTTCTAAACATAATTATAGGAATAAAACAATTGTATACAATTACAATTAAATAAAATAAAATACGTACCTACGCAAACGAACATTATAATATATTTTTAAAATATTTCTTCGAAATAATTTTTTGAAAATAAACTAAACTAATGCTTCTAAAACTATAATATTAAAATATTATTCTAAAAAATAAACTCCGACAAGCATACGATACGGAAGTTTAAAACTATTACTATAATATAGAAAGCAAATTTAAACAATTACTAACTACAAATAAACATTGTTTTTAAATACAATCGAAATAAATAAAAATAAAAAGCCGTGATACATTGAACAGCTACAAATAGCTAATGTTGAACAGCTACAATTAGCTAAATACAAAATATTTTTTATATACAAAATATTTTACTTTATTTTTTATAAAAAAACACTACAACTATAAAACCATGATCGAACAATAAAAATAATACGATACGATAGCGAATACGTTCCAGAATATAGAAACATTGAAACTATAATATACGGTAGTAAAAATACCTAACCATAATCAAACATTAAAACCTTATTATATATTAACTATATAATACAGCAACAAACTGGTACTATAAACTAAACTATATTATATTAACTATGTAATACTACAAAAAGTATTATAAAACATTAAAATTATAAAACATTGAAACATGGCATACATAATAATAATAAATATTATAAACATACTCGTATATTAAATTTAAAAAAAAACATTGTACAATACAATACGAAACAAACAAATAACATTATATGGCATTATAGTATAATACTTTAGCAACGAGTAAACAAATACTTATAAATCAAATCAAATGGAACTTGCAAATTATAACAAATACTTTATACCTATCAACCATCGCAAGTACAAACATTTACATTGTATAATTCTATTGTATAATTTTAAAATTTCAAATTGAGCATCAAAGACATCAACAAGAATCATCTGGACGACTTCATACAGCAACTAGCTGCCCCCGCATTCAACCGCATCACTACATAGAAGAAAAAATTATTTATGATGAATCACATCATCATCATCATCTGGACGACTTCATACAGAAACTAGCTGCCCCCGCATTCTACCGCATCACTACCGGGAAGAAATTAATTATGGAGGAACCACTGCATCTTCACATCGGACCGGATAACCGGAGCATCGCTGAGGATCATCATTGGTACCGCCAGTACTCACTGCTCAACACCGCTGAAGAACCAGCAACGTTTGCCTTTTGAGAACATCTCCGTGCCAGCATCACACATACACTTACTACAAGAGCACGCAAAGTCTTCCCCAAGTCATCGCCATCATTGCTCTGACGAGGAACGATTTTGTTGGACATACAACGTCTCTTCCTTCATGGCCTGCACGCAAAGAGCTAATGTCAACCTCCTTGCGACGCATGAAGAAACGAAGCTGCTCAACATTTACGTGTCACCGCCCTGAGGAGTTCACATCACATCCTCCGGTTTCACGAAATGTATCCAGGTTACACTGAAGTCCCATGCACTTCAAAGCCGTCAACATGGCGCACCGCAAATACCTACAGGTTACACTGAAGTCCCATGCACTTCAAAGCCGTCAACATGGCGCACCGCAAAACCCTACAGGCTACACTGGATACTCTACATCCAAAGCTGTCTCCTGACGACACGCCGAAAACCACAAGACACCCTCGTGCTTCGCCCTTGCCGGCACACGAGGCAGCTGTCGAATATTTATATACAAGCATACACACGCTGAGCACACTGCAAACCATTTCGCCTAGCTGGATAAATACCTACTTCAGGAAGATATTCCCGACAAAGTCGAAGCATCCACGCATACAACTGCATCAATTTTCTACATACATAACACATCTACTTCATCCTGAACAAAAAATAGAACTTCTACACTTCATAACAGAAAACTGGGGACCATTCACAATTAATGGTACACTACGAAGTCGCAATCAACAACACCCAACAAGCTATACCACTGAGGAACACATAAGGATGTCCAGCCAGCACACGCAGGACGACACTCCTCCATTCACCTCAATAGCAGAGCAACCGCACGCCATCACAAGAGCAGCAAATCATACCAGCAGCAGATATTTTTAAAAGATAAGTAACTTCATACTTTGTACAAAAACAAATTTATACTTATAATATGATTAACTTTATATATGTATAGATTAAGTTGTATTTAAATAATTACATTACTGTGTATTAGAAAAGACTACTTTTCATATAGAAATTCATTACATAACATGTACATAGCGGTTCAAAAGAAAACCCTATACAAAATAACATAACAAATCAAATGCTTTAAAAATTTTTTTTATCTTTCACAGAACGCAATGTAAGGACTTTGAACTTCGAGGAGGGGTCGTGTTTCGTCTAAGCGACTGCCAGCGGGGTCTGTGGCGATTGCGCCAATTGCGCCGTGCAGTGCTTCGCTGCGCTGAGTACTTCGGCAGGCGCCATCTTGCCCTGCGCCGTATTCACAGCCCGTCTCCTATTTAAGGGGAAGCACAGCGCGCCCAGACCATTCCGCTCATCCAGATCTCGAAGCTAGGCATCACGCTGCCCGACCGCTCGTCGTCGTTCAAATCGTCCGCGTTTCAAATTTACATTTATATTCATTAAATAATAACTCGACATTTCTGTACCAAGTAATATTAGTAAACACCAATTGTAATCATCATCTTGATAAATAAAAGAGTAAGTTAAATTTCCTGTTATATCTTTCAATCTGTCAACCATTCCTACCTGAGTAATATTTGATAATAATATTTAATCTATTGTATACGGTATCGCAATTGCTTGGTCGATCAATCTGTGGCTCAGCTGTCGGGACTATCCGAACAGACGGCCTCCAGGTTCGAACCAAGCGGTTGGGATATCATTTGGGTTGTATGTAGCTGAAGGCGGACAAACAGGTAATACCTACACGTCCAACTGACCGACCTTACCACCTCAATTACAGGCTTGCATATCAGCTCCGGCTGGTATGCAATCGCTTCCAACCAAGTGACCACTCTGGCACTTTAGTAAGCTCTACATAATACAATACTTCTTACCCCAAAACTCGCGACAGGGAAAAAATTCAATGTTTGGATATATTAGCATAATATTCTATCATAAAAATATTCGATCAGGTTATAAATCTTTTTGTTTTTACGTGAGGATTTAAGGTATATAACTAAAATATACATATTGTCTACTTTACATATAGAAATAATATATAGAATTTTTTCAAATGCTAAATCTGTTTTATGCAGGCATATAAGGCTAAATCTAGTGACTGAAAACATGATGATATATTAAAACTGCTTAATAAACTATGATATTAAGTGCATTAAAATGGGTTTGAACGTGATTTAAATTATCGGAATCTGAAAATTTGTTGATTTTTTGCATTTTAAGAACAAACCTGACATAAAATGAAAAAACTTTATCGGCTATTCACTTTGATTTTGTGTACTCTTTAAGTATATAAAATATTCATTTCCTTACGACACAGAGTTATGAAGTAATTTAATAAAAGGCTGCTAAAATAATATTTTTAGGGGAGATTATGCTGAATTTGAAAATTGTGTGACGAACATTTACTACATAAATGTTGAAAATATTTTGGTTTATTTTAGGAACACACTCCTTAACATATTTCAGAAATGTGATTTTAAATTGGGGGTTTAGATTTATATTATTTTTTTTTTGGGTGCCGACTTGTCTTGTCCCTCAAATTGAATTCTGATTTAAAAACGATGAATTTATTTTAAGCATTCTATTTTATTGTGTATCTTTTTAATCTTCAATTCGCTCAATAACACTTGTCTTACTTGTTCTTATTACAAGTAACATTTTTTCACAAGACCAGATAATGTGTACATTTTGTCCAACGGAATTTGTATTATACACACGAAAAAAAGTTGAGATTCCCGTCGTCCAAGATGTGGATCGCTAAAGAAACGGAATTAGAAATTGATGGTATGTGATGGACGTACCGAAAATACTTGAGATGCCTCGTGATGTCTCCTGCGCCATTCTCCAAGACCATATTTAGTCTGGCAATACATTTTCAGCCGTTTGCTCGGCGTCCCCCGTAGATTTATGCATCACGGGACTCCGAGAACTGACTGCAGATAAGGTGCTATTGATTGACTGGAGGTGAAAGCGACCAACCATCACAGGGACGTCACTAAAATATTGGACATAAATACTACAAACCCGAGATCAATGATGAATGGAAGTTAAAAGAATTGAGTTAAAATTATTTATCCAAGTATTTGTTTGATTTTAATCAGCAAGCTAGAAGAGCGTTAGCTGAGATGGTATGGGCATGCAAAAAAGAGACCATCAGACCATACTGTAAACGAGGCGATAAATATTAATCTAAATCGTTTATCAACGAGAGGAAGACTAGAGAACACCTGAATGAACAATTTCTCCAAGATCCTACAAAGAAACAGTTACCATGAAAGCGATACCCAGAACCGTAAGGTATACAGCCTGAGGACCAGAACAGCCGACCCCAATAGAAAATATAGAGAAAGTGTTTGAAACTTGAAAGGTTTGTTTGATTTGTTTTTGTAAGTCTACATTATGTTACTTTCTTTTCTTTAGTGATTTTTTTTTCTTTCTTTTTACTCTCCACTACTATGGAATAGTGGAGAGTCATGATTTCACAATTTAAAAAAACTTCCTTATTTTTGGTCTTTGCATCGTCTAATGCTTATCGTTTTTTTATTTTGATCCAAGAGCTCTTTTTGCTATGATTTTTTTCATCCTCGTCTTCTTCGATGAGACCGATCGCAGCCCCCACATTTAGAAAAAAACAATAAATGTAATGAAAAGTTTGTAAAAAAAGTCTTTATAATTAGCGAATCCGTTTTTCGATACCATAATAAATTATTTAAGGGCGTTTAATTTCCTAGTACTGGATCTGGGTAAGTTAAAGACGTTCTTTAATTTAAAGTTTCGATATTGTATATACGAAACATAAACAGAATAAATAAATAAACCCATTGGACAATGAACGATACCTACAAAACAAAACACCTTTAAATATTTAATTCAGAATAACAGAAATCTAGAAAACAAAGGTTTATATTTTTGTGCTTTTGAACAAAAGGTACATATTTTTGGTGTTGACACTTCATCATTAAATTGTATCATCTTCCATTTTATTTTAGAACCGCATTATAGTTATTTTTAGAGAATCTTCATACTTTCTTAACCATCATAACTTGAAATAGTATTGACAAGTAGTGTATAATAATATAATGTTCCAGAGGTTTCTTTGAGTTTGTACCTGCTACAATCTAATACATATGTAGCCTTGTGCAACAATAGAAACTCAAATTCTTCAAGTTTCGAGATTACCTCGATTAATGTACTCGACATTGTCATTGTTCTTAAACTTTCTTTTAATGCTTTTTTACCATATTCAAAAGTTGTTTATTTTATTTATTTATTTTATTTTATTTAGAAACATAACAGCTTTTGTATATAAAATATAATACAGTTAATAATTAATTAATAAGAAGCCTATTATAATGTTTCACAGAGTATACAAATACATTTACGTCTAATTGATCATGAAGGGTTTAGGAATGGGGTACGGTTAGGAAACTGGGAATTGAGGAATGAAATGGGAGAAGGAAGAGAGGGAAAGGACAGTTTCCCTAACCGATGCTTGTAGGCGCATTAAGAATTTGCTTAAATGCTTGTAGGGATAGATTAAATAGATCTGGCTGGGGGCTAAGATTATTATAGTAATTACAGCAGCGGTTGATAAAACTGTTTTGATCGTAATTAGTTCTTGACAAAGGTGTGTAGAATAGATTATGGTGACGCGATGTTCTAGAAGGGCAGTTAAAAGGTATTTTTCCAACAAGATAAGGACTATCGACCAGATTATTTAATGTTTTATGAAGAAAAAGGATATCTGTATTTTTCCTTCGTTTTTCCAAAGAAAGTAATTTGTGCTCCCTTAAGGATTGATTGTATGTGTAATTGTATATTTGTTTACGGAAGTTAAGGGATTTGACTAACTTTCTTTGGATTTTTTCGATACGATTTATATGTATATTGTAGTTAGGGCTCCACACGGTTGAAGCGAACTCTAGGTGGCTTCTAACAAAAGCATTATAAAGAAGAATAAGGGAACTAGTGCGTTTAAAGGATTTCGTACATCTAAGTATAAAGCCCAGATTCCTAAAGCTCTTGTTCACAATGCTATCAATGTGAGGAATGAATGAGATTTGACTGTCAATGATAACACCCAGGTCCCTTGCTTGGAGTTTTGTTGATAAGGAAGTATTGTTGATAGTATAGTTGTAGACAATCGGTTGTTTTTTCCTGCAGAAAGATATAGAGAAGCATTTATTGACATTTAAATATAGTTGATTACGTTCACAATAATTAATGAGATTATTTAGATTATGCTGTAGAAGCAGACAATCTTCAGATGAGGATATTGTTTTAAAAAGTTTACTATCATCGGCAAAAAGAAGAACTTCCGAGTCTGAGATACAGTTTGCTATAAATAAATCTTCTTTTGTTGTAAATAAATCTTCTTCTACTTCTTGTTCTTTCATTAGGCCCAGGGCCTGTTTTATGCTGCATTTTCAGCCTCCTGTGATGTGGACTGCCAACTATTTCGCCATCTTTTTGGTGGACGTCCTCGTGGTCGAGACCCCTCCGGTACGTTGTCTCGGGATATCTTTGGGATCCTATCTTCGGACATGCGGCTGACGTGTTCGTTCCAGTACCCTCTCCTTTGGCGCCCCCACCTTACGATGTCCTCAGCTTTGCAGATTCTTCGGATCTCTGTATTTCTGCCTCTATCACGAAGACTTTTGCCAGCTATGCATCGCAGTATTTTCATTTCGCTGATGCGCAGAAGTTGTTTGGTACGGACCGTATCAGCTCTGGATTCAATGGCAAATGTTAGGATAGGCCTGATGCATGTTTTGTAGATCCTCATTTTGCAAAAAAATAAATCAGGTAAGGGTAGTTTTTCTCAATTTTTAATATATTTTGTACGTAACAGTATTTTTTTATATATATATTTCAACTCTTACACGCTCTTATAAATATTCATTCACTCTCGCGCACACACCACACAAACATAATATACCTACACACAAACAATCATCTTCCCTTCTGCGAAATAGTTACTCGTTTTTGTAAAATAAAAATATATCATTGTTTCTTTATTATGAGTAGGTACGTGTTGTCACTTCTTGTTTTTTTTTGAAAATATATTTTAAAAAAAGTATCTATAATAAAAAGATTTCCTACTTTTCTATTCATGAATCTCCCCATTGATTTACTCAACGTACAAAACAATGTTTTCCTATCCACAATACCTACCGACAATCTCAACTCTTAGCTAGAAGTCAATTTGACAATACTCGATTTGTAAAATGTATGCGATAATGTATCACGATATTTAAGTATTGACAAAAAAAAAACTCAAACAAAATTATTCTCTGTTGTACTCGACAAATAACTAGAGTTGCGCGGAGCGTGAATTGAGTTATTGCTTGGTTAGTATCTGGGCATACCGTCGAAAATTTTCAAGTCATTTGCCGATATTCATATTCCTTTTTCATCTCATTTCTACCTGATCATGGAGTTTCCTCAAGAACATTTCGTAGACAAATTAAATTAATTAAAAAGTACTCACTGTTTTAAGTGTATGTAATAAATATCTGGTTGGTTGGATCAAATGTCCGATTGACAAATGAACCACCAGTGAAATACCGTATGTATTATTTTACACAAAGACCTTATATTTACATGTGTAACAATTTGATAAAAAAAATAAAGGTATCATACTTACGAGTAGGCATGTTGAATAATATGTTAGCTACTCAGCTACAGCAAAAATGACATGATGCAAATAAATATATATTATTAAAATACAAAATTAATTCATTTTAGCTACTTACTTACATGTTATATCTATCTACCTACGTATTACATTTTAATCATACTAAATTTATGTATTAGAATAATTATGTAAATTAGAATACATAGCGAAGTATATAATTTTACGCTATGTTATATTTTTAGAAACATATAAACATGTTCTCCATGTTCTCTTCCAGGATAAACAATTCATTTTTTTTATTAAAGTATTTTTTATTTTATTTATTTCTTTCTATAATACATCAAAATAATAACAATATAATTCAATTTAAATATTTTAATGGAACTTATTACATCACTATGCGAAGACTGTTCTAAGGTAATACTGTCAATAATATTATGCGATACTTTTTTGCTATACCTATCGAATATTTTTTTAATTGCATATACGCAAACATTGGATTTTTTTTCCTTGTCTGGAGGCAAATGATATTTTTACTGACAAAATTTTTAACATCTCAATAGAGACGAAGTTGGGATATTATAGAAGAAGGCACCTAAAGGGCTTATGACCTGTCATCGGCTGGTTTACGTGATCACTTTATGCGCTTGCGCAACGTTACCTTGGTACAAGTAGGTAAACAAGCCATAAATGGTATAATATTTCTGGCGCAGTTCAGGAGTGACGTATGGCTGTGAAACTCTTGTGTTTACAAGTAGAATGCTGCATAGTCTCGCAGTAACACAGAGAGCCATGGAAAGGATAATGCTGACAGAAAAACTAACTTGTGGATAAGACAGAAAATCAAAGTAACCGACGTTGTCCAAAAGATTGCAAACCAGAAGTGGAGCTGGGCAGGGCATATAGCCCGAACAACGGACTCCAGATGGACTAAAAAAGTGCCGGAATGGCGACCTAGAACGGGCAAGAGAAGTATTGAAAGGCCTCTAACCAGGTGGTCTGACGATATCAAAAGAGTAGACTTCCACAACACAGGATAGGGAGCTGTGGAAGTCTCAGGGGGAGGCCTATGTCTATTACTGGACGAAAGAGGGCTGACGAAGAAGAAGAAGAAGGGTTCAGGGGTGACATCTGTGCGAGACACCGTCACCTCATTTATAAGGACTGTTGCTTTCATTGTTTACAAATAAACCAATTTCTCAATAGATGGCGTTTCTTCATAGATGGCAACAGTAATAATGTCTTATTTTCAGGAGAATTGTTTCACATTATTCAAATATATAGAACTTTAAAAAAATTACATCGATAAGGGAACTAAATAAGAAGGCATAATTTGTGAACGTTGCGCAAGCACATAAAGTGATCACGTAAACAAGCCGATGACCGGTCGTAAGCCCTGTAGGTGCCTTGAGTTCCTGGTCCTTCTATAATACATCAACTTCGTCGCTATTGAGATGTTAAAAAGTTTGTCAATACATCTGACATTTTTGCTACATAAACTCTCAAGGTATATAAATTAATAAAAATGCAAAAGTATAATAAGTACAAAGGACTAAAATCATAAAAAAAACAAGTGTATTTGTGGGGGTGAGGATGTGTTTGCATGTGTAACAGGACGATGTGGAGATACTTATTTTACATTGCTTCTCTTACAACTAACGGTTGCTATGACAAATATTTTTCGTTTAACACACACTCAATGACATTTTGTCACATTCTGGAGACATTCTGTATCGTCTAACAAATCCTGACTGAAAAAGTAGTTTTGTCACCACAGGGAATCGAGCCCGGGACCGGGCCCAGAAGTCAGATATCTAACCTGCTGAGCCACGAAGGCCGACAATTACCATGAAGTGTGATATTTACCTTATGTCTTAAAAATAGTTCTGTAGTACAAATAGTATCATTCATAGAGAACTTGCCCTGCGAATTTCCTTCACCTTTTTCTATTCAAATTGAACAAAATTTCACATAACTATTTTTTGGGGTGTTATACCGCCCTACTTAAAATTATCCACCTCACCCCCTCCCCCTCTGTTACAGCAAGTATATAAGCTTTCTCAGACATTCATCTAAACAGATTTGTCAATAATGAGTTTACGTTTATTACTTGTGATTGTTTCAAACAAATTATTGATTTGTAACTCTATACATATTTACAATAATAATTTAGAATCAATCAAAAATGAACAGAGTGCTTTCGAGTGAATTTAATTTATGCAAACATTTAATATACTTTGCATAGCAACAGATGATTTACAATGGGGACATAATCCCGGATCCGCCCAAAATTGCCTCCTAGAACTCTTGATAAGTTCAGTTTTCAAATCATCTCATACAGTATGTCACCCTGGCAGTTCATATAAACTAATATTTAAATATTAGATACACATGACTACTAATAAAACGAGTGGGTTGTGGCCAACGCTAAACTCCTCACTAACAAGTTATTCTATAAATTATTCAAATTATGTATGGAAAATATTCAGCATTTTTACGTAATGAGTTTGTTAAATTATTTTTTATTTAAATATTTTATTACGAAAACTTGATAACTCTTCAATGCCATTTTATGAAATTGATGTGCCTTTTTACCAATTTGAAAATAAAAATTTCAAATTTTAAGATTCCTGAGCTTGGGGTCACTTTGAAATATTTGATAGTTAAAAAAATTAAGAAGCACTATTCAGATATCCTTCAAAATCTTATGTGGGGTCTAAGTGAGTATCAGATATACAAATTTGCAAAATTTGAATAGAAGCGAACAAGCATGACATAAAATATTGAGGTTCTCTATTTGTGGACCAATTAGGTTTACAGAAATTATCGAGATGAATAATAATAAACAAAATGTACATAAGAAAAAAAATATGAGAAGATAAACGTGAATATAAACACACACTGACACATGTTCTAGTGGGTATTATTAATTATGTACATAATTATTATTTATATAATATAGTATTATTTTATTCATAATTTTTCTTTTTTACTATATTTGTTTTTTTTTGTAAATGACCTACCGTTACATAAAATAATTCATTTAAAAATTAATAAAAAAATCAGAGTTCATATTTCGTTGGGCCACCACCATCGGACCAAAATGACTACAATTTTTACGCCCCAATAAACAGAACAATAATACGAAGTTAAATTTGTACGTTGGTCCATAAATGTATTATGTAAATTAAATCACCTGTTTAATGCGTATCTCTGGGATCTGACCCCGGCACTCGGCAATCAAATGTCAGATTAAAATACTGACAAAATTATTTATAAAACATTCCCACCTCACTATGAAGGTATATATACAACTGTTTGTAGTCGTAATAATATGTGTCTATACACTAGTAATAAATATATGCAATCTAATGTTACCAATAGATTTGAACGCTAAAAGAAACATTCGTTTCCAACAATTTTGATTCTTCAAATAGTGATTAGAAAGATTCATCTTGAAAGACCGAAACCTCCACAAATCTAAGGTAAGGCGCGCATGGAAGCTTAAATAAATCGGCCGATTATTATCGGCCGATAATAAATCGGCCGATCGGTTCTAACGCGCATGGAAGCTTATAGAATCGTACGATTGGAAATAACACGGCGGTCAACATTCATATATTTAAAATACAATATGCATATTCATAAGTTTTAATACCTATATGATTAGAAATATGGATTTTTTTGAAGTAGCATGTTTTTGTGCTCTTGTCCTCAAAATGCGTAAAAAGAAACGTCAAAAAAAATCACTGGGTTCATCCGCTAATAAGTGCTATATTACCGAAAGGACAATTTGTCCGGTCTTACGAAGATTTAAGATCACACCTTGAGGAGTTTTTTAAGTACACCAACCAGTTATTAAAATTTCGCTAATCTCCAACCACAATTTTTGCTTAATTTGGTGGTCACTATTTTTAATTTTTAATCATACTTTGAAGGACGTGCTTCAACTAATGTAATTAATTGTTCGGAATCAATATTTATTTCATATTTCAATATTTATTTCAATATATCTGACATTTCGTTTGACAACACTGACAACATACTTCTCGATCTACTGCGCTCGGACGATTAAATTATCGGTGAGCAAGCGCCATGCGCGCTCTCTCATACAACAGGATTGGTTACAAAAAATCGGCCGATTTTTTTGTGTCTCGTCCCAGATTTTTAAATCGGCCGATTCTGTTAGCTTTCATGCGCGCTCTTACATGTCATTCGTATGTTGTAGCTCACCGATAATTAATCGGCCGATGAAATTAGCTTCCATGCGCGCCTACCTTAAGATTGTAGCAATTTTGATATTTTTTATTAATAATAATGCACTACAGACGTAAAGTAAATTTATAAATAAAAAAAGGCATGACAAAGTATGAAAATATCACAGGAGGAGCATCTTAAAGAAATATGGATCCTGTATTCAAGGCTTAGAAAGCTCCCATTTTGTTATGGCACGACCATGGTGAACACATTCTGATAGAGGAAAATATAAAAAGCACAGACAAACTTCTATGAGACAGTGAATGAATGTTGATGAGACGATGCTGGTTACAGATGGTTAAAGATAGAATAATTTGGGCTTCGGTTCTGTCTGCAAACCCCGTAAGGGACATGGCGTGATAGTTTGCAATATGGCTACATTTATATAAACACAGACGTCCGTCCTAAAACAGGTTCACCTAGTTGGACGTCCAATGAAACAATATAAAAATAATACAGAATTTTATGTTCATATTTTAATTACGTATCCTCCTTGAGCACTTTGCTTGTACCAGCTTATTTTAAACTATCCAATTTGTACTATTGTTGCATTATTCGATTATTGTTATTCTGTATTTTGAATGCATTTGTATGACTATGTACGTAAATTATGAAAAAAGGCACCTTATCTAACACAAATTATTGTTTCACAAATAAAAACTTAACTACTAGTTTTATCTATAAAAATCTTAAATAATTATATAAATTAAAAAATAATCACCATAAATATAAACATACCATCATGGCACATTCCAAAATTTGCGGTTACCAGCGACAGGTGTGCGGATATACATTACCTTATAAAAGGAAGCGCAACGCATGTATATCAACACACCAGTCTCGTCTCACCGAAAAAGGCACTACATTCAGAATGGATGGTGAACCTAGAGAACCTGAAATATGTGAGATGTTATTGGTGCCTGAAAAAATATATTTAAAATTAATTATAATATTTAAATTGTTAGGAAAGAAATACCCAACAACAGAAAATTACCCGGAAGACCTGCAAAGAGATGGTTGGGCAGTTGGATCCCCTCCTCCCTGGATAGTCCACCCTCACAAACAGGTCAAATGACACGATGAAGAAGAAGAAGAAAAAATATATAATTTTACTGTATGTCTCACAGGTTTATCAACCTGACACAAGAAAAAAGAAGAAGAAATTTTTAATCGAAAATCAGAACACGTACAACCAGCTCAAACCAATATCAAAAGACTACAAGAATTATTTTTATTTAATATTTTTATTTAGGAAGCAAACAGGCAAAACAAAGTAAAGAATATGATATGAAAATATAAATAACGTATGATTAGTTCATTACATCCCAATAATATATTTTCACATATTATTTATTTATTTTTATTTAGTCTTATTTATTTCTTTGTATTTCATTTGCCCATCACTATTTTAAAGAAAAACTTTTCACTACATATATTATAATGCCTACTAAATAAAGAGCATAACATTAAAAAGAATAAATAAATTTTCGGTAGGTACCTACTTACCACAGACCAATAATTATAATCTATAGATATGACATAAGCAATACTTGGAACACACCGCGTAACTATACCTACTACCAAAATTTGGTGGCATTCGATATAAAATATGTTGTTATTTTAATAGATTTAACAGAACGATCAATCGACAAGTTTTTTTTTAAATGTAAGTCTAAAAAACGATAATTTTTTTATATAAAAAATTATAAATACCGCATTATGGCACAAGTTGATTTTTTTGATATTTTATATAAAATATTTTTATTTAATATCTACGTAATAAATAAAGTAAATAATTTTGCTTACATCAACTGGTTACTAGCAATAATAAATGGTTCATACTTAAGTACCTACTAATTATATTTAAGACTCGGTAAGAGAATTTAATTGAGGTATAGATTAATATAAAGCATTTAATTTGAAAAAGGACATTACATGGCAAAGTAATTATAAGTAATAAATATATTTTCAATTATGTACAAATGGTATTTGAATAATTGATTATTCAACATTTTAATTGGATAAATTCATTAAAGGATTAATTAAACTTGTTACATTAAATGTATATTTCATTATACAATGATTGAATCTAGAAAAGAAACGAAAAATGAAATTTGACAAATAATTCTCGTCTTTTTGTGTCTCGTCTTTCTTCTGTGTCATCCATCATTTTCTCGTTACATCAGTCTATTTTTTACTATTTAAGTGGCTTCTTACTACTCGGTATGGTTGAAGGTGGTTGTCTTATAGCAATAAAATAAACGAAATAACTTAAACCATTTTCTAAACATATGTATAAGTTACGTACTTATAAAATATTTAATTATATCAAAAAAATTCTTAAATATAATATATCTTAAATATAATATGATGATATCTACAGACAAAACAAAGAGTCTCACGATAAGCAAGAACCCGTTGAGATGCAAATTAGTCGTAGAAAATAACATAATAGAGCAAGTGATGGACTTTAAATACCTGGGAATAGACATCACTAGCAGCGGTAGTCTATACGACGAAACATTATGACAAGTAAATAGAGCAGCTGCTATATCAGGATGTCTAAAGGAAAGTATATGGAGGAATAAACACATGAATATCGAAAGCAAAGTCCGAATATATAAAACATGTGTAAGACCCATTGCCACCTACGGAGTAGAGACCAGAGCAGACACAACGAGAACAAAATCTCTTCTGAGAACATCAGAGATGAGGACATTGAGATGTATAACCGGAAACACTATAAGAGACCGAATTCGAAATACCGAAATAAGAAAAAAGTGTAGTACGGAAGACATCGTCAGATGGGGAAGACAGCGGAGGCGATATTGGAGCTCACATGTAAACAGAATGGCTGAAAATAGACTCCTACGTATCGCTCTCCAGGAGAACCCAGCTGGAAGAAGACCACCAGGAAGACCTCCAAAGAGATGGCGAGACAGTTGGCAGTCCACATCGCAGGAGACAGAATAGCGGTACAAACAGATCTTCGGATCTATGAAAAGGAAGAAGAAGAAGAAAAAAATTCTTCCATCCAACAAAAAATACGTGAAGCTTACAACGATATGTGTCTCAATACAACACAAAATAATGAACAAACTGATAGAATGAGAAAATTAATAAGAAAAACGAAGTATTCAGATAAAATATGGAAAATGTAATATATAAGATATTATTTTAGTATATATTCGCTCATTGGTTTTGTTTTAACTTCTTCTTCTTCTTCAGCCTATTTCCATCCACTCCTGAACGAAGGCCTCCTCCATTTGACTCCACGTCGTCCTGTCCTGTGCAGTTTGCATCCAGGATGTGCCAGCATATCTTGATATATCGTCCCTCCACCGCAGCTGCGGCCGCCCCACACCTCTCTTTGTCATACGAGGTCTCCAAGTCAGCACTCTCTTTGTCCACTTCTCGTCCGAGCTTCTGGCTACGTGTCCCGCCCATTTCCATTTCAGAGTCACCACACGGTGGGTGGATTATATCTGTTACTTTTGTTCTTTCTCTCACCGTTTCGTTTCTTACCTTGTCTCTTAGTGACAGACCCAGCATGGATCTTTCCATAACTCTTTGGGTGACTCGCAGTTTCTCGGCACTCAGTTTAGAGAGAGTTACTGTTTCTAGGCCATATGTAGCAACCGGCAGCACACACGCTTCATATACTTTCCTTTTCATGTTTATGGGTGTTTTCCGATTTTTCAATATATATCCCATTTTTCCGAAGGCAGCCCAACTTGGTCCAATCCTTCTTTTGATTTCAGCCGTCTGGTTTTCTTTATCCAGTCTAATGCTGTGACCCAGGTATATATAATTTTGAACATTTTCTATGTTGCTGCCTTCAACCCTAATCTAAAAGTCGTTTGTGCCCATTACTTTTGTTTTTGCCAGGTTCATACATAGTCCCACATTTTTGGAGACCTCATTTAACTCTAGCAGCATTTCTGCCAGCTCTTGGGGGTTGTTGCTAACCAGGAAAATATCGTCAGCAAATCTTAGTTTTAACTTACTGTGGCATTATTTTACCATAGATTGAATATATTATGCAAAACAATATCTTTCATTGGTATTGTTTTGCATATATTCAATGTATGGCATTGTTTCAGGATATATTCGATCTGTGGCTTTTTTTAGCATATATTTGATCTGTGGCATTGTTTTAGACTCATTGTATTGTTTTAGTATAGGTATATACACTCAATGGCATTGTTTAAGCATATATTATATTCGCTCTGTCGCATTGTTTAAGCATATATACAGTATATACTCATTCGCATTGTTTTAGTATATTATTATTCTTCATTGGCATCATTGTAGGACACATTTTTTGGTATTATTTATAACATATACATATTCGTTGATATTGTTTTATCATAATATATATTCGCTCATATATATTTTTTAGCAATTATTCGCTATATGGCACTGTTTTGGTATGTATACCTACATATATTTGCTCATTGGCATTGTTTTAATATATTATTATATTCGCTTATTGATTCATTCTACAGTATGGTTAAAAAAAAATTCTCATAAATCTTCATGTTGTTTTTAATATAATTTTACATATAGGTGTGCAAGTACAAAAGTTTGAAATTATAATTTACTTTTAAAGGCATTATAATTATTAAAATTATAACGCACGCGATTCGTACATGTATTAACACAATATAACAACAAGATTTTAAAATAATTATAATCACCTGCGTTCTTTTTGTGAACTGGGCTGGCGTTGGGTTAGGTAATTAAATTTTCACAGCGCCGTGTTTAATATTTGTAAAAATAAGAGAAAAAAGGAAAGAAACCACCGATTGCCTTTCTCACTTATACATAAATACAGGAACTATTTCATATTTCTGATTTGTTCCACAAAAGTTTATTTCTTTTTACAATTTAAGATGATCAATTCGACTGATCAACGTGTGTGTGTACAGTTGAGATTTATCAATAATCTACTTTTCTTACATCTTTCGTTCAGAAACATATGTACGGAGTGTTTTGCCGTGAAACACGGTGCATAGGTTAAAGAGTCCGAAAAAGATTGGAGACCTTCGAGACGTGGAACTTCTGACGAATACACAGTAAACGACACGAAGTGTACCTCCTACAAAAAGTTGAAGAGAGTCGCTGAAAACCGAGGAAAGTGGAGGAATAAATGCATCGCTTTGCTGACAACAAATTCCCAAGATTGAAACCAAAGAATATCGTGAAAATTGCTTAGGTAACATCAGGCATTCTTCTTCTTTACCTATTCCTTCTTGGGGTCGGCTCTACTTATTTTTGTTCTCCATGCCTCTCTATCTTGCACCATTGTTTCATCTAGTTGTGCTTTTCTCAATTCCTTCTCCATACCTTTCCATCGCATGTGAGTCTGGGTTGACCTCTATCTCTTCTGCTTTCCTGTATTCCAAGTGCAGTATGCACTGCATGATCTTGATGCCTCATCATATGGCCATACCATCTCAATGTTTATTTTGTGATCTTTTTGTCACTAGGATTATCCCTAGGATCACGAGGGTTTTTCACTCTATCTAGCCTCCGGACCACCTAAGCATCTTCATCTCGCTGGTGTGGAGTTTTGGTTCGTGTACTTTCTTTACAGTCCAGCATTCGGGGCCATAAGTCATTGCTGTTCTTCGAGCAGTCTTGTAGACATTTCCCTTTGTTTTTACTGGTACACGATTGTCACATCATACTCCTGTGAGGGATCTCCATTTCTGCAGGGCGACGTGGGTTCTGGGGGTGACGTCAGCATCAATATTTGCATCTGCTGTGAACACCGATCCAAGATTTATCCAAATGATTATTACTGCTATAGTTACATCGCATGTATTCTATTTTGCTCCTACTGATGCGTAGTCCATACCTTTTTCTAACTCAGTGATCCATAGTGATAGTTTGCCCTGTAGTTCGGTTTGCGATTTAGCTGCTATAACAATGTCATCGTCTGCATACATCAGGCTCCAAGGGATATTTTTTATAATTATTTTACCATTGCTGAGATAAAATTTTATATGTATGGTGCTGAGCACTAACAGGACACGAACCTTTAGCCGGTTCTTTGAAGGGTAACCAATTATACGTTAATCAGATTCTTGACAATGAATTAAAACGCAATTATTTTTACATCGAGAGTTACACCTACGTAAGTAAATGATCCTCGTATATACATCCAAGGGAGGAGGGATATTTAATTAGCTAGTAGGTACGCTCTTTCATGTACATTTATACTATTTGCAATTTGTGTTTAAGCTGATACTTACCCAGTTTTTTGTATGGCCGAAACTGACTAAACATCGCATTAAACTCGTATTTTAAATAGTAAATAAGGCCCCATCAGTATTATTTATAAACATGGATCAAGAGATGAACCGTTATTCAACACAAACGTTAAAATGAACCGGCGACGGGGGTAGATTAACATTGGTTCAACTTGACATGTCAGATTTTTGAAATATTTATGATCCGTTTAAAAAGTTTGGAAGGTTTTTTTTTCAACATAAATTATTTTTCTTTTATTCATTTATTTATCTATTTATTTATTTATTTATTTATTTATTTATTTATTGATTTATTTATTTATATATTTATTTATTTATCTATTTATTTATTTATTTATTTATTTAATTGTTTATTTATTTATTTATTTATTTATTGATTCATTTATTTATTTATTTATTTATTTATTTATTTATTTATTTATTTATTTATTTATTTATTTATTTATTTATTTATTTATTTATTTATTTATATATTAATTTATTTATTTATTTATTTATTTATTTATTTATTTATTTATTTATTTATTTATTATTTTTTTATTATTTTTTTATTTATTTATTATGAGAAAAACGTATAAAAAGCGATTTTATCCATTATAATTAGTGATTTACATTGTTTTCATACAAAAATATCGAATGGTCACATGGGGAGAATGAATGAGGAGCGCCTGACGAAGAAAATATACAGAGCGGAAAGGAATGGAATGAGAGGTCGGGGACGCCCAAGAAAGGGATGGCACGACCATGTGAACGAAATTTTGAAAGACGGAAATGTTAGAAGTGTGAGCAACAGACGAACATGTATGAGACGATGCATGGATGTGGACGAGGCGAGAAATGCGAGCCAGGATAGAAAAATGTGGCGTTTGGTTCTCTCTGCCTACCCCGCAAAGGACATGGCGTGATGGTATGAATGTATGTATGTAAATATCGAATGTCAAAAAGTGAAAAAGCTAGAGTTTGTCAGAACTATGTATCATGTAGCGCGATCTTGTTTCTTGTCGCGCATACTGTTCTGTGGTCATGACAACCAACCATAGAAGAGGGAATCTAGATTTTCTCTAATTCTCTCTTCTGTGCAACCAAATTAACAAAAGTAAAGTCGGTGCTGTCGTAAGAAATAGAGCTCAACATTGAGTTCAAATGAACTGAACTGCGATTGAAATATTATCGTAAATATGGTTTAGTTGAACGTGGAATAAGATTTTGAACCATTCAACCATGATTCAAAGAATTTTATAAATAACATATATTTATGTTTATTTTTGCGATTTAGTATATTATATTCGATGTTCAAACAAATAATAATGCATTTATTCATACTAGTACCATCACGGCATATCCCAAATTATTCCCGTCGTTGGCTAATATCCCAAATTAGCCAACGACAGGTGTGCGGGTGTGCATTAGCTTATAAAAGAAAGCACGACATATGAGAGTATTTCCACACACCAGTCTCGACTCACCTAATGAGGCACTATGTACATTCAGAATGGGAATCCTCACTGCTGAAATATGTGATGATTTTGTTGTATTTTCTTAAGCGACTACCCGAAAACTATGAAAGCAGTAAAGAGTTGAATCATAGACTAAGGAATATAATATAATGAAAATATACTGAAAGAATGCTCAGTATCCCAGTATCTCAGTATACTTTCTTATTCACCTCAAATTCATCGTACAAGCACCCCGACTTTGGAATCACATCCCAGCGCAACTTCGAGTTACATTAACACTTCCCGCTTTCAATAGAAATCTGAGAAATCATTTCCTTACACATAACACGTAAATTTGTCTCCTTATCATATCCTTGTCCCCTGCTCTCCTCTGCTCACCGTTTTTTTATTGCATTTTGTTTTATATTTTTCAATAAATACATATATTTTATTCACATTGTGGAATAGTTAAATTACCACAAAGTAACTATTCCACAACAGTTTTTTTCTTAATTAATAATAAAAACATACTTCAAGTTGGCAATGAAATAGATCATGTTGATTGTAAATTACATATTAGAAATCTTCTGTATCCACGGTATAAATTTGCCAATTACTATTAAACAATTTCTCAAAATAAAATATCCTAAAGCTGTTTATTCTGCCAATGAGAACCGAACATATATTTGCACTCTGCGGGACCTCTATCTACAATTTAAAGAACCTACACCCTTCCTGAGTCAGAGTCAGAGATCGCCAACCGGAAACAAATTAAATAAATACTATAAAACTGGCCAAAATTTTGAAACTAAAATTAAAGAGCACATGAGGTGCTTAAAGATAGACAAGTTTTCGGAATTTACCAATCATCTCATAAACATTAACCATTCTTTTGAAAAACAAACGGGAGTTGAAATATTACACATAAATAAGGAGGGCCTAAGGCTAGATAATCTGGAGGTATTAGAAATACAAAAGGCTGTACATAAGAAAGAGAAAATAATAAATAACCAAATAAATTTAAATAGAACGCCTCTGTTCAATATGTTCCCGTTACCTGCCCGTAAGATACAAAAAACAAAAACACCACCCCTTCTAGTATAAACTTCACCCACCAACGACAGTAGCACAACGACAGTAGTAGACAGTTTAGTATAAGTTGGTTCTGATGAGGGAGCGGGTCAGCTCTGAAACCGGTCAACATAAGATATTCAAAAGTGGTGTAAAAAAAGTTATTATTTTAATTTATTAAATAAATACATTTTATAAGAAAACATTTCACAAAAGTGAAAAAATATTTTGATATCTAAATGAAATACCTAACATTCTATTATGTGGATGTTTTTAAATAGTGATGAGCAATTTTAAGACAAAGACTAAAAATGTTTTAGTCTTACATTCTTTGTCTCAAGCCCGATATTACAATAGCATGATTTAGCGATAGTCGACAATTTACCATTTAATCGTGGTATTGTAATATCGGACCCTGTGCTAGTCTAGCAATGATGAATGCAAGATTAAGTATAATTTTTGTATGTAAATCACTGATCAAACTATCTCAGCATTGATTACTTTCTTACTTTTTATTGAATTGCTTTGCTAATTATATTTTTGAGAGTTGTATCTGTAGATATTTGTACTGTTGAATTTCAAAACAATTTAACTAACCAAACATATTTTCTTTACACCATGAAAAATATAACATTTTCGTTTCATTCATATTACTTCTAAGAAATCACTAGACATACACACTAGCGCCATCTATTGGAAAATAATTTCAAGAAGTGTTGTAACATTACTTAAAAAAATTAAATAATAATTACTGAATATACCGATATTATATATAATAATAAAAAAAAATATAATAACAATAATAATGCCGACCGCCGTGGCACGGTAGATAAGTCGTTTGGCTTCTGTACGGGGTCCCGGGTTTGATCCCCAGCAGAGGAGAAATTTCTTTACATTTATTTCTCGCAAATATTACTTCTCTGTGCTGGAAACACTGGTTGTTTGGAAGAAATTTCGATTTGACAATAAACTCGCCACTTGCACAAGGTGCAAGGAAGTGTTTATTATTGTTTTAATAAACGTGTACACAATGTGCATGTAGCGAGTTACAAAATCAGATATTTACCTACTACCTTGAGGTGAGGTTATCACAAAAACGGCGCTATAAAAATAATCCAAATTTATTATTATTATTACCTACATTAATTATAAATTGATCTAACCTAATACCGTTATCAGAATAATATTTTTTGTATTTCAATCGAGTTTCAATTCACCGTTTCCCAAAAAAAAAAAATGTATTATATAAAAATTTGAACTTTTGCTAAGTATTAATATTATGTTAAGATAGGTACGTAGATATATACATATTTTTATTCATAGCCAGCGTAAACTTAAACTATGAACAAAAAATGATGTGCTATTAAAAATATGATTTGCTCGTGAAGGGTTGTACAGTGAAAGTCTTGCGAAAACCGGTTTTGACACAAATAAATGCTTTGATAATACGATGGGGAAGAGAGAAGATCAAGAAAAGAAAGGGGTTAAAGCCAATGTTATATGTAACAGATGGATCAATGTCTAAATATGAAGGGTGATGATCTTACAAACGGAGAAATTCAGGTTCAAAGCTACCTCAACATTAATCGTTTTATTTTAAGGAAGTATTTATTTATTCTAGTGAGGCGGCTTTCTTATATTAAAATAATGTATATGTTTATATGATCATAAATAAATTAAAAAAATAATAATAAATAAATATATTTTAGCAATTTTTGTTTTAAATATAGGGTACTGATGGTAAAGATTCGTCAAATGAAACAAAATACTCAATGTTTTAAGGAATTCAATTTAAAATCATAACTTGTTGTTATATATCCTCGAATCTGGTATTTTTTATTGCAAAAAATATTATACACAGTACATGCATGCTTCTTATTCTCCTCCATTTGACTCCACGTCTTCCTGTCCTGTGCAATTTGCATCCAGGACATGCCAGCATATTATTGTAAAATATGTCGGCCTTCGTGGCTCAGTTGGTTGGGTATCTGACTGCTGATCCAAGGGTCCCAGGTTCGATTCCCGGTGTAGACACAGTTTTTAATTGTGTTTTTAGTGTGGATCTGTGAGACGATTAATATCGTAAGTCTCCAGAATGTGGCAACTTGTTATTGGGTGCGTGTTAAATAATTATTTGACATAGTACCTGTTAGTTGCCTGAGAAGCTACATAAAATAAATAAATAAATAAATAAATAAATATCATCCCTCCACCTCAGCTGTGGTCATACAATTATTGTATGATTATAATATATAAATATATTCCGATTATTAAACAATTTGAACTACAAATTGATATAACATATATATCTTACGTCTTCTTCTTCTTCAGCTTTCTGTCCTCCACTGCTCTGGATAAAAGCCTCTTCCATACCCTTCCATTTCTTTCTGTCGGTTGTTGCTTGCAGCAAATGTTTACCCCTCACAGCGACTATGTCGTCGGACCATATTTTTTGAGGACTTCCGACGTCTCTCTTATTTCCCCAAGGTCTCCATCTTAATATTTTAGGGGTCCATCTTGTGGAGTCTTGTCTTGCAATATGGCCCGCCCATTGTATGCGATCCATGACATCCGCTACTTTGATTCTTTTCCTAATTTCCTCATCTCTTAATCTATCTCTTAGGCTTATACCAAGCATGGATCTTTCCATGGATCGCTGTGTGCATTTGAGCTTTCCTACATTTCTTTTTGTATGGGCTATGGTCTCTAATGCATATGTAGGTAGTCACTGGCAGTATACATGTTTCATATGTTTTTATTTTCAGACAGATCGGTATCTCTTTATTTTCTAGGATGTGTCTAAGTTTGCCAAAAGCTGCCCAACTCATTCATATTCTTCTTGGCAGTTCCACCGTTTGGTTTTCTTTGCCCAGCTAAATGTCTCCTCAGAATCATAAAAAAATGTCCAGAATATCGTTATTTTCGTTTAATATTTAGTAGGCTGTCATTAACCTATTTAAAATCAAATTTATTGCTACATTGGTATCGATAATATAACTAAAAATTTATAATTTCACAATCTAGGCTAATTTGATGTACTGCATGAAAATGTACATTAAAATATTATATGCATATCAATAAAACTGTTTTGTATATCTGATCGATTGTGCAATTATCGAAAATATGAAGCGTCTATAACTACTAACTGCGTATAAATATTGCAATTTACAAACGTCAGCAGTGTATAAGATTAATTTATTTCTCCATTATAATTAAAACGCAACTTTAGCGCTTTTATATTTACCCTTCCAACAAATCTTGTTAATTATGATCTTGTATCCGATACCATTTACCAATATACACGACTAAAACAAGAAAAATATACAACAATATTATATTTTTATGCATTTACTCCACGTTCGATATATGTAGGTAAATGGATCCTTAGCTGGACGCGTTTTTGTTAATGGGAGAACCAGGAACTTAACTTCATAGATGGCGATGTTTAGCATTATTTTCAAACGATCAGTTTCTTATTATTAAAGATATATAGAACTTTCAGAATTGCAATGATAAGGAACTCAATAAAAAGGCATAACAGGTGAACGCTGCGCAAGCACATAAAATGATCACTTAAACCAGTCGATTACTGGTCGTAAACCCTGTAGGTGCCTTGAATTCCTGGTTAATATTCCAACATCGTCTCTATTGAGATGTATAAAAATTGTCAAATAATATCATTGACTCCCGACAAGGAAAAAAATCAAATGTTTGCATACATAAATAAACTTCTATTGCTCTACGTATGACGATGTAATAATAAATTACACATACACACACCAACATTCAAAATAGACGGAGAAGCTGAACTATGTGAGATGTTTTATGTAACTATGTGAGATGTTGGAATATCTCAGATCCGGATATTGTGTCGCATAAATCATTTTGTATTTTCAAGAAAAAACTATTTATCCGTAAACACCTGATCCCGATTTCCCCTTCTTGTGCTTTCCAAATCCTGTTTTTATACTTTGAATTGTTTTTTTTATTCTTTATTTTTAACTTAGTGTATGTAAAGTATTTTTATTTTTTTTCTGTTTCTCACTATCATTATTTTGTTGATGTACGTATAGGTATAATTTTGCCATACATTGCAATCTTGTTGGTTGAAAGAAATTGCCTTGTGATAATAACAATAATTCTTCACTAGTCTATATGCTGGTAACTCATTTTTTTGTATATGTTATATGAATTTGACTGTTTGCACTCTTTAAAATGAAATAAAATAAAATAATAATAATCTTTTATTTCAGTTCGTGAGCAAGGGGGTACAATGCTATACAAACCAAATCATACGTATATAAACCATAACATATACTTATTCGGTGTAAATCATTGTCATTCAAATGTCGGCATGAATGCTCCTTTAAATAGAATGTGCATCACATATAATAATGTTTTCAATAATTTGAAATTGTTTGGTTTACAAAACTTAGGTACAGCAATTAGAGTTATCAGGAGTATGAATCCTCCACTAATTATGAGTCATGTTTGCGACTTAGACTTCCTATCCAGATTGCTCATTTCCTGTTTCCACTTCCTTGATGCTGCTGCCTTTATATCTATTATCTTCCTTTCTCATTTCTTCGGTTTTATGCAATTTATGTATAATGTGTAGTTTTTATTGTAAATATTTTTTTCCTTTTATTTTTACATGCTACTGTATTAACATTAGTTTTAGTTTTTTTACATATATTCAATTTTGTGGAATCCACTCAGTGGCTTACTCTATGTAAATGTAAATTTTATTGTTATATTATAAAGCTGTTGGATTTCCCAAATAAAATAAAATATATAAGTACATCATATTGAAATTAGGTAGGTATACATAAAAAGAAAAAAGAGTAACAGATAAAAAAAAGGAATATCCCATTAATTTGTAATAAGCTCGCCAGAGGGCAAAAAAATTGTACAAAAAGATGAAAAAATAAAAATAAATATTTTGTCGTTTATATTTGAAATTTAAATTTAAATAGAAAGCACTGTTCTAAGCCGGTGCCTCTGTATTGCCAATAAGTTCTCTACTTTGCGTTTTAAGGTTTATTTTGAAAAAAGCTACCGTTAGCCATCAAAGTTTATTAACCTATTAATGTGCTTAAAGTCAAACGATCTCCATGGAGTCTTGCGTTATGTTATTTATTATAGATACAATGGTAAAGTTACAAGATGTACATAAGTGATACAATAATTACAATTATTGTAGGCAGGTATTTTTATCGTTTACAAAATTACATGTATATTATGAAGAAGTCGCAGTATCCTGTCATTAATATAATGAATCAAAAATGTCTGCACGATATATGCTCATTTGACCATTTTGCAAATTACTAAAATTAAATACATCGTCATAAATGACATGCAGTAAGTCAATCGTTTTAATTGAATACATCGAAATACTGACCGACATTTTGAGCGAATACTTTTAAAACAAAAATCTACCGCATTCTTATACTTATCGCCATCGACGGTTGGATCTCATGTGTTACATGCACCTAGTTATAAACGTTTATTTGAATACATATGAGTTTCTCTCGGTTCATTGGCAAAAACAATGAATTTGGTTGCCTCTCAAGTCATAAATACTAACTTTGAATGTAGGCATCGTATCAATCTCTGAGAGAAGCGACTAACGATAATTATAATTGGTCACAGACAGGCTATAGAGAACCAAACCACAATTAAAAATGTACAAAGCAATAATACCTTAAATGGACTATACAAGTTGTGATGCAGGAAGCAGTTAAGAACTCTCCGTCGATCGAACTGTTGGTTATAGTCCATTATTCTTCGATCGGCATTCATTTGTTGCCTACTGCTTCCCTTATTTTTTCTTTCCACTTCTATGGAATAGTGGAGAGTCGTGATTTCACAATTTTAAGAGGACCAAAACATCGCATCTTGAAATATGTTAGCATTTCTCTAGTAAATGCTCAGCGAACAATTTTAAAATTCAGCATAAAATCCCCTAAATAATATTAAAAATATCCTTTGTTACAGATTTTTTATTACTCTATAACTATACGCAGTAAAAGAATAAATCTTTTATGTTCTTAAAAAGTACCTACATTAAATCCGATATTTTTTTATTTCAAGTCAGGTTTGTCTTAATATGCAAAAAATCAATAAATCACTGTTTCCGATCATTTAAATTATGTACCAATACCCTTTTAAACGCACGCGACAGTTGCCCTCCTTCATCGTGTAAATATATCATGTTTTATTTATTTATTTAATTTTTTGAGCCAAATGGCAATATCTATAGCTTTATTGCCAAATGGCAATATCTTCCAACCAGCCATATTCATTTGGAGAATAATATTGTATTTATGATACGTATCAACATTTTTTTTATAAATACAACATATAATAAAAATATTATTACATATAAAACGAAACAATAAAGAAACGGAGGGGACAGAAGAGGGGGGGACAAGGAAAGGATAAGGAGACAAATTTAAGAGTTATGTTTAAGGAAATGATTCCTCAGATTCCTTTTGAAAGCGGGAAGTGTTAATGAAACAAAGAAAAGGAAAAGAGGGAAGTTGCGATAGGATGTGATTCCAAAGACGAGCTGCTTGTGTGGAGAAAGATTTTCTATAGAAACCCGTTGATTTCTTCTCTGTTAATTTATTTAATTGCACATGGGAGAGCTTATTGCTTTTAGGCAATTCTTTCCAACCAACCAGATTACAAAGTAAGACAACATAATATATGTATATGTAAGGTTGATAGCGAAAAAAATACATAATACTAGGATAAAAAAAATTAAATACCTACTAAGTAACAAAAAAAGGATTCGGAATAGACAAGGAAAGAAAATCAGAATAAGGTGTTTGCGAATTAAAAAATATTCCATCTTTAGTTTTTTTATTAAAACTACAAAGCGAGGCGACGCATTATCTATGATTTTATCAGTCAAAGCTTTCGAGAATATCTCTTATTCTGGAAATTTATGTTACCTATTTTGTGCAGAGCGTAGTGTTGGCCACAACTCACTAATTTCGAGTGTTAGACAAATGGGTTTCGATTACCCACGGCGGAGTTGATAACTAAAATGAAAATAAAAAAACATACGCAGCAAAGATGAAAAGTAGCATCCTTCCAGCAACAAATTAAAGCACGTTAATGGCGTGGTCGTGATGACGATAAATAACACCATCTTACGGTTAAATCTAATAATAAATATTCAAAACCGATGAATTATTATAGGGGGGCGTGCTCAACGGAGGCGAGAATGAAAAAACATATCAAACTAGCGACACCTCTTGTACAGTGGACGTACCAAGTCAAAACAATACATTTTTATGCGTTGTCTAATTGAAATAATTTATTAAAGAACCTCAATATGAAGCAACTTACACTTAATTATTTAGTATGTCAAAAAATACGTTATTTCTGTCAATATTCGAAAGAAACCATGCAGGACTATATAAATTCTTTAAAAATAAAACTGTTTATCTAGGTACTATATTTTTTATTTATCAATTTCGTGCCATCTACCAATAAATACCTCCTATATACAACTGAAGAGAATCGCTAAAGACCGAGCGGGAGAGGAAAAAGATATGGATCTTTTGGTTGGCAAATAATCTCCAAGATTGCAACCGAAAATGAAGACCATTTAAATAAAAAATACATAAAATGATTAAGAGGGTGACTGCTGCCAACGTACCTATTTTTTCAATTTGATATACCATCATTATTACTAACCGAATCATTTTGAAAAAAATAACCTAGTTAGTTTGGATATTAATAAAGAGAAATATACATTAACTTTTTGATTATGTTCTGTATATATTCTTGTAGGAAAATAATAAGCATACCCCGATTTTAGACATTTATCTCAAATTTCTAAAAAAATATAAGGTATAGAGTAATATTTTTTTTATAAATTAAAGAAGAACAAAATACCTGGAAAAATATGATATGACGTTACATTAACGCATCAGGTTAAGTAAATAAACCAAAAAAACTTTTATTACGCAATGGCGCTGAATTAAAAATAAATGTTTTTTTTAGGTTTATTTACTAAACCTGAAGCATTAATGCAACGTCACATCATATTTTTCTAGATATTTTTGTCTTCTTTAATTTAAAAAAAATATATATTACTCTACGCCTTATTAATAAACTAGAGTAATATATATTAAAAAATATATATTACTCTAGTTTATTAAAAATATATGATAAACGTTGAAAATCGGGGTGTGCCATTATTTTTCTACAAGAATTTATACAGAACATTATCTATAAGTTAAGATATATTTTTGTTTATTAATATCCAAACTATCTAAATTATTTGTTTTCAAAACGATTTGATAAGAAATAATGATGGTATATCAAATTGAAAAATAGGTACGTTGGCAGCAGTCCCCCCCTTAATAAGATCATCTGGCATAAGTGTTTTTCGATTTGAAATTCATTGTAATACCTGAAGTTAAAGAATTTTTAAATACAATAAATAACAAAAACATTTTAATATCTTGTCATAAATTTTGCATTAGGCTTTACGAAGTTCCAATCGCTGTTTAGATCAAACAAAAATATTGATTAATATTATTAATTTGATCCATATATCCACATCCTTCTAATGGTAAGTATTTACCCATTTGTTTGCTTTGCATTACTAGGTACAATTTTTTTTATTATTTATTATTCTGTGTTTTCCATTTTTATTTTGTTATAAAATACAAGTTGGCCTGGGCAGACATACATATATAGCACTAAATGCGTAATTGAGGATGTAAATAGATATTCATATCGCCATCTATTGAAAAAGTACACAACTATAAAATGAAGAAAGACCCATTTTTTCTTATAAATAATTCTTGGCGGGGTGCAGCGAAGTCAAAAATTGTGGTTATGTATATTTTTGGATGAGAAATCTAAAAATAAAAATTTTAAATTTTCGTTGATAAAATAAAAAGCACGAGATTTTTATAATATATTAATTTTCAATAAATCTGATTCATTGTTTTTGAATTGTTTTCCAATACGCATTGACTCACATATATTTGTGTTTACCTGTTTTTCATTACTTTGTATCTTAATGCCGACTTACTTTCTATGATTTTTTTATATTTTTTATACTTTATTATTTGAAAAGGCAAACGATTATTCAAAAGCTATAACACCTGGAGTTATTTGATCACAAATATTTGAAATATATGAAATAAAAATGATATCATCCTAACACCTAACACCTAATCTAGATCACCTGGTATGTAAATTGACTGTAACGGATATACTTAACTATATACATAGTTCAGATGAGATGAGATATGAATTTTAATAATATTAGCACGATACATATCATTATTAATATTGGCTATCTATTTTTGATACATGCTACCATTCACACCTCACCATACCTACATAAATAATGGATATTGGTGAAGATTTAATTGTATTTAATTTAGATTATGTAAGAAAACGTAAATCAAAAATCCAGATAATGATTAAGGAAACGTGATATGTTTTTAATAATGGGATTTTATTTTATTCATCTTAGTGGCTCACTGATAAAACTCCAGTGATTCCATTTTTGATTCTCTGAAGTTATAATATGTATTTTTCATTGTCATTTCATACTAGATGCTAGTGTAGGACTCATAATGAATATGTTTATTTATTTATTTATTTTATTAACAATACTAAGAAGAAGTTACAATTGCTAGAAGTTAAGTACATGTGTACATATAAGTGTGTGTATGTGTTTTATTAATAAGTATGTAATTGCTAGGGTATGATAAATACCTCACTAGCAAGTCTTATGCCAAGGTGTTCATTTGAACAGTTGTGTGACATCAATAGTACATTATGTGTAAAGTTCTTGTATAATTTAAGTTCTTGTATAGTTAATGTATAATTAAATTGTTATTGAGAAAAAAATGTGAAAGTTAATTATATTTGATTAGGTGTAATTATGTCATTGATATGATCTGAACTGAATATGATTTAAGTATATAGTTCCAATACCCTCAATAGTCAAAAATTCTAAACGAGTGTAAGATAGTAAAAATAGTTTGAAAATTCTGTATAAAACTTTAAAATAAGAAGGCATAATTGGTCGACGTTGCGCAAGCGCATAAAGTGATAAAGCACACGTAAACCAGCCGATGACAGGTCGTAAGCCCTGTAGGTGCCTCGAGTTCCTGGTTCTTCTACAATAACCCAACTTCGTCTCTATTGAGATGTTGAAAAATGTTTGTGAATAAAAATATCTTTTGACTCCCGAAAGGGAAAAAATCCAATTTTTGCGTATTTGCAATTAAAAAAATATTCGATTTACATACACATTAGTACAAGTAGGTAAACAAGCCAAAAATTAAATTATATTTCTGACGCAGTTCAGGGGTGACATCTGTGCGAGACACCGTCATCTCATTTATAAGGACTGTTGCTTTCATTGTTTACAAATAAATAAATTTCTTAATTTCTCAATAGATGGCGTTACAAAAAGGCTTTTCCGTTACTCCATAGATGGCAATAGTATAGTTCCTTATTTTCAGGTGAATTGTTACATACATACATACATACCATCACGCCGTTTCCCTATTTGGGGTAGGTAGAGAGAACCGAACGCCAGACTCTTCTATCTTGACATACCTGTTTTGCCTCATTTACATTCATACATCGCGTCATACAAGCTCTCCTATTGTTCTGACTTCGTATGTTCCCCTCTTTCAAAATCTCATTTATATGATCATGCCAGCTCTTTTTCGGTCGACCCTTACATCTCATTCCACTCTTTTTATCCTTGTATACTTTCTTTGTCAGTCGTTCATCGTTCATTCTCTCTACATGTCTGAACCATCGCAAAGCATTTATCTTCATTCTACTCAAAATATCCCTTTCAATCTTACATTCTCTTCTGATATCTTGATTCCTTATCCTATCATTAATTGTTTTACCACACATTCGTCTTATGTTACACACTATTCAAATATATAAACATTCAAAAAATTACATTGATAACTCAATAAGAAGGCATAATTGGTCGACGTTGCGCAAGCGCATAAAGTGATAAAGCGCACGTAAACCAGCCGATGACAGGTCGTAAGCCCTGTAGGTGTCTCGAGTTCCTGGTTCTTCTACAATAACCCAACTTCGTCTCTATTGAGATGTTAAAAAAATGTTTGTCAATAAAAATATAAAAAAATACCTAAAAATAATGAAGGCAATTCCAAGATAATAAGTCACTAAAATAAGTTCAGAGAAGATTCGATATTACAATATTATAATTAAACGACAATTGATGATTTTTAATTGATCGGGCTTTAAGCACTCAATATTAAAATTCACCTATAGCACTGATTAACAGACTTAAAAATCAGTAACATGTGAACTCAAATGGTGCTTGATAAAATGATTACTAAGTAGAGTTACAAAGTATAAATCGATCAAATGAGGACTTTATCAAGTGTTTCATAGTAATCGACCTATAAATTAAATATTTTATTTATTTATAAATTAAATATTTTATTTCTTTATGAAAAAAAAAGATCTCGAAATAGCTATTGCCTGGATTCCAGGTCACCGTGGCATTATTGGTAATGAGAGAGCTGATAATTTAGCTAGATTTGCTATTTCATCGGGTGATCCTCACAGTTACAAATTTAATTTGATTCATGACATCCTTCCTCTTGTTCATTCTTATATGTTGAATGAATGGAATACACACTATAATTTATCTTCAATTTCAAAAGGTTCAAGATATGCATCGATTCAAAAATTTATCCCCATCAAACCATGGTTTTCCAAATTTCGTTGTAGCAGACATGAATCTTCCGTCATATGCCGATTGAGATTCGGACACTGCTGTTCCCCTTCTCACCTAGCAAGGTTGGGTATTAAGAACTCATCTCTTTGTCAATGTGGCCAAGAAGAAGGCAGCTTGGATCACTTGGATTTTTTGGTTTCCCACATATTTTATAATTTGTTGTTTATTTTATTGTAATTAACAAATGCACGATTTTGTAACAAACTTGACTCTGGCCAATGTTCCTTCATTTGAGGTTACAAGAGCCATTTAAATAAATAATAATAATTTATTTTCTCTCAGAAAGCTACAGCTATAATTGATGTATTTTACATTACATTTATTGTATGAAAGTTGAGACAAAGGTGCTTTCTTCAATTTAAATTACCTATTGATTATACAGTAATATTTACTACACAGTTGAAAAATTCATAAGAAAATTCAAGATAAAAGAAAATTAAAAAAGATAGATAAAATAATAACAAAGATATGCACAAATAGAATAAAGGAGTATGTTTCAGGATGAGGAAGAAGGATCTTTAGTGAATTTTTAACAAAGTGTTTTTTAAAACAGCATAAATATGTTATATTTAAAACATATTTTTGATACTACAATATGACACACAATATATACGCACTGAATTTTGAATAATTCTAATAAATATAATTATTTTTACTTGGAATAAATTAATTACTCGGGCAAAAATATTTTTTTCAAGACACCTTTAATGTTCAACCCTTTTTTCTTGTCTGTGTTCCACCTTGAATCCAACCCTTGCTTTAGCGAAGTGGTTCGGACCCCTATTTAAAATAATCTCGTGACAAAGGACCGCGCAAAGGGGTGGCAAATTTTAATTTATGCCAGGACATAATTTTCGCATCCCCCAACCTGTAAACAATGGAGACTGCACAGTGATGCATTTATATAAGCAAGTTGACCGATGCAAAGGATAGCACAAATAATAAATAATGATTCCCTCCTATCTCAAATGACCCATACATTTTCAAAATGACCGGTGTTTCTTAGCTGACCCCTAGATTCCCATAGTTTCCTCATGGACACCTTGACTGTTTCGATTAATCTGAGAACAATTCCATGTTTTTTTTTATTTTCTAGTGGTCATCGGTGTATTTAAGTCTGGACAATGAGTATCCGTTATTATCTTTATGTACCTACTCAAAAGTACACCTTTCTCTTCCGCATTTGTGTGTAAATTGAAGTCTTTGGTTTTTTGCATGCGTGAGAATTTCAGTTACGTTTTCAAAAATCATCTTGTCTTCTTAGTTTGCCCTTCTGAAATGATTCAAAAATGCGTCGTTTAATGATACAGTGTAAAATGAAATGAAATAATTTATTTTCCATTGCAAATTAGAATAACAATACAAAAATAAATAGATATAAAAAACATACTATGTACAATTGTGTTCCTATTTGGAAGATCTCTGCCTCACTGAACGAGTCTGTTCAAGGGTAGTACTTTGTGACTCCAAAGGCGATATAATTTATTTATTTATTTCATCCCGGGAAGCTACAGCTTTAAGTTATGTATTTTTCATTTCACTATGTGTATGAAAGTTGAGCCAAAAATGGTTTCTTCTATTAAAATTAATGATTATACAAGAATAATCATTATAGGTCACATAATTGAAAAAATCATAAAGCAAAAACACAATAAAGCAAAAACAAAATAAAATAGATGGATAAAAAATACATACACATTACACATAATATGCAGTTAACTATAATTATAAAAAAAAATCTTCTTCTTCTTCTTTCATTAGGCCCAAGGCCTGTTTTATGCTGCATTTTCAGCCTCCTGTGATGTAGACTGCCAACTATCTCGCCATCTTTTTGGTGGGCGTCCTCGTGGTCTAGACCCCTCCGGTACGTTGTCTCGGGCTATCTTTGGGATCCTATCTTCGGACATGCGGCTGACGTGTTTGTTCCAGTTCCTTCTTCTTTGGCGCCCCCATCTTACGATGTCCTCAGCTTCGCAAATTTTTCGAATCTCTGTATTTCTGACTCTATCACGAAGAAAAAAAAATATCTATGTATAATTTTAAGTTTTATTAATTTTGTCGCAAACGCGTCTCCCATTCACCAGTATCGCTTATTGCTGAGCATTGTCAGAATAACATATAGTACAGTTAACAAGTATATTTCAGTATGAGGAGGTGGGATCGTTAGTAAATGAAAAGAGAATTGTTGGATTGTGTATTAGAATTTAAGGGGGGGACTGCTGCCAACGAACGTACCTATTTTTCAATTTGATATACCATCATTATTTCTTATCAAATCGTTTTGAAAAAAATAATTTAGATAGTTTGAGTATTTATAAAGGAAAATGTATCTTTACATTTTGATAATGTTCTGTATAAATTCTTGTAGAAAAATAATGGCATACCCCGATTTTCAATGTTTGTCTTATATTTTTAATAAAATATAAGGCGTAGTTCAACATATTTTTTTTTAAATTAAAGAAGACAAAAATATCTATAAAAATACCATGTGACGTTGCATTAATGCTTCAGGTTTAGAAAATAAACCTAAAAAACATTTATTTTCCATTCAGCGCCATTGCGAAATATAAGTTTTTTTGGGTTATTAACTTAACCTGATGCATTAATGCAACGTTACATCGTATTTTTCCAGATATTTTGATCTTCTTTAATTTATAAAAAAATATAATGCTCTATACCTAATAGTTTTTTTAGAAATTTAAGATAAATGTCAAAAATTGGGGTATGCTAATTATTTTCCTACAAGAATATATACAGAACATAATTTAAAAATTAAGGTATATTTTCATTTATTAATATCCAAACTAACTAGGTTATTTTTTCAAAATGATTCGTTTTGTAGTAATGACGCAAATTCAAATTGAAAAAATAGGTACGTTGGCAGCAGTCCTCCCCTTAAGAACATTTTTATTTCATTATTCGTCATTATTTTTATATAATGTGAAGTTTTCGTCAAACTTTTTAAACTTTATTGCCAAGGAGGGGGGCGGTTTGCACATATACCAAAAAGACACAAATTTGCGAACTGCGCACCCACGTGACTAGCTCAAGCTGTTTTCCGATAAATATACATATTCTTAAGTAAATTAATCAAAGTGTCATTGCCATTCATTCTATCAATCTATATAGAAAAATTTACTCATCTCATCCAATTTACCAATAAATATTGATTAACAATAGGTTGAATTATTTTTATTTATTTTTTATTTTATTTATTGAAGACATTATATAATACCTACACCATTTTTAACATGTAGGTACCATGTACCGTATTTTTTTAGTTCCTCCAATTTATCTTTGTCTATTCAACTAGGAATAATTGCTGTTTTAAGACATTAACAGCATTTCGCAGTCTCCTACTCCACTCCATAGGGAAAGTTTTAGAACTATAGTTCTTTTCATCCCCGAAGCGGCTGTTCGTCGAACAAAACAAGAAAACTACTATCATGCATATTTCATACCACTACCACTAAGAATCCAACCACAAACGTTTTAAGACAGACAATTTTACCACAAATTTACTAACACGTCCACCTCAAGCTACATACATACCATCACGGCATATCACCCAGTGTGAGGTAACCAGCGACAGCTTTGCGGGTGAGCATAACCCAATAAATTATATTTTCGATTGTTATATTACCTATTATATTTTCGATTTTACAGCTCTTACGGGACACCCGAAAACGATGATAATAGAAAAAAGTGGAAGCACTATCCTTAGCCGGTGCCTCAATACTTAATGTAATCTATTATTTATTTATCGGAAAAGTTCACCTTCAATTTATCAAAAGGACCATTATCATCTTGTATAATCGTATTAATCAATTAAAATTTTAGCATTGCATAAAACACCTTTAAAATATATAATATTTGGGCAGTAGCTTTTCAACATAAAAATTGAATATTTTAACAACGAATGTTAATTTTTATTCGTGCCGATTTTTTTTTGTGTAAAAATATCTCATTAATATTCATTTGGGAATAATAATTGAATTCAAAGATTGATTTATTGACCAGATTACATATAATTTACATGCAGATTAGCCAATTTTTTCCCATCGCCAACAAAATTTTTACTATCCACTACTATGGAACAGTGGAGAGTTATGATTTCAATATATTTTTATACATCAATTGTGAGTTTTAATTTGTTTAAAGAATGTACGTATACTATATAAATATATACTTTATTACTCGTTGGCTGAAGCGGATTGGTAGAGAAGGATCTGCTTTACCAATCTGCTTCGGTATTCTTAGATTTTTTGAGGTAGAGATTTTAGAGATTTTCATACTAGTTGTCGATGTTCTGAGTGAATGGAATATGTAAAGAAAAATCTTATGATCGCAGAGTAGCCATAGCAAATTCAAATTAGTTCTGCCAGTTCAAAACAGTTTTTGTCTAGCGAGGCAGTAAAATTTCCAAATGTGTGGAAAAAAAATGTAAAATTGTAATTAGGTATAAATTAAATTGTATTTTGTTCCTGTGTACTATTATTATATACTATTGGAAATATATTATTCATACATTCATCCGCCGTGGTAAAATTGATAAGCCACGTAGCCAAGTGGCGGCGCAAACTCCGATCTATAAGAGGACATCATTGGGTGGCAAAAATCCCACAGGATATGTTCCGAAGTTTGATCTGGGTATTGACAGAACTGACAATACCCAGAGGAGGAGGCAATTTTGAATCGTTGAAGATAACTCTTAAAATTTCTGTGTCCTGTGAAAAATTGAAAAGTCCAAAAGTCGGGGACAACCCAGGAAGATTTAAGTGATTGAAATAATTTGAAATGCACATAGTACATAAAATGCATTTGGGGATTAATAACCTCTCTCGAACAAAAATGTGTAAGACTTTACACAACACTTGTGTTGAGTAAAGTTTCGGCCACAACCCAACCGTTGTTAAATAGATTGCGTTAATATTTTTACATTTACACCTTATTCCATTTTAATGGAATAATTTTGAAGGCTTTCACGGTTCTTAATTATTAGGATAAGCTTCTTTTCACATTTGGCGGTGAAATTCAGACACATTGGATACATAATTTGCAACGCTTGTAATTGCGGAGGAGGTAAATGTAAGCTTAAATGAAATTTAGTATTTTTCTTATTTAAACATAAGTGTAGCTTTATATAATGTGATTTGAGTTTAGTTGCAAATTCGTAAATAATTTTGAATTCTCGACATTGTTCCTCATTCAAAAGATTTACCAATAAATTTAATAATAAATTGAATAGAGTTATCAAAAAACAGGACAATCATTTCGTTTGATTAGGCTCGCATTAAATGATCAGTAAGTTGATTTTATATAAGCCATCCTTTTTTCTTCCCTTCCTTTCCCGTCACATGCAAACATAGAATTATTATTAATAATATGTATATATCTATAAATATCTATCTGATAATACCTGATTCCTTGTTCCTCTCATTATCATTTTGTTTTCCTATCATTGCTATGAACTATTATTATATTCGATTTTTTTTCTTTTTTTCTGCTATTATAACCTTATTGCCATAGTTCACATTGCATTGTATATTTACATCAATAATGATTGCTTGTAAGAAAGAGCCGTTTAGCATATTCCCACCAATGGTCGAAAAGATTCAAATAAATAAATAAAATTTTCATTTGTTGATATGTTACAAATATGTAGATTACACCTGAAATACCAGAACAATTTATTGATATGTAATTATTGGAATCATCTGTAAACAAATTTAATTGGTCTGTTTGAATTTCAGCATAATAATTTTTTTGTATGGCTTATGACTGTATTTGTTCATTAAATAAATTAATAAAATCATGATCATCATCTTTTTTTATATCGATATATTTTTAGATCATATGTATTTGCTAAATAAAATGAATCAACTTTATCTAAATAAATTATAGTGATTTATTTATTATTCGTATTCCGCGATGACTACTTTAGCTGTCACATAAATAAATATACTTACAAGAGAAATATGTGCATTGGAGAGTTCTTCAATCTTTTGTGTCAATTTGTGTCCGTGAATATGATGTTTATTGTAATTGCAGCTTCAAGAATATAACGCACTTAAAAGAAAACAACGGGACCGTGATGTGAGCCCTGGGGCACACCAAAAATGGTCTAATAAATCTTGAAAATAACAAGATGTCTACTACTTGGATTTTCAGAACATAAACAACCTCTACAATAATTAGACGAGATGATAATAGTTTCAACAAAAACACAACATCGTGTACTCGTATGAATTTGAATTATTTCTTAAGCTACCTACCGATTATTTTTTAACAAACTTATTAAACTTTTGAATCTTTGTTATTTACATGCCGTTCATAGCGCATATTTTTGACTTGACAGTACATTTATTGGTTTCACGAGAATGTGCATTTTTGTCACCAACATTCGTTCAAAATAATTGACTAAATTACTCTTCTAAATTAAAAAAATATTAAAAAAAGAACGTTTATGAGATGATGTTTGCAAATAAGACAAGAATTTTAAGTAAATGAAATAGAATGTGCTTTTCAATTCTATTTTCCTATTGCAAATAAGGAAATGGCGTGGTTCTTTTTAATCTTTGGTTATTAATTTATTTTTAAAATCTTTTTTGCTTTTCGAACATTTAGATATGACTGGTTTCAAGAGAGCTATCTTATTATAAGCCAATAAGGTCAACTAACTCGAATCATTATTTAGAAGTATGTAATTATTTAAATGTATATTAGCAAAAAATATTTTTTTTAGATCTATTATCATTATATCATATTCATATTTTAAGAAAAATATAAAAGATATGAGTACAACATAAATTTACCATAGTTTATTCAATAATCTATTGTTATCAAAAAATAATAAATTATTGGCTTCTGCGCACAGAATAAGTTAATAAATGTCTGTATAAAATATAAACCTACGTCTTTTATTTGCGAACACAGAATATGAATCGATTTGAAATCTATGTTTACAATGCTATGCAAATTATAAGAAAAAAAATGGCGGACCAGCCCTAGAATGCTCCTTTTTTATTTGCCGCCAATAGATGTTGATGGTTTTGAAACATCATCAACATTATTAAGATTGCGGCAAATCTTCGATTTTTAAATAATAATATATTTGTGAATGAAAACGAATTGTTTGTTAAAGCGATCTTTACGATTTTAAGATAAGCTAGCATCTTCGCGAATTTAATTAATTCCAATAAAATTTACTGATGAGTCAAAATAACTAAATCTTTTAAACAAGCAAAAAAGAGGCCTATTTAATAATATGATCCTTTCGCTACGTTGGCTTATATTTGTGTAATTATTTTTGAATATGGAATCAGTATAAATTCAAAATATTCATATTATTGACCACAGATATTATAGCTTCTTGTTTACCGCGCAGAAAACGCATTGACGTTTATTTCGGAAAGCATTGCGCGGGAATTCTAATGTTCTTGATTTGAAAGTTTTATCGGTTTGATATCAAAATGGCTGTTCGAGTCGGTACAATGTGTTTGTAAATGTCAAATTGCAGACATGTTTATATGAAAATATGTACAGCCATTTTGCCACTAAATACGCTTCGATAAAATTAACACCGACATTAAGGATTCGTTAATTTAAATAAATAATATTCTATCAGATAATTTCAATTCTTATTATCAAATAAAATGGGTTTACTTGTTTAAATATTTTATATATTTTGATAGAAAGCTACCAGGTACTAATTTTTATTTAATGAATAACTGGTATCAACTCTTTGTTAATACAATATGTTTTCATGAGGTTTTATTACATATTTACAGTTCCATAATAATTAAATAACTTTTAGAGCAACTATCAAGTCCATTTTATTATTTTTTTCATTCATTCATACCATCACGGCATATCCCAAAATGTGGGGTAACCAGCGAAAGGTGTCCGGGTGTGCATTGCCTTATAAAAGGGAGAACAACACATCTATGTATATCCACACACCAGTCTCGTTTCACCAAAAAAGGCACTACATTCAGAATGGGTGGTGAACCTCATTGCTGAACTATGTGAGATGTTATTGTTGCCTGTTGTATTTTCGATTACCCGGCTCTTACGGGACACTCGAAAATAATGATTTAAAAGAATGGAAGCACTATTCTAAGCCGGTGCCTCACAGCTTAGCTCCATTTTATTCAGTATGATAAATATTAATAAAAATGCAGGCAATGATCAGTTGTCACATTTGGAAGGTTTTTTGATACGCTTTGAAATAATGGAATTAATATGTATTTGACATGTAATTATATCGTTTTATAATACATTTTTCGAGTTTTTTTTTTTTTAATTCAAATTTACAGTCAACCTTTTTACTTTAAGATGTATCGTCTACTAACATGTGGACCATATTAATCTGCTAAACAGTAAGCTATATTTTGTAACGAATATGTATATTTAAAAAAATGTCTATTAATTACACATGAATGAGTACCTACCCTAAATATATCAGATTGGACACACTACCATAGACTTAGGACCATGAGAACAAGTTTCTTTGGTATCGTTAATCTGATTCTCAATTTCCATAGAAAATAATTATCTATGTACGTCCACTTTGACCCCACCGCATAGACCCGCACAAAAGCAGGGGTCATCTTTGACCAAACCTGTTTCAGTTTAACACACCCCGAAATGGCAGAGCAGCGCCCAAGAAAATCGACCCCCTTTTGTTTATTGACAATTCAGCGTCCAACAATTATTATCAACGTCCCGACTGGTGTGTCCAGTTCTGGGACAATTCACACGGACTCTGCGAATTGAGTTTCTTCGGAGACTCTTTGTGTCGCGTCGGCCGCCGAAGGGTGGTGGGGCGCTTTCAAACGGACTGACATGATAAGATGACCCCCTCGACAAAATAGAAACTGGACATTCCAGATTTGGATGAATGTATTCGTGGGAATTGTTTGGCGAAACTCACAATGTTATAGTTTTATTATGATAGAGGCCGGACAAAGCACGGTGTGTGGACGAATGAGGAATAACATTTTGACTCACACCACAAACTTAAAAATGACGAAGAAAACTATGTGACAATTTTTTTTAAGTATTTCAAGTGTGAATTATACTAAAGTTTGACAGTTAAATCTCTTCTCTGTTAATTATTATTTTTTTTACTATTTAGATAACATTTCATCTTTTCTTAAGCGCCCTTGTGGTCCTTAGTAATATTCTTAGTATTTTCAAAATTATTTAAATAGTTGAAATACTGAATATCGGTTGGGATGGGAGGTTGTCCTCCCGCAACATAGCTGAGCATGGTCTTTTTGAGATGGAAAAATATTTTTTTTTGTCAATGTATGTATATCCTCGTTTTTTAATTTTTTTATTTATATTTTAACTGCAATAATGGTAACCATTTTTGAATTATTAATTAGCTATAAACCACTTGTTTTTTGAGTCACTTCGCGAAAACAAAAATGGAGAAAAATTCTATACACAGGACCTATTTCTATAAAAATAAAAAATACACTGCCAACTAGTATCAAAGCTGTATTTTACACCAACAACAACATCAGTAGATCATTATTAAATTCTAAAACTAAAAGAAATTACAAAGAAAAAAGAGGAGTTTATAGAATAACATGTGGTGACTGTAATGAACACTACATAGGACAGACATCACGTAACCTAAATATAAGAATTAACGAACACAGAAGATGCTTAAACAACAATAATTTCTCAGAATTTGCTAACCACATTATCCAAACTAATCACTCTTTCAATAACCACAAACTAAAACTATTACATGAAACACAGAATGAAGGATACCGACTTAACAACTACGAATCGCTCGAAATACATAAACACATAAATTCCGGTATAAAACTTATAAATAACCATACCTTTCATAACACCTCTCCAATACTTAATATATTTCCCATCAAAAACAAAAACACTCCACAATTCTCCCCTCCCCCCACTAACCCAACCAACCCTCAACCGCCACCCCCCTCGCTTCACAGACAGATACACACAAATTCAACATGTTAGTCTCGACACGCCGGTCGATGGAAGGACAGCGCTTCCGAAACATGTCGCGAAGTGACTCAAAAAACAAGTGGTTTATAGCTAATTAATAATTCAAAAATGGTTTATATTAACTACCACAAAATATCCGCCGAATCATTAAATGCAATAATGGTATATTATTATTCATTATTAATTTTCCAATCAAAATCAAATATCTACATAATATTTTAATAAATGAACATAAAATAACGCCAAATGGTACAAAAATTCAACCTCTGTGAGATAAAATTATTAATTCATCTATTTTAATACTATATTATTTCCTTTATTTTTTTTTAATCGGCGAATTTATTCCCAAATAGTATATTTTCTTTCATACCAGTGTTTCCAGTACAGAGAAGCAAGATATGCGTAATAAATGTATACATTATTCAATTTAATTTCTTTTCCGCTATTTATGTTGATTTACTGCCCTGCAGGGTTACTCGTGAAGTTGATCAACATAAGTTTTAAATCAATTTCAGAACTTAAAAATCTTTGAGCTTCAAATTAATTAAATACTTGTATAAATTTATACAAAAATTAATGAAAAGTTCATACTAAACGTTGATATTAACATATTTTTATGATCAAATGTAGAGAAAGATTAAAATTAAATTATGATCGAGTACTGATTTATAAATTTTTAAGATTAAGGCAAGATAAGCTCGTATTAAGAATGTGTTATGAGTAGCCCCCCTGAGAATAAGTTAAGATTTAAAAACAAGAACTCGTTTTTAAAAATCTTTATTCTTGTTTTTATGAACCGAATTCCGGGTTTGTAATAAATATTATTTTGATTTAACTCTCGGTGTATTTGTGCAACATCTATTATACAATACGTAAAAAAATATAGTCGGCCTTCATGGCTCAGTTTTTTTTTTAAATGAATATATCTTCTTAAACAAGAAGTACATTTACATTTTCTTACATTCCCTAAATTAAGCATAAATGCTTGTGCTATAGGTAAACGAAATCGGTCGAAGCAGGATTCGAACTCGCGACCACTGGATTACTATCCCAGCGCGCTAACCGCTTTGCCATCGACCCATCTAATTGCTGGTTCTATTCCCGGTGGAGAAATGGTTTTTAGTTTTGTTTTCGGTCTGGATCTATGAGAAGATGATATCATTAGTCTCCAAAATGTTACACTTGATATTGAGTACGTGTTGAATTATTTTGTGACATAGTTCCTGTTATTTTTCGGAAAAGCGATAAAAAATAATAATAAAATAAAATAAACTCGGACAGTAGGAACAATTGTATGGGTTCATTCATTTTGCAATGTTTTTGCTGTCAGTTGTCAAGAACGTACATACATACAGTATTGAATTAGGTACCTACCTTCCTTACTATGGGAGGACTTAAATTTACAAGGAAATACCTATTATAACCATCTCAGTAACTAACGGGGACTGTATGTGAGTATATAAGGGATTCCGGTTTTATTACAAATACATATTACTTATAAAAGATAGAAAAATCTTTAGGTAAGTACTAATACTTTATAACGGTCGGTGTACATTATGTGTAGCTATATAAGTACTTACATCGGATATCGTTTTTATACTAACTGAATAATCTCACTTTATATCAATCATCTCATGAATAATCAAATTGACATACATCAAACAAAGAAATATTAAAAATATAAATTTAATAATTAAAGAACATTCAGGATAAAATCATAATTTTAATATAGAGTATATAATAACTATTTATTTCTCTTATATCGAATCTATGTAGTACATTTTACAGACTGCAATTGTGTTCCTATTAAAAATTTACTGCCTCGCTAGACTAGTGATGTGCAAATGCAAGACTAAGTCCAAGACCGGGGTGGTCTTGCACTAGCATTAGGTCTAGCGCCCTTGGAGTGATATTGTATCACTAAATGGCGCTTTATAAATTCTAATTATTATTATTATTGCACTCCGGGCCTTAATCTTGCTACTACATACTCGATCGAGTCAAAAAGTACGTAGTTAATTGCTTACTTTTTAATTGAAAATGAATATGTTTAAAAAATTTTGCAAAATCGCAAGACTTTTGCATTAGATCCTGCGAGCCTTGTCTTGGTCTTGGCCTTGCATTCCCCTGGTCTTGGTCTTGCTGCAACACATGCGGTCTTGGTCTTGCAAGTCTCGAAAACCGAGACCAAGACTTGTAAGATTTTTGCTCATCACTTTGATAGACAAGTCTATTCTGAGGCGATTACTTTATTTTAAATTTGATTTTCAGTTACATTTAATAAGTGTAAAAACATTAACATAAATAAATAAACTAGTTGCATGTAACACATGAGATCCAACTGTCGATAGCGATAGTATGTATAGTTGAAGAATATGTACCAAACTATAAACCCATAAATACAAATTATTTATTATTTTATGATATTTAGTTTTCTATACAACACATGTACCTAGGTAGTCAAGATAGGATAGTATGGAGGTCAGTCTTTTTTTCCTACCCGGAATATGAAAACAGCATGATGGTATATGTATATTGTATGTTTAGAGATGAAGTATCAAACTATTAAGTCTTCTTTGATATTGTGTATAGGTGACTACCATACAAATTGTATGAAGCGATGTCGTCACTAAATTCAATTTTTATAAAAATTGTTAAAAAAAATTTTAACAATTTTTTTTCAATGTAGATTTTATTCCATGAATAACACTATTATCATTACATATGTGTTATACAGTTTGCATTATTCAGGCGTTTTTTTTTTTTTTTTTAATAGGTAGGTACAATATTCCGTTCACTAAAGCAGTGGTAGAATTCGTTTCTGAATTTTTAGATATAATTCTTACAGAGTAAAACATATTTTAAAAACAATTATTTTTACTTCTGAAAATTCATCAAGTTGAGAAGTGTAATTTGTATTCTATAAGAAATTCGCTAAATATTCATATATTACAAAAATAACCTTTACAACCTTTTGTGTTTTTAATTTCAACAAAGTATATACCATCCAACCAACTTTTTTTGTTGTAGAATATTCTTTTATTTCACGATAAACTCACGAGATTATAATTAATATGTTTAAAAATTAACATAATAATTCTTTCTTACTGACAGTTGACTGTTAATAAGCATTGCAATGTGTTGCGTGACCAACAAAATGCAACATTGCAAACTCTTGAAGCAAATCTATATTCTCTATAGACACAGTATTAATATCTCGTTTGTTCATGTGAAGTTTAAAACTATCTCGAAGGAAAATTATAGATATTATTAACTATAAGGTATCTATGTACATAATGTAATAAACTTATACTGTAATACGAAACATTGTACATACATTGTATCGTAAAATACTGTAATGGAGTTCATTAAGTATTAAATTGTAATAAAAAATAATCTTACTTGTAATTAATGACAAGTGTAAAATTTAATAATGAAATGGTACTCGAAAGAAATTCTACAAAACAATTTCCATTCGTTTCAGATTAAAATCTCACTGCCGCATTATTTGATGCTGTCCACTTTTCCAATTTCCCATAAATTAGGTTCATTCAAGACCATATTATAAACATCTACAAAGATACTCAAAGAAGAGAAAATTCTGTGATTAAAATAATTAAACGTGCCGTTTTAGTCTTAAAATATTCCGATTTGCATATTAAGATTTCAAACATTACGACCATGCTTTGGAAACTAATGAACAGTATTTAACATCGATTGCAACATGAAAAAGTTACCTAACATTTATAAAATACCAACCTTTGAAACTATAATAATATAAATAAGATTCGAAAAAGATATTAAGGGAAGGAGAAAGCCTCCAAGGTACTTTTTCTGAAGTCCATTACGCCGTACTGTTAAAAGTTACATCTTCGAAAAAAATACATGGTATTCTTTAATTAACTTTACATTTTTTTACATTTTACGTAATAAATTTTTAATAATAGTCGTTTTTTTTTCAATTAAATATCGATAACTCAACTCTTATGAGACTAACATAAATCTTTTTTTAAATGAAAGGTATTTTATAAATCTAAACATTGCTCCGATACATTTTTTCGTAATGTTTTTACTTTTTTGTAAAATGAAATAATTCAAGAAACGCTCCATTCAAATATACTAACTCGGGTGCACGCTATTGTAATCTTTAAAGACGTATATTGTCATACAATTAGTAATATGATTCATTATCATCATACGTTTGACAGCCCTGGGTGAGGCTTAGCTGAATCCAGCAAACTCTTTCATTCTTGAAGCCTTGGTTTTCCAGTTTCTGATTTGCATCGTAAAAAATGCTTTATACTTAAATAGGTAAAAAAGTCAATTGCGATTAATAGTTTATGAATTTTATTCCTATTACTAGAATAATCATTTCGTCTCGTACGAGCCTTTTCAATATTTTGTCGTGCACAGCACAATATTTATGATGATTTTATATTTCCCTCTGAATGCGGACCTTCTTCAGTTCGATACGATATGCTGATAAATTGAATTTTAAATTCCACAAACCATTTTATTTCTAATTATAATTATATATTATTTATCTACAATTAGAATATTTTTTTATAATACTATCTTATATCAACGATGTTTCCGTTTCATTTATCTAGACAGATCAAAGAACTGCAAATCAGTTGATATCCGGCTAAGTTAGGTGTATATATTATTATAAATTATAGAAGTTACACCTCAAATGAACTGGATTCGTGCACACCATTATTATAGGTACGATCCCCAGGAAAGAATGAAGTATTGGAATCAAAAACGCCAATTAGACCAACGGCCTTACTTTCGACACTCGAATCCAATCCCCAATTTCGATTTTTAAAACCTTAATTTATAATGGAGGAGATTGCAGTGGGTAGCCATGTTTAAATCGTAATTCAGTTATTTGTTACGAATGTTAAAATGGAGAAGTTACATTATATTTTAACGACATTTTTTTTAACATCTCAATATAATCTTAGTTGGAATATTATAGGAGAACCGGGAAATCTGGGTATATACAGGGTTTACGACCTGTCATCGGCTGCTTTACGTGACCAATTATGCCTTCTTATTGAGTTCCATGTCAATCCATTTTTTGATAGTTCTATATATTATGTTATTCATCAAAATCATTTCACTTGAGAATAAGCTGAAAAACACAATCGCTATCTATGAAGTGACGAGGAAATTTTTATATAACGCCATTTATTGAAAAATTGGTTTGTAAACAATGAGAGCAACAGTGATTATACATGAGGTGACAATGATTTCTAATAGATGTCACCTCTGAACCGAGCCAGAATTATTAATTTTTTTTTTGCTTATTCACCCGCTTGTACCTACCAAAGTATCTCTAAATCGATTTAGATAGTTCTAAGTGTAGGTTGAAATTGGATTTGGATTATAGTTTCTAGAAAAAGCCGATGATTGCATCGAAAATGCAGACATGACCAAAAAGAATCTTAATTCTCCCTAAGGATACCTAATCTACATAGGAATAATTTATGCTTAGATATGTAGTTTCTAAAGTATTTATCTATGGGTTAATCACCAGTCAATTGTATGTATCTGTTATATACCTAGCTAGGATATGAAACGCTTATTTGTCCATAGTGCCTATACAACAACAACATTTATATTCGAAATCCATCATGATAATAACAATGACTGTCGTATTCAGTCTATTACATTTAAAATCCTAAGTAGGTACTTATCTATCGAAGTTGTTGCTTGTTGCAAATAAGTATTAGGTACTCTGAAATATCGCCAATACCTTTATTGAAAATTAAATGTAGAAATATTTCATTTGAATATCTTTTCAATGTGTTAATTTTTTCAATTTGTATCAATGCAAAGTGTCGACAGATAATAAATACATTAATAACCACACAACTTAAATAATGATTTTTTCGGGAAGCCGTTTTATAGGTAGCAACAATCGGCTTCCCAGAGTCAGCAAGGACACAGGAAAGTTGCGTTTTGTTCCATGTGCCTAATATCCGTTCTCCAAGAATGGAAATGACATGATGGTATGTATAATTACTTACTGCTAGCCCTCTTCTCTCCACTGTCTCTTCAAAACTCTTCCACGCTTTCCGATCTCGAGCAATACGAACCCACTGCTTTCCCATAATTTGGACAACATCGTCAGCCCATCTCCTCTGGGGTCATCCCCCACTTCTTTTGTCCCCCGACTGCCTCCATTCAAGAATCATTGAAGCCAATCTCACCTTGCCATATGACCAGCCCATTGTCACTTCAGCTTGAAGACTTTCAACAATGTCAACGTTTTTTGTCTTCTATTGCCTAGCATCTGTCTCTCCGTAGCACGCTGCATACACCACAGCTTCCATTTATTGACAAGTGCTTGTGTGATAGTCATAGTAGGTGTGTAAGTATATTATTAAATAAGTAAAAATGCCTCATGTTTTTATTGTTTTACAGAAGTACTCTTCAAGTTTCTTGCTGGCTTTGGTCGATTAGGAGAAATTGATTTTGTTGCAAATAATTCTAGCAAATTATAAGTAATTAGATGACGAAATTTGACGATAAATTTTTGGTAGTGCTTGATTTTTTTATTTTATGTAGCTTCTCGGGCAACTAACAGGTGATATGTCAAATAATTACAAAACACGCACCCAATAACAAGTTGCCACATTCTGGAGACTTACGATATTTATCGTCTCACAGATCCAAACTGAAAACACAATTAAAAACTGTGTCTCCACCGGGAATCGAACCCGGGACCCTTGGATCAGTAGTCAGATACCTAACCAACTGAGCTACGAAGGCCGACATGATAAAAAATAACTGCGATACAAAAACTTTTCTATATACCACTTGATTAGTTTAAACTATATTACTACCTACTCAGTTTTAATGCACCTGTCGATGAGAGAAGTGCTTTCCCGGAACTGCGCCTAGTTTTATATCAAACTCATTAAGTGATATAGGTATGGCAAAATATTTGCACCGTAATAATTAGGTATAACGCAAACCAATAACCTGACTCTATGGACATGGTTTAAATTCATTCATATTCTAACAGATTCAACATTAAGTACAATGGATAGATCAAAGTTATGTAGCCAAGGTATGATATCACTATACCAGTCCATCCACCCCCGGTAGAAACCAGCAGCAAACGGTTAATCTCAGCTGATGATGTAAATAAAAATCAAGTTTGGTCCGTCTCAAGGTATACAACTTGGATTCCCGTTGACCTTCCATTATAATCAGGTCGTCTCTCAGGGCCTGAACAACTGGTCGCCGCCGGGTGACTTCTGTACCTGCGGTCTTCTGAAACTGGTATTCCCAGTGCACTGTGCAGAACGGAATCCACTATACCTGTGCTGACAGACTTGAGGGCGATGGCGGAACCCCAGGTGGACCAGAGAAACTAGTTTCATCAAAGGATTTGACCCGATCAACATGTTCCGCCAAAACAAAACTGCATTAGAATTTCGCAGACGATACAACCCACGCAGAAACTCGTAATGTGTTATTTGGTTAGACATCTGTAAAGTGGTCGTACGGGCTGTTCCTCCACATAAAAAACCACAGCGAAAGAATTCAAAGAATGTCATTTTTTACTGTCCATTCTTGCGAAACCATTGTTTTCTCGTTATATACATTCTACCAGAACCAATATCCTCAGTATAATAAGCATACCATCATGGCAAAACAATATTTGATAGGAAGAGATACTGATCTCCATACAATCCTATCCACACGTCTAGTATTTTTCTACGGCGTTGGCCGATTTATTAATAATAACAATTAAGTACTACAAATAATAACACTCAATTATTTTTATTACCATTATACACTTCCTCAAAAAAATTAGCAGATCAATGAGTTTATTGTAGATTATTTAGAATATCAAAATTAAATGCAACAACGCACCGATCAAACTTCAGTTGGGAATAATAAATTCATCCATCCAGATACTCAACATATCAAAGAATTAGACTGGGGAGGACGCTATACTACCTATAAATCCTAATGATTCCAGGGGGGCAAGTCTGGTTCGACCGGCGAAATCAAAACCCCAGTGATTACCCATATCATGGATATAATTATCGTATGGAGTTCTATGACATCTAAAGATATTGTATAACTCCATATAATAATTATATCCATGATATGGGTAATCACGAGGGTTTTGATTTCGCCGATTGAACCAGACTCGCCCCCCCTAATTATTCATTATTACAGATATTTGCATTTTTGCTTTAAGTTTTTTTCGATAAATTTAAAATTTCTAAATTACGGCTAAGATTTTGGAATATTGCCAGTGGCTGACATAATGAACGGTAATATTATTACTTTACGAGAATGCCAAAGTCATTAAATTTCGTTACCTAAAACGGTGTATTTTCTAATTTTTACACCAAATGGTATTATAATATCACTAGAATATGGAATAACTATAACGTCGCAAATGTATGTTATTTGTTATTTTTTCTTTATTGTGTATTTTTTTCTTCTATTGTAACATTTTGTATAATACATGGTTTGTGTAAAACCCTACCCTGCTCACGGACAGAAATAAATAGTATTTTGTTGAAAAAACGGAATGCCGATTGAGAAATCGAAAAAAATATCAGATTTTCAATTTAACAGTTCATCAGAAAAGAGTTAGACAAAAAAATACACACCAAATTACTCACCCGTGGTGTAAACAAAATGGTTTTTTGATTAATGATAAAAAATATACCTACCACAATTATCTCCGAAAATATTTCTTCTTCTTCTTATGTTAGGCCTAAGGGCCTGTTATTTGCAGAGACGTTGTTCTCCTGCGAGGTTGAGTCCCAGCTGTCCTTCCACCTCTTGCAGTCTGTCTGGTGGTCGTCTTCCTTCGGGTCGGCTGTGTAGTGCTATGTAAGGGATCCTGGATGCCTCCATCCTATTTACATGGGCATACCAGAATCTCCTTCTTTGCCGACCCCATCCGAAAATATTTAACTACTTTATTTACACGTATCATTATTATTTCATACATATATTGTTTTTTTTTCAAATTAACCTCAAAATCATTTACACTGCTCTCATACTCAAGTTTAACTCGCATATATTAAACTATGTTTCCAATGTTCAATAATGTATTCAAATAAATAATACCATAGCAGCTACATTTTATGATAAAAAAATTGCCTATTTTATATTTTAATTTTTATTAAATTAAATCACATAATATTTTTTACTACCCGTTGGCAATTTTACCAAGTCAATCGCAACAGTAGATACATTTGAATCAAGTATAAAAATAATATAATTTCAAAAGGAATAAACATTAACAAAAAATTTAATATTTATTTACAGCTAAATAATGCAAAAAAAATTCTATATAAAAAAATGGAATAGGTAGGTATATAGTTTGTTTATAATTATAAATAGGTATATAAGTACCGATGTGTCCTGTTTTCATACACGGAAATAGTGTTTTCACAATACATACTTATTTATTGTAAAAACTAGTAAGACTTTGATGTTTCAAGTTCAAAGCCACCGCCTGGTCTAGATCTAGGGTGACCATTAGAGAGATAGATATATATTTTTAATTAAACGTATAATTAATATCATTTAATGAATACCATTGTTGACGTATATACTTTGTCAGTTACCACTAATTTTTACGAGTCACTTTGCGAAATGTTTCGGAAGAGCTGTCCATCCATAGTGTCGACACGCCGCCGTGTCGTGAAGGGAATTGTAAAAAAATAGTGGTAACTGGCAAAGTATATATACATTGTAATTACTTACCAACTAACCAATGTTTCCGGCTCATATAAGTATTAGGTGTTAGCATTGTAGTTATACATCATCTTGGAGTCTGGAATGTTCTATGGCCGCTGATTGGTGTACATAGGTGAGCGGGCGTTCCTGATTGGCCGCGAAGCTGTCATAATTCTCGCTGCCACAGAATGAATAATATTTTCAAACAAATTTTTGCTGTGAATCGAATCGAATAGAATTCAGGACGCCAACACAGAAATCAAACGACTTGCCACTATTCCACAGCTGTAAGCGATCTGCCCCGATAAATTATTATTTTATTACGTTTTTCTAAAACTGTAATATACACAACAATGTAATTTCTCTCATGAATTTTTATTTCTCTCAATAGGACGATCTTGAATACATAATATATATAAATACTCCTTATGTAGGTACTAATAAAATTTATCTACAATCTACTCGAGTTCTACAATCTAAACTATTAATTGTTGTTTCTACATTTAATGATATTTGATTATAATTTATATATTTAATGATATTTGATAGTAGTTTCTGATCAAATAGTTTTGAAAAAAATGTGTAAAGGTATATTAAAATCCAAATATGGCGTTTAGACTTGGTCACTCTACAGAAACATTTATATTTATGACACGGCAGCAAAATATACACTTCTCTCTGGAAAATGTCTATCTTTATAGATACTCTTTAAGAATCATTGCCTAAACCATATGATAATTATATGATCCGTCGTAAATGGTTAAAAATGCTACAAATAGAGATTTAAACTGTTTACAATATATTGCCTACGCGACTGTAATGTCTAATCGGCAGTTAATTTTATTGATCATGTGACAATTTTATTGCCGAACCGCAATATCTTCGAACTATCCAGAATTTTCGCCCCAAAAGAAGCAAGAGTAGCATGCATGATAACTTACTAAATCTCTCCATTGTTGGGAATCGAAACTAGGAGGCGCCGGTGCAAGAGCAAACGATTTACCACTATGCCACAACAGTCAATAAATATCGACAAAGACGAGGCACTAGTCAATTAAAGCGAGTGGATTGTGACCAACTTTAAACTCTTCGCTACGTCTTAATAAAAATTATTTATTTTCAAAATCAAAATAGAGTTTAAAATTTATTTTTATGTCTTCAATCTCTAAACCATCTAAACGCACTTCATGTCTAATTTAAATTGTTTTTTCTAATATGTAATCTTATAACTTTTTTATGGATAAACATAGAACACTATTAGTATATTTGTAATTCAATATTTTGTGATTTTTTTTGTAAATATACAATATTTAGTAAGTAAATATAACAATATAAAATAGATACTCCTCTCTTTTAAAACGAAATTTCGTCTCAATTAAAAAGAGTTATTATGAAATGTATATTACTTAACTTATACACCTGATTAATTATAATATGTATATGAATTGTTATTTATTCGTTTAATAAATAAATAAAAAAATCAACAATCTGTAATGTTTAGTTATTATACCGAATTTCGTTTTAAATAAAAAAAAATCTTTAGTTATCTTCGAATGTCATAATATTTTACAACACATTTATACCTACCTATCTCTTCAAATTTTAATAAAAATAGTCTATTAAATCTATTCAACATATTTTTTAAATGATATATCACATTATCAGAACTGAATATTATTGATTTACCATTGTTCAACATTGATCAACCGTTTTTACCTGTCTGGTTTGAAACTTCGTCTATAACAGATTCGAGCATTCATCTGCCATCTATCGACCAAATCTAGAAAATGACAACTTTTCTACGAAATACAAACACCCTTATATATACGTTCGTAGCTCGAATGAGAAATGGCCACTCCCAAACTTTCATATTACATAATTATTATTTTTAGCTCTATGGATAATTATGGTATCATCTTTATGACATAAATTATTGTATGGGGAGTACTTATTGTTTTAATATCACATAACAGTTAATAATTGCTAAATTCCACATAAAGTCTTATCTTGGTCTCTTTTTAAAATCGATTCTTACTCAATGAGGTATGGACACATTTCTTACTTTGTTTTTGTACTTTCGTGATTAGGAGTTTTATTTGTTTGGCAAGTGTTTTTACAGCCGGTTGCCACCTAACGCTAAGGCTATCATCTTCTCAAGATGTAGGCGCCACCGTTGACCCTTTGGGTCATTCCGCTGCTTGCCCTTCTATGAGCTCCAGCCCAAGCTCACAGCACCATCTTGACCTCTACTCCAGGTATTCCAGAGGAGCCCAAAGACGGAGAGTTTATTAGGAGTATCCATCTCCTGCCTGTTGGTCCGGGGGAGCTATTTTATTTCACTCCTACCCCTCTTCTAGTATTGTATTGTATTGTATATATTTTATTTATATGTAAAAAAATACATTTTCTTACATCTAGTATAAACAAAAATAAAAACAAGCAATAAAAAAAAAACAAATCAACATCTGAGGACTAAATGAACACACAAAAAAGACACGTACCTATCAATAACAATAAAACACAAAGTAAAAACAAAAGGAAAACACACTACCACAATAGAAGATATCAAAGAACATGAAAAAAAACGATAATATAGTATCAAAACAAGCAAAACAGACATTATAGTCTTAGAACATAATATATAAACAATAGAAACACACGATTTTTAAAAAAACTTTTGTTTTATGTATTCAGCACCTAAGCGACGAAAAGCGGCAAGACTAGACGCCTCCTTTACACATTCAGGCAAATCATTATAAAGTTGTAAGCCTTTGTAGTACACACTATTTTGTGTACCTGCCAGGTTTGTCTGCGGCAGTCTAAAGTCCCGCCTACTTCTCGTCGGGTATGCGTGAACTTCAAAATTGTACATAATATTTTTTTGTAAATAAGGTGGTAAAAGTCTATTTTTTAATTTTTAAATAAAAGAGCATTCCTCTATCCGCCACCTGAGGACGTTTAGTTTTTCTCCATCTAACAACACTAAGAAATCTGTTTCGGTATTACCTATTCATATTTCAATTATGTACATGTGCATGGAATTTTAATTTCTGTTCACTGTTTCGTTATTATTCATATTTTAATTCGTTCGTTTCCGTGTCCAGACCAAGGGCGGATCCAGGGGGGGGGGGTCATGGGGGTCATGACCCCCCCCCTGGGCTTACACTTATTCATAAAATACCTACTTTTTACTTGTATCTATTATAACTTCTTGTTAAATTATAACTTCTTGTGACTAGACCACGACTATGTGACCCCCCCCCCTGGCGCCAAAGCTGGATCCGCCCTTGGTCCAGACCATATATGCTGTATTGCAATTATATACGAAATGACAATCAATCTAACCTCAATGTGTTCAGCGGCTTATCGAACAAGAACAAGAATAACATCCATATGATTCAAATATATGTTACATATACTTTTTGTTTCACAAATAGTTCAGGCAGGACAACGTATGTCGGGTCCGCTAGTCTATATATAAAAATGTCATGCTGTTATCTGCGTATTTAATTTAATTTTATGTCATTTCTATGATAATGTCCTTGATAAAAAATACCACAATGGATTTGAATAAATCAATGATTATTATTGTATACAAGACGAGTATTTTTTTTTTCATTTATTCACGGAGTAAAATATTTTGCGTGGATTAACATAAAACTCACGAAGGTGTTGTTTACGACAGTGAAAAAATGAAAATAATAATGTGCTAATCAACATACAACTGGTCTGATAATGCCATTAAAAGTATAAACTCGTAACTCTCGATACGATCTAATGGACGACATTAAAATATAATTATTTAAATTCTAAAAATGAACAAAGGCATGATTTGAAAATATACTAAATTCCACATACTGTCCGTTTCATATATTAACTCCACATTTATCGTTGTATTGGTAAGATTTCTTAGGGCCGGTCTTATAAACGAAAGACCAAATATTCGTAAGTATGTTTACAATTTACTAACGGATGGATGTTCATAAGTAGATATTACTATCGGCAGTATTATAAAACTATTTTAACTGTCCGTTTATTTGACAGTTACAGTCTAATTAGACTACAATGGATTTTCAATGGATTTGTAATGGACTATAATGGATTGTAATGGATTAAGCGGGGCTGTCATTGCAATATATAAACAGAGTGTTTAATTTTTTTGCGTACTTCAAACAATATCAAAAATTACAAAAATGGTGATAATCCTTTATTATTTAGCTAGCGCGCTGGATTTATTAAAATGAAATTTAAAAAAATCAATGCATATGTAGGAACTAGTTACAATTATTTATTCATTCATTTTTTTTTTAATAAAATAAAACGAAATTCAGTGTCATCAATGTCATGTTGAATTAATAAAATATTTGGTCAAACACAAACTTGTAATCAAATTCGTTTTGGTTATTCAAAATCACTGTCGGACGACGTTTTTTACTGAAAAACAGCAAAAATATATAAAACAGTATATTTCAAAATATTCGTAATATTAAAAATGTACCACAACATAAAAAAACAAGTGTGGTAAAACTCAATCCTTCCATAACTTATCGTTAACTAATGCTTAATCGGTGGTCCGACCGTCGGTAAAGGCTATCGGTAAAATTTTACTAAAATTAAACTAACGGATTGTTATAAGACGAAATATAGAGCATTTGTATCATATTTCGGTTTGTTTGGTCTGAAATCAAACTAACGGACGTTTATAAGATCGGCCCTTAGTGTTGTCAATTGTAAGAAGCTAACTTCGCCAGATGTGATATACTTATTCTTCTTCTTCTTGTACCGCTCCTAACGGAGGTTGGCGACCGTCGCACCAAACTCATCGCGATATTGCGCCAACCTAATTGGTGGCACCGCATCCGGAAGCGTATTTACCTTTCCGTCTTGAATAGGAGGCAAGTACCTACTGCCTCGAATTAGGCACTAGTTTGTTGCGCAAATGCCCTTAAAAACTCGTGTTGAATTCAAGACACGTGTCATCCAAATGCACACGGTTTAACAAAACAAACTGTTCCTACTAATACGTGTTCAATTCAAAGCACGCGTTTTTCTTCAATCGTATGCGTATTGATTGAGCGTTACAAGGCTGTTTGCATGATTGTTTTTATTTAAATAGATTTATCTACACAAATCAACATTATATCATAAAAATTCGTTAAAACAATTTTTTTGTCTGAAATTGGTACTCGTGAATTTTTCAGTGAAATAATCACACTTTGCGTCGTAATTACGTTCACAAGATATAGAGCATCGAATTTCACATTGGTAATAATTATCCTTGTCTCCTTCGTAATTTACAATTATAAATTTACCAAAATACCTACCAATTTTAAGTTCCATTTTACTAAAAACCAACAAAATTACTGATTATTATCATATAATCTGTGAACAAAATACAAATGTGACAGTGACAGACGAAATGCGAGCGAAATGAAATAGCGCGCGAACTTCATGGCTATTTACATTCCATATTCAATAATCAACTGCCTTGAATTCAACACGAGTTTTTAAATGCATTAGTGCAACAAACTAGTGCCTAATTCGAGGCAGTACTTGCCTCCTAATCAACACGGAAATGTAAATACGCCATCCGGAATCCCAAACCACTGCTGTCTCTTTACAGTGATCAGTAACTATCTCTGATACACTTAGGTAAATAAATACCGTTATATTCGTTACAAAGTAAGAATAATAATACCTTGACATACACTCAAAAACAATATGAGTTTGAAATTAATGAATTTATGAAACCAATTTTTTATGTAAATTCAAAGATTAGCGTAATATTTAAAATTTAGACAACGCCATAGAATAAAATTCGCTAGATTGTCAACTATGCAATCAAATACATAAGGAGTTAGTAAATGGAACGGACAGTAGCAAGGATGGTAAATCTAAAAGGTTACATAAATCCAATTGGAAAATAATAGTTTCAAATATTCTGAATAGATTTGACGTAACAGATAAAAAAATCTAAATTAAAGCTCTATAGAATAGGTACCTACCCAAGTATGAGAATTTCAAAACTTCACAGTTCAACAATGAGGTTCACCACCCATTATGAATGTACTTACTTTTTAGGTGAGATGAGACTGTTGTGTAAGGATGCCCGCGTGGGTCGTTCTTCCTTTTTTTTAGGTAATGCACACCCATATACCTGTCACAAGTTATCCCCCATTGTGGGATTAAGGCCGTGATAGTATGACGATTTCCATTCAAAAAAAAAAAAATTATATATAACGGAAATCTGATTTGTACATTATATTTTTTACTATTTTTCAAAAAATAAATTAGTATGAATACAAAATAGATATTTAGATATAGAAAAATCATAGAATAATAATAGTATAGAAGACTCTTTAACCTGCAATAAACGCTTTATGTTGACTAATTTGGACAACATTTTGCTACGAGCATTCAGTAATCATTTGGCCGTCTGCGTGATACGTTCTCCAAATAGGTAATTTTTTAACTGCTTGCAAAATAATTTACGCAGTCATAACGAGTAGTACTATACGAACAATGTCTACCGGCAGTCATACATATGTATATTGACACGAGCCGGCCAATAAAACGGCTTCACTTTTTCAGCGAAGTATTGTATGGGAATGAGTATTCTATAGTTTTATAATAATTATAAATAATTATTATTCTATGAAAAAAATTAAATCCAATTGTTTAGTACCTACCTACATTTTTATTTTTGAGGTGTTATTATGAATATCTAGTTTGAAATATTTTCCAATTGGAATGTGTAATGTTCCTTTTTTTCAATTACCTATCTTATAATATTATTATAACTATAAACTAAACCATTTTACTCCTCACTACCCCATTGTGATATAGTGGGGAGTTATAAATTCGCAATTTTTAAGGCTATTTTTTTCATTGCAGATTATTAACTACTATCATGCTGAGATTGTATTCTGAAAGTTTCATCACATTGTATATGTGTGCTGTGTACTATGCACTATGTGCTATGTACGGCGTGTTTATTTTACTTCATCGATTATAGACTAAAGTACTTATTCGATTATTTTCAAATTTAGCAAAATTGTGTGTCTAATACTCGCTTAGACCCCATTAGATTTTGAAGTTATCTGATCAGTATTTCTTAATTTTTCCAATTGTCAAATATTTCATAGTGACCCCAAGCTCAGTAAAACTTGTTTTTTTTTATTTTTAAATTGCTAAAAAAGCACATCATTTTCATAAGATGGCATTGAAGAATTATCTAGTTTTCATTATAAAATATTTAAATCAAAATAATTTAATAAAATCATTTCATGAAAATGCTGAAAATTTGAATACTTTGAGTATGCCAATGCTGAAAATTTTGTAGTATAGAGTTGGCCATAACCCACTCGATTTCATAACAGACAGATAGCACCTAAAGGTAAATCGTTTTGTTCCGAGTCACGTATTCCAGATTCGATCCCGATAGAGTCAGAGTTCGCTTGATGGAAAAGGGATTTTTGTAAGTATTTTGTATTGAAATGTATCTGACTCAGATAAAAGTTTTTCACGTGTAGGTATAGAGTTCGTCGAGCGAAAGAATTCGAGTAAAATCACATGTGCCCAAACGTTGTCGTACAGGGTACATACCTACATATCTATGATCTGAATTTACTAATAAAACCTGATGACTTTCGGCGTTGTGTAACGTATTGCAAGTCAGTTTTTACCTAACATCATTTACAACCATACATTTGCAAACGCGTTGTATAAAACTGTCACTCATTCTCTTAGTTGTTTACCTCTACTACCTATTCTCCAATTCCTCATCGCATGCCTGCTTATTTTAAGGATGTATTATGGAATATTAACATATGTAGATGACGTCGCAACCGTAGCGAGAGCACTCACTCCTTACGGAGGTACAAAGCATTAGGTACCAAGATATTAAAGAGTAGACTAAATATATACCAGATATCAGTATCCGCATATACGCGGATATCCGAGAGGAAAAAATATATGTAAGTATATAGATATTCGTATCCGTCACTTTTTAGTGAATCCTGAACGGATCTTTAATATTTATTTAATAAATTTCATTTTATTTGATTTATTAATTTTTATCACACCATACTTACCAATGGTATATTACTGCTGCCCAACTAGGAAACCCTGTTCTAGGGCTGGCAGTTTACAACTATACAGTGACAATATACTTATGAACTGGATAATGATAGATTCCGCTCTACATACATTAGGTAGGCACACAATCAAGATACTTTGTACTAATAACTAATTAACCACTACTTCAATAAACATCAGACAAAACAGACACATAGCTCACATTAAACAGTGACAATATACTTATGAACTGGGTGATGATAGTTTCCGCTCTACAAACATTAGGTAGGCACACAATCAAGATACTTTTTACTAATAACTAATTAACCACTACTTCAATAAACATCAGACAAAACAGACACATAGCTCACATTAAACATTGACAATATACTTATGAACTGGGTGATGATAGTTTCCGCTCTACATACATTAGGTAGGCACACAATCAAGATACTTTTTACTAATAACTAATTAACCACTACTTCAATAAACATCAGACAAAACAGACACATAGCTCACATTAAACAGTGACAATATACTTATGAACTGGGTGATGATAGTTTCCGCTCTACATACATTAGGTAGGCACACAATCAAGATACTTTTTACTAATAACTAATTAACCACTACTTCAATAAACATCAGACAAAACAGACACATAGCTCACATTAAACATTGACAATATACTTATGAACTGGGTGATGATAGTTTCCGCTCTACATACATTAGGTAGGCACACAATCAAGATACTTTTTACTAATAACTAATTAACCACTACTTCAATAAACATCAGACAAAACAGACACATAGCTCACATTAAACATTGACAATATACTTATGAACTGGGTGATGATAGTTTCCGCTCTACATACATTAGGTAGGCACACAATCAAGATACTTTTTACTAATAACTAATTAACCACTACTTCAATAAACATCAGACAAAACAGACACATAGCTCACATTAAACAGTGACAATATACTTATGAACTGGGTGATGATAGTTTCCGCTCTACATACATTAGGTAGTCACACAATCAAGATACTTTGTACTAATAACTAATTAACCACTACTTCAATAAACATCAGACAAAACAGACACATAGCTCACATTTAACAGTGACAATATACTTATGAACTGGGTGATGATAGTTTCCGCTCTACAAACATTAGGTAGGCACACAATCAAGATACTTTTTACTAATAACTAATTAACCACTACTTCAATAAACATCAGACAAAACAGACACATAGCTCACATTAAACAGTGACAATATACTTATGAACTGGGTGATGATAGTTTCCGCTCTACATACATTAGGTAGGCACACAATCAAGATACTTTGTACTAATAACTAATTAACCACTACTTCAATAAACATCAGACAAAACAGACACATAGCTCACATTAAACAGTGACAATATACTTATGAACTGGGTGATGATAGTTTCCGCTCTACATACATTAGGTAGGCACACAATCAAGATACTTTGTACTAATAACTAATTAACCACTACTTCAATAAACATCAGACAAAACAGACACATAGCTCACATTAAACAGTGACAATATACTTATGAACTGGGTGATGATAGTTTCCGCTCTACATACATTAGGTAGGCACACAATCAAGATACTTTGTACTAATAACTAATTAACCACTACTTCAATAAACATCAGACAAAACAGACACATAGCTCACATTAAACAGTGACAATATACTTATGAACTGGGTGATGATAGTTTCCGCTCTACATACATTAGGTAGGCACACAATCAAGATACTTTGTACTAATAACTAATTAACCACTACTTCAATAAACATCAGACAAAACAGACACATAGCTCACATTAAACAGTGACAATATACTTATGAACTGGGTGATGATAGTTTCCGCTCTACATACATTAGGTAGGCACACAATCAAGATACTTTGTACTAATAACTAATTAACCACTACCACGCGGATCTATTACCTTCCATAATATTCTGTTTTCGTATCCGGAGATATGGATTTTTAACGATCCAGCACATCACTATAGTACCTAGAGTACTGAGTACCAACTTCCCTAGTGTAGAGTCAAGCTTCATGTCGTGTTTTGGAAGCCCGCTGTGAGACGAGGCGGTGATAAAACATGCCTACACAGCGAGCGCCCCCATTAATCCTGAAGCAATAAATAAAAACTGAGATAGTCGTAAATTAGGACCAGCCCTGTTCCCTTTCGCTAAATATCCAACGACGATGTTTTCTGTCAATACAAAACACAAATCAAACATAGTGGACTCTACATTTTTGTAAAGGATTTCACAGGGAGAGAATGAAACGGTCTTTAGTGATGAGCAAACCTCTTGAATAGTTCACAGCAAGACCTGGGCGTGGCAAAATCAAGATTTCAAACAGGACTATCCCAGCAAGATGAGTTTTACATGAATTTTGCCGTCTTGTAAAATTGTATAACATTATTATTCTTAGTTTGTACTTACTATGTTTTTTTTATTTATTTACTAATAAACGACATCAATTGCCGTTTATATATACATACATAAAAAAACACATATTGATGAAAAAAATATAAAAGAAAAATTAAAAATAATTAGGTTTAGACTTACAGTAAAACAATCAAATCAAAAATAAAATCAATAGAAGTAAGCAAACATAAAAAAGATATAGGTAAATATGGACTCAAAATAAACCAAAACACAAAAAATAGCAGTAAAAGCAGTGTAATGCCATAAAATTAAAAATAATCAAAAAAGATATACCAGAAAAAAAAACATAAATTGATAATATACAAATCCACACTGAAAATATCATATAAAAGTCGTATCTCTCACAAAAAATGTGTATATCGTTATAATTTTTTATATACATTTATGATCTTTTCGTGTTTCATTGTCATTACTGACTTCTTCCAGATTTTTTTTTTTTTGTTAAAGATGCTAAGGCCAAGAAACAAATAGTGTCTTATATGCGGTCTTTCAGTTTTTGATAATAATAAGATTATTATTCCAGTCTGTGAGCAAAGTGCTACACAAACCATATGTTTTACATACAAAATTTACATTTAACATTATAAAGAAGAAAAATTCTTTACACAATATAGATTATATACAAAACAAATTATAAAAAAACCAGCAAATGAGTTATATTTGATAAACCTTTTAATTTAATGAAAAAAAAACTTATATTGACTATCAAAATATTATAACAAATTCATATTTTTTATTCATGTTTCATTGCAAATACTGACCTATTACAGGTTTATTTAAGTTTTGTATAAGTTGCTAGACTTTCAATACCAAGACCAAAACAACACTTATGAATAAAAAATTTGTCCAAGATAAAGACCATCCCAATTATCGATTTGATTTGCTCATCACTAGTGGTCATACGGTAAAATAAGAATTATCATTATAATTTGCACATTACGTAGAGACATTAAATGATTCAGAATCGTTCCAAGGACGCTGATAGCTTAACTGCGTGTTTCTGTGAAAGATAAAATAGTTTTCAATAAATCATAGATGGTAATTTTACTATGAACACCACGGACATCAACAGGCCGCACCTACTTATTATGAGAAAATGTATGGAAAAGATTCGATGTCCTTTATTTTGGTCGATGGATGACGAAATTCACAAATTTCCATTACGCATATATGTAGGTAATAATCCAATTAAAATCAATTTGATTTTCGGAAACCACTTAGAATCCAAATTGATTGACAATGCATGGTTAACGAGGAATACTCCAATCAGCCGTTGTTACGAATATGAACTATAAGGTAAGTTGAAAATGGAACATATGGTATAGAGGCACGAGCAGACACAGTCAGAAGCAAACAAATGTTGAGGACTTCAGAAATGAGGACATTGAGAGCTATTGCAGGCAAAACCCTGAGAGACCGAGTGAGGAACTCCAGAATAAGGAAACTATGTGAGGTTGACGATATCATCAGATGGAGTAGGCAGCGGAGGAGGGACTGGTATGGTCATGTCCAAAGGATGGACAGCACCAGACTTCCTCATATCATGCTTCACAATCAGCCTCACGGAACCCTCCCTCGCGGTAGACCGCCAAAAAGATGGAGGGATAGCTGGGGGTCCACCTCGCATGAAGAGCAGGCCTCTTAAAAAACAGACCTGAAGGTCTATTTAAAAGGAGAAGAAGAAGAAGAAGAAGAAGAAAATGGAACATCATAAATTTTGTTACGTACTACGAACATCAATCTGAAGTTAAATATTTATTTACTAATATAAATTGTATTAACCTAAACACCCAAATTTCAAATCAAATTTCTCAAATATAAAAAAATACCTTAAGTGTATTCAACATTTATCTAATAATAATAATAAACACTTCCTTGCACCCTGCGCAAGTGGCGAGTTTATTGCCGTATGGCAATTTCTTCCAACTAACCAGTGTTTCCAGCCCAGAGAAGCAATGTTTGCGTGAGAAATGAATTTAAATAAATCTAGTGAATGTTCGTCACATAATTTTAAAATTAAGCCAAAATTCCCCTAAATAAAATATTTAAAATATCCTTTTTTACAACATATATGTATATAGTGCGGTAGCCTCTCCCACTGCAAAATCCTATATCGGTAGCAGAAATGATGATCATGATGATGATGAGATATTACATGGGTGGGTTTATAAATGTAAAAATGATCGCTAGGAATCTCTTGAACAAGAACCAAAATACATTAACAATAAAAATCAGAAATTTCAGGAATTTTTTTTTCAAAAATTAAATTAAAAAAAAATCAGAAATATATAAATTATATAACTACGTAATAATAATATATTTTGTACCCGCGAAAATAGAACACTGCGAACATGGTAACGAATTATCCGCTGAACAGCCAATTCAAAAAATCACCAATAAGGGTTATTCAAATTTAAATTAACGATTCAATACAAGAACAATATAATATTATCATAAGCATTGTAATGGACAATCACGAACAAGGTAGGTACAAATTCTTGTCGTGAATTACATAGGTAGGTAGGTACCTATATCTAATTGGTTTCAAATTAGGCAAGCAGGGGAGCAAATCTTGTCCAACCGACGAAATCAAAACCCTCACGATTACCCATACCATGGATATAATTATTATATGGAGTTCTATAATATATTTAAATGTCATAGAACTCCATATGATAATTATATCCATGATATGGGTAGTCACGAGGGCTTTGGTTTCGCCGGTTGGACCAGACTTGCCCCCCCCCCCCCTGGTTTAATTATGATAAATGATAAATATGAACACATATATATTCCACAACGAATTTATTTGACTTCCGACGACCGTTTCGGCTTACAAGGCCATAATCATCTGCAAGCAGGTATATAAATTTGAAAATGGAATGTTATTGCGAACATCAATGTGAAGTTGGTTATGATCAAGCATTAGGTAAGTAATATAAATTTGAATGTCGTACGCTGTGTTTTTTGTGAAAAGTTATACAGGTTTATAAACAAATTAAAAATAGAACACTGCGAACATGGTTACGAATTATCCGTAGAATAACCAATTAATATAACTAGTTGCATGTAACACATGAGATTCCACTGTCGATAGCGATAGTATGCATAGTTGAAGAATAAGAATCAAACTATAAACCCATAATTCCAAATTATTGAAAATTTTAACACATGTTGGTATGTATGTCAAGATAGGACAGTATGGAGGTCAGTCCTCTTTTCCTTCCCGGAATATGAAAACAGCACGATGGTTCTGTATGTATGTTTGGATATTAAGTACCTACCAAACTATTAAGTCTTCTTACATATTGTGTATAAGCGACTGCCATACAAATTGTATGAAGCAATGTCGTCACTAAATTCAATTTTTATAAAAATTGTTAAAAAAAAATTGGGATGTGCTAATATAATGATTGTATTTTTTATAGAAAATTAAATTATCTAGTTGGGGTGTTTCGGCTTTTTTCGATATTTTTTAAAAAATTGGAAATATAGGCAGTTAAACTCATAAATTTATCATAAAAAAAAAAATTCTTAATAAAAAATGGTTCAGAAACCCTGGAATTTTTTTGAAAAAACTAGTTTGAGATTTTGTATTTGTCTATATTTGTACCAATTTTCAGCGTTCTAACTTTTATGGTTTCTGAGATATATGGAAAAATAAAGTAAAAATTCAAAAGGTTGACAACCCCTGACTGAAACAAAAATTCACAATTCTGAGTATAAAAGTTTTGTAGGCCTATAACTGTTTATATATTCTGAAAATTTGGGCTCTGTAAATTGAGCGGATCAAAAGTTATAAGGGACACACACACACACACCCACAGACACACACACAGACACACACACAGACACACACACACAGACACACACACACACACACACACACACACACACACACACACACACACACACACACACACACACACACACACAAACACACAAAATGTTCTACTCCGTATTCTGAGTTAATCCGTGTATTGAACATATATGCTGCGAAGCCTCAAGTTGGTGTTTTTTGACTTCAAAGTTGGAAAAGCCGTGAAACTTATAGACCCTACATACAAAACATTTTCGATATGTTAAGAGAACAAAGTTCTCCTGAACAAATCGACAGTTGGATAACCATAAAGTTTATACAAATTTAAAGAACGATACAATATAAGAAAAAATATTATCATAAGCATTGTATTGGACATTCACGAGCTTCTTGTCATGAAATTAGTATCTACCTACATATATCATATTGGTATCAATCAAGTACCTACCTATATAATTTTTAAATGGAATGTTATAATTTTAAGTATTAGGTATATATAAATTTGAAAATCGAACGCCGCGATGTGGGTTCGTAAATAAGTAGGTTTATAAAAAAAATAATTTAACTAGAACTCTGCGAGCATGGTTACGAATTATTCGCCGAACATTCAATTCAAAAAATAACCAAAAAGCTTATACAAATTTAAATGAACGATACAGAATGAGAACAATATATCATTAGCATTGTATTGGACAATCACGAAGAAGGCACAACTTCTTGTCGTGAATTAGGTACCTACCTACAATCCCCAAATATCGCTATTGGTAAGTATTGTTAATAAGACTGTATACCCTAATTGCGTCGCTATCTACAGGAACCATTATTATTATTAATATGATACAGTTTCGGTGAATTAATTGGGCGATGTAGCATGCATTGTTGCATTGCCAACATTGTAAGGCGTATCGACGCAAAAAAATGCTGCACCAACCTAACGGTAATGCGCCTTGTGAGGAATACCAACAGGACAGGTACCTACCTATCTTCCGACCAATATAGGTAGGTGTTGCCAGTATGTCGTCTTTAGTAAAAGTGACGTATGGGCAATAATAAAAAAAAGATTATTTAATTAATATTTTTTTTAACTTGGCTACTAAGGGGACACTAGCTATTAGGATTTTAGTCCATTCTACTCTACCGAAGAAGCGCAGTACGTAGCCTTGGGGAGGGTTTGCAATCTGCTCATGAAAATATATTCGAATCGTAAAAAGACCTGGGTTGTAAGTAGGTGGAAACACAGAATTCGGAAGATCGTTCCACAATCGGCTGTTGTCATAATAAAAGCGTTCTGTTTAACGAAAGACTATTGCGATTGAGTGGTAAGTTAAATATATTTTTATTTATTATATTATAGCTACTAATGAGAGTGAGCCCGGGTAGAAGTTGTCCTGTCACAGACCGCTTCCTATACCACATTTTATTTTATACTAGCTTTTATGTCCCGCCGTTGGCCAAGAATGTAAAATTGTGAAAGAAAAACAATCGTTTTTATAATATTGTCACCCAATTATTTTGCAATATCAGACTATAAAAAGTGGTTTGAAATTTGATTGAGTTTAAGTATTGTAAAATGTTCAAGTGATGGCCACAATCCATTCTTTTTTTATATATTGCTATAAAGTGTGAATGAAGTATAATATTTATACAATTTCTGCTCGCATGGACTATGCGTAATGGTTTTAAATATGACTGTTTATCAACGTTGTAAGGAGATTGGTTTGGCCACAACCCCCATTTTTAAATATTATCATCGAAAACAAATTGTAATGTGTACCTATTGAAAATTTAGTAATTTTCGATGTTGGGATGTGGTTAAAATTTGATTAAACAAACGTAGGTACTGAAAAGATCTAGTATTGGTCACATCCCATTCGTTTTTATATTTTTTCATCAAGTGTGCATTATATTTTTGCTCAATTTGACTGAAAGTCTTCATTAACGAAGAAGAAGAAGACTTGAACTATAGTAAATAGTTTTTAATTTGAATATAAATGTTGTGAAGAGTTCAGTAATGGCCACAACCCCCATTCTTTAAATATTAGGTGTTGAAAATTATTCAAAATAGGATGATATAAATGGTTTAAATTTAATTAAACAAAAGTATTGAAAAGATTCTAGTGCAGGTTATATCGTCACATCCCATATCCCATTCATTTCATATGTATTTTCATCAAGTGTGCATATCGTTAATAATATTTCTGCACAATAGACTATTAGACTTAAAACTAACCCAAAAGACTAAATAAAAAAGAGAAAAATAAGAATAAGACTATAAGAAATAGTTTGTATAAAAAACTATTCCAATGGTCTACATAAAATAAGTAAAAATACATATACCTAATAGAAGAATTAGACTATTGGAAATAGATTGTATAAAAGCTCACCCAAAGGTCTACAAAAAAGAAGAAGAAGAATATTTAGACTATTGGAAATAGTTTGTATAAATACTGACCAAAAGGTCTACATAAAAGAAAATGAATAAGACTATTGGAAATAGTTTGTATTAAAACTCTCCCAAAAGTCTACGTACTTAAATGAAGAAGAATAATAATTAGACTAAAGGAAATAATTTTTATAAAAAAATGACCCAAATGTATACATAAAAGAAGAAGAAGATGATTTAGACAATAGGAAATAGTTTGTATAAAAACTGCCCTAAAGGTCTACATAAAATTAAGAAGAAAAAGAATTAGACTCCAGGACCCGCCGCTTCAGGCCCTTCAGTACCTCCCGTCCCTTTAATCCCTCATTACGTCCCTTCCCATCAGGCCCTTCAGTACCTTCCGTCCCTTCAGGCAGTTTTATACCTCCCGTCCCTTCAGGCCCTTTAGTGCCTCCCTTCCCTTCATTACATCCCGTCCCATCAGTCGGTTAAGAAAAGTTTAAATCCAGAAACCATCCTGGAAGAACCGCGAAGAGATGAAAGAACCTTCTTTTCCCAGGATGCTCTACTTAATAGGTAAAATGACTAAATACACGAAGAAGAAGAAAAAAGTTTAAACCCAGATACCTGCGAAGAGATGGAAGGACAGTTGGACCTTCTTCTCCCAGGATTCTCCAACTTCATAGGTAAAATGACCAAAAATACACGATGAAGAAGAAGAAGAAGAAGAAGAAATAAGTTTAAATCCAGATACCTGCGAAGAGATAGAAGGAAAATTGGACATTCTTCTCCCAGGTTAGTCCACCTTTAAAGGTAAAATGACCAAATAGACGATGAAGAAGAAGAAGAAAAAAGTTTAAATCCAGAAACCTGCGAAGAGATGGAAGGAAAATTGGACCTTCATCTCCCAGGATAGTTCATCTTCATAGGTAAGATGACCAAGTACACGTTGAAGAAAAAGAAGAAAAAAGTTTATATGCAGAACCCGTCCTGGAAGACCTGTGAAGAGATGGAGGGACAGTCGGACCTTCTTTTCCCAGGATACTCCCCCTTCATAGGTAAAACGACCAAATACACGAAGAAGAAGAAGAATAAGAAAAAAGTTTAAATCCAAAAACCATCCTGGGCATACGCTCGACAATTCACCAAAGTTTCATTATAATCGGACAAACGGTTGATAAATAAATAAATAAAATAATTTTCCTATAGGAAATCAGTATAGGTATATTATTGTTGATTTGTAAGTAAATAGTATTAGGTAGGTACCTACCTACAACAACCTTCTAAATAAATTCGATTCCTAACAAATTTTATTTGAATATCACATTCTTTCTGTAGCCATGGAAACGATTCGAACACGTAAGTAATATCGAATGGTTCGGATACATTTTTTGAATATGTAGGTACCTACATTGGTTTGTTCGATGCCATAAAAATGAAAATTGTCAGAAAAATCAAATATTATTTACAAATTATGCAATTTTATTATGCCTATATCTTTACTAATAAATAACACATTTTTACAATATATGTCTTAAAACTTGCCGTAATGTCTTGTGTTTCATTTTATTATTTCATAATTACATTTATTTCAAAGGTTTATTATTTTCAAGAACATATTCATTCGGTGGGAAAATGAAATATTGTATGAAAAGATATTAAAATGGCGGCGTTTATGTACAAAAGGCTTACTTTAAAAATAAGTTAAACATTATAATTATACCAAATATTCACCATGTTTTTCACTTAAACGCTAAGTTATACTTCAAAATATATTTTTTTTGTGTAAATACCTACTTCTAACTTTTAAACTAACAGATATTTGCGTGCAAAATGTACACTTTTTTGACAGATATGACTTGGAAAATTTTGTATGAAAAAAATAATTATTTAAATATTTTTAAAATTCAGCATTTTTATCGCATTCTTTTTAGCGTGACACTGCATCAGGTATACTGGTACATGTTCGCACTTAAATTAGATTTTTAGATGCTCTTGGTTTTTCAGAAGGCGTGAGACAACACACACACACACACACACACACACACACACACACACACACACACACACACACACACACACACACACACATACACTAACATTTTGATTGCTTTATTACTTTAGATATGCATTTTATAATTTAAATGTTCTTGTTCGTATAAGCGTGGAACACATCACACTGAAAAAAAAACTAATTTTGGGTATAATTTTCGCCAAACATCTTGAACGAGCTTCCGGTTGCGCAGAGCGCAAATTTGTGTCTTTTTGCTTTGTTGGTTAACGTGCAAATCGCCCCCCTTCCCGTCTAAAAGTTCAAGATGTTTGGCTACAACTCTACCTATGGTATATTCTCTAGATGCGTAATACAGATGTCATGAGATTTGTTCACACCGCCATCTGTTGAAAGCTTATACGACACGAAAATGAATTCATCATCATCATAAGCTCGACAGCTCTGGGTGGGCCTCCGGTCTTGGCTGAATTCAGCAACCTCTACCATTCTTGCTTTTCTGAAGCCTTGGTTTTCCAGTTTCTGATTTGCAAAATGGATACATCAGCGCTAACAGAGTTCATCCATCGCAGTTCGAGCCTTCCTGGTCTTCTTTGTCCTTGCGGTGTTGAGATTGTGAGACGTATTATTACTGGGTTGTCGTCATCCATTCTGCTTATGTGATCAGCCCATCTCAAATCCATCTTGATGGAACTCGTCATATCGGGCTCTCCGTATATGTCATTTAGCTCTATGTTGTATCGACGACGCCAACCATCAGTATCTCTCACGGGACCGAAGACTATTCTAAGGATCCTTCTCTCGAATGCTGCTATGGATCCCTCTAGAGCCTTCGTTAATACCCAGGTTTCAGAAGCATACGTCAAGGTCGGCACTAAGATAGCATTATGAATGGCAACTTTAGCATCCTTAGATATATGTATTTTTGTATGATATTTTTGGATGATCTGAATAAAACAAAAAAAAACAATATTATCGTCGAAAAAATATAACAGCGCCACCTATCGGGTCCAAAAGTACCTAACTATATAATTTTTAAATGGAATGTTATAATTTTAAGTATTAGGTATATATAAATTTGAAAATCGAACGCCGCGATGTGGGTTCGTAAATAAGTAGGTTTATAAAAAAATAACTTAACTAGAACTCTGCGAGCATGGCTACGAATTATTCGCCGAACATTCAATTCAAAAAATAACCAAAAAGCTTATACAATTTTTTTTTTTATTTATGATATTTTTGGAGGATCTGAATAAAACAAAAAAAAAAACAATATTATCGTCGAAAAAAATATAACAGCGCCACCTATCGGGTCCAAATGTATCTTTAAAGTTGGAACCAACCATACAATTTTACAAAATTTTATTGGAATTGGCTGGACGGATACGGAAATAGCCTGTAAGAACATCGTGACACGAGATTTGTATAAATTAAGATTAAGAAAAAGAGTGTCTATATTATTTTTTTGATTGTGTAATTACATGATTTGTAAATAAAAATCGATTGTGAAATAAAATAAGATATATATTTTTTTTATTTATTAATATAGTAGAAACCAACCTATCTTAAATGGTTTTTATTTAGTAATGATTTTTTCGTTTACAAATTAAAGAAATTCTAAATTTCCAGAATCTGAGTATTATTGCAGATTGCACTTACGGTGTTGTTACAGAGGTTGACAGTAGTATTGATATTGTAAAGTTGGTAAGATTTATTACATCTCGCGCCTGTATCTCATATCAGACTGCTTGAATTATGTACATACATTAAACCAACTGTCATTACCATTGCAAGAAATATTAAATTATTATTACGCCATATTTGATAACTTATAAATAATTCAATTTAGGTACACTTATATTCGAATTGAGGCGACAATTTTATATCCGAATTAAGGTGACAATTTTCCCATTTATATTATTGATATATTATATACGAAAGAACTAAGAGAAATAAAAATATTAAAATCGAATATTTTTATAATTGCATATATTATATACCTACACAAACATTGGATTTTTTCACTGTCGGGAGTCAAAGATGTTTTATGATATTTTTTGAACATTTCAGTAGAAACGAAGTTGAAATATGCCGACCGCCGTGGCACAGTTGGTAAGCCGTTCGGTTTCTGTGCGGGCGTCCTGGGTTCGATTCCCAGCAGAGGAGAAATTTATTTAAATTCATTTCTCACGCAAACATTGCTTCTCTGGGCTGGAAACACTGGTTAGTTGGAAGAAATTGCCATACGGCAATAAACTCTCCACTTGCGCAGGGTGCAAGGAAGTGTTTATTATTATTATTATTATTATTATTTTTTATTATTATTGGAGATTGATCTTGGTTATGGTTCGGTAGTTTCCTTCACAACGGAGCGTACTCAAGTTGTGAGGCTATGTGTTTGTGTGTCTGTGTGGTTGTGTGTCTGTGTGGTTGTGTGTAGTTGTTTAAAGTGGTACCTGTAGAAATTTTCTGACTATTGTGCATGTGTTGATAATTGTAGTTTTTTGTATGTTGGTGATTACGTATGGGGGTAACTTTAGTATGTCTATATTTTTTTGGAGAGTTTTTGGTATGATGCCTGTAGACGATAATATTATTGGGACTATTGTTACTTTTTCTTGTTTCCACTGTGATTTTATCTGTTCTGCTAAAGGTATGTATTTATCTATTTTTTCTAAATGTTTCTTTTGTAGATTTGCTGTATTTGGTTTCGATATTTCTATTAGATATGTGTGTTTATGTATTTTGTCGATTAATGTAATGTCTGGTCGGTTATGTAGGTTTGTTCTGTCTGTGATTATGTCTCTATTCCAGTATAGTTTGTAGTTATCATTTTCTGTTACAGCTGGGGGTGTGTATTGATACCACTTGGGGTGTGTTTCGATAAGTTTATGTTTGTGGGCTAGTTCCAAATATATGTGTTTGCAGATGTTATCGTGTCTTATTGTATATTCCGTCGGTGCAAGAGTTGAGCAGCCACCTGTTATGTGTTCTATTGTTTCTTTTTGTAATTTGCACTTTCTGCATGTGTCGTTTGTTATTGTATTGTCTTTTATAATATGTTTCGTGTAGTTTTTTGTTTTTATTATTTTGTCCTGAATAGCTATGATAAATCCTTCTGTTTCTGCGTATAGGTCTGAGTGTTTGAGCCAATTATTACTAAGGGCTTTATCAATATGTTGTTGTTGTAGATGACTTGGGTGTATTCCATGTAATGTTTTATTTTTCCATGTTTCAATTTTTGCGTCATGTGTTGTTATTTCTAGATTGCGTTCGTTGTCGTTAAGTGTAAGTGGTGAGTATGTGTGATCTATGTTTATGATTTCGTTGTGTATTGGGCTATTTCGTTTTGTGTAGAAGTATTGCCTTAAGTTATTTATTTGTGTATGGTGTAGATTTTTTATGTCTATGAGTCCTCTTCCTCCTTCCTCTCTTGGCAGTGTGAATCTTTCTATTGCTGAATGTTCGTGGTGAATTCTATGTTTTGATGATGTTGTTCTGAGTTTAATGTTGAGATCGTCAAGTTCCGTATTGGTCCATTTAATTATTCCAAATGTATATGTTAGTACTGGTATTGCGTATGTGTTTATTGCTTTAGTCATATTTTTTCCATTTAGTTGTGTTTTGAGGAGGATATTTAGTCTTTTAAGGTATTCGTTTTTGGTGGTTTCTTTTATCTTTTTATCTTTTATGCTTGGGTTCTGGAGAATTCCCAAGTATTTATAAAATTCATCTTCGTCCATTGCGCGTATTATTTCATTCGTATCCTTCAAGGTGCTTCCCGTGTGTTCCTTGGGTTTACCTCTTACTATTGAGCATGTGTTGCATTTATCAATACCGAATTTCATTTTTATGTCATTACTAAAGCGTTCAGTTTTATAAATTAGTTGTTTTAGTTCGTCATTATTGGTGGTTGATTTTTATAGGATTGGTATTTAAGTTGTGTGTTGTGATTTTGTAGCCAAGTTTGCTTTTGTTAAGCATCTTGGAGAGTGGGTTGAGGGAGATACAGAACCATAGTGCGCTTAGGGAGTCTCCTTGAAAGATTCCGGTTTTAATGTTTATTTGTTTTGATTTTATCATTTTGTTGTTTAGTTTTAGGTATATTGTCGTGTTCCAGGTGTTCATTATTTGTTTTAAAAATTCTACAAGTTTTATGTCAATTTTGTATATTTCTAGAACTTTTACTAACCATGAGTGGGGGACACTATCAAAGGCTTTTTGGTAATCTATGTATGCACAGTACATGTTCCTTTTCTTCTTTATCGCCTGATTTGTTATTGTCCGGTCGATGATGATTTGTTCAATGCATCCTCTGCTTTGCTTTCTGCATCCTTTTTGTTCTTCTGTTAATATGTTATTTTGTGTTAGGAAAAGATCTATTTTTGTAGTTATAATTGAGGTAAGAATTTTGTATATTGTGGGTAGACATGTGATTGGACGATATTTAGATGGATTTTTTGTGTCTGTTGATTTAGGTTTGAGATATGTGATACCTTTAGTGAAAAAAGATGGGAGGTTTTGGTTTTCCGTTACGCATTTGTGTAATAGTTCGGAGAATTTTTCATGTGTTACAGGGAGATATTTGTACCAGTAATTTTGGATATTATCTATGCCTGGTGTCTTCCAGTTGTGTGTCTTCTTTACAGCAGTTTTGAAGTCAGTTATATTTATTTGTATTGTGGCCATGTTTTGAAATTGGTTATTGTCATTTTCTTCCTCTGTTATCCATGTTGCATTTTCATTGTGTTTTTTGTTTTCAGACCAAATGTTCTCCCAGTATGATTCAATTTCATTTAATTTAGGTGCGTCTGTAATTTCTATATTGTTGTTTTTTAGGTTGTTGTAGAAGCTTTTTTGGCTTGTTTGAAAATTGAGATTGTGTGTTTTCCTGTCATAGCATTTTTTGTAGCGTTTTAATCTATGTGATTGTGCTGATAACTTTTGTGTTAGCGTATCAAGGAGTATAGTTAGGTTGTGTTCATTGTATTTGTCTTTAATCGTTTCAATTTCCCGTATTTTTCTTGGATTTTTTAGATTATCTTTAATTTTTTGTGTTACTTTGCCTATTTCATTTCTTAATGAGTTGATTTTGATTTGTATTCTGTGTTGCCATGCTGGTATAGTGCTTCTGTGTGTTCTATGGGAGTTTTCTGTTTTATTGTTTATATTTTGTTTGTTTAGTGTAATAATGGTGTATGCACTACAGTAAACTAATAGATGTAATTTTTCGAGTGTTGTTTCAGTGTTAATCATGTTATGTAGAATTGTGTTGATAATATTGATCATGTTAATGGTTTGTTTGTTGATTTTGAGCTTTGGTAGGTGTGGTCTTGTTGTGGGGTCGCTATCTTTATATATTTCGATTGTGTGTTCTAGTGTGTTTGTGATTTGTGCTTTTGTGTCTGGGTTGTGTTCTGTTCTTCCGTTGGTCTCGTCATTGTTGTTAGGGCTTATTGTTGTATTATTGTTCATATTGGTGGATTCGTTAGTTATGTTTATATTTAGTTGTTCAGTGTTATTTTGCTGTGGTATTATTGATATTTCCTGTGGATTGTTGTGGTTTATTTGCGTATTTGTTATGTCTTGTGTTAATGTACTTATTCTATTTTGATTACTCATTCTGATTGCGTCTTGTTTTATTTGATCAAGTATTGATAGTTGTATTCTTTTGTTGTTTATTATAACTCTTTTCTGGTCCGCCAGTCGCTGTTCTGTGATGTGTGAGAGTTCTGGGTAGATTGTGGTGAATTGTGTATGTAGCTCCTGTCTGTATCCAATTATTTGTGTGTCTCCTTGTGTGATAGTGTAGTAGCAACGCATGAGGTTTATGTTCATGTCATCTGTCCATTTCATGCGTTGTCGTGGTTTTCCCGCTTTGGTGGTTGTCGGTTGACTTGCCGACAAAGCACTTTCAGCAGGTCGGGTGTGTTGGGTTTCGGCTGTTGTTTCTTCGGGTGTCCCGGCATGTGTCCGCCTGTTCGACAGCATGTCATTAGCGGCTCTCATGCTGCTACGCCCAGCGCTAACTCCGGACGTGCCCTGGCGCTCCCCAGGTAGCGGTGTTTGTCCGAGGCTTGTGTTTTTTGTGTGATCCATGTATGTGTTGTGTGTTTGTACCCTTTACCCGTTGGCAAGCTACTCGATGTAGTTGTGTAGCTCCCCGCCCCTCACGTAGTTCTAGATGTTTTTAACTGGACGTGGGTTTGGTTTTTGAGGGGCTTATTATTATTATTATTATTATTAAATATTATAAGAGAACTAGGAAATCTGTCATCGGCTAATTTAAGTGATCAGTTTACACGCTTGTGCAACGTTTACTAAAAATTCCTTCTTGCTGAGTTCCCTAACAATACAATATTTGAAAGTTATTAAAGATGTTAAGGATAAGGACTGGATTACTAGCGCGCTGGGCTAGTAATCCAGTGGTCGCGTATTCGAATCCTGCCTTGGCCGATTTCGTTCACCTATAACGCAATCTTTTGTTCTTAATTTAGGGAATGTAGGAAGATGTATATTTTCTTATTTAACAAGGACAAAAAATAATCCAAATGTCGATTTGTTCAAGAGAACTTTGTTCTCTTAACATATCGACAAAGTATCAACCCAAGATACGCGAGCTTGTATGCAGGGTCTATATTTTTCACGGTTTTTCCAACTTTGAAGTCAAAAAACACCAACTTAGAGGCTTCGCAGATACATACCACCACGCTGTTTTCATATTCTGGTTCGGAAAAACAGACTAACCTCCATAATATCCTATCCTGACATACACACCTACATGTTTTTTTATAGAAAATAAACTATATTTAAATATTTATTAATTTGGGTTAAGTGTTTATAGTTTGGTAGGTACGTATTCTTTAATTATGCATACTATCGTATCGACAGTTGGATCTCATGTGTTGCATGCAACTAGTATTATGAAAATGTGTGTGCCATAATATATGTAGTTACAATAACAACAGAATTATAAAAACTTTGTATCCCTACCCAAATCGTAATTTTTGAAAATTCTCGAGAATTATTCAGATTTTCTCTAATTCAAATTGGCACATAGAAAGATAGATACTCAGATTGAGTCAAATTAATAATCAGTTATTGAAAACAATGGAATGAATATTTTAGCCAGGATGTATACCAGGATGTATAATGTATACCTTTCACATAACACCTAAATTTGTCTCCTTATCCTATCCTTGTCCCCCCCCCCCCCTCTCCAGTCACCTCCGTTTCTTTATTGTTTTTGCTTATATGTTTTTTTTTCATTTTGTTTGTTTTATTTTCTTTATAGCTCTTGCTTGTATTGTATAAAAATTTTGCTACATACCATAATTGTAATAGTTTTTCACTAAATGTATATGGTTGGTTGGAAGATATTGCCATTTGGCAATAAGCCCGCCATTGTGCACTTGTGCTCAGAAAGTTTTAAAATAAATAAATAAATAAATATACCCACTCTATTAACTCCGTTGCGGAGTTAATAGAGTTATTATAATAGTTTTATTACACAGTGTGATAGAACATTCAGAAAACAATCTCAGCATGATACTGGTTGATAATCTGTAATAAAAATACCCACAAAAAAAAAACAAATTCGTAATAAAAATCAACAAAGTAGGTACGTACTGTACAAGTTACCAGAGATGCAATAATCGAATGGTGAAATTATATTCCAGCAGGATTGAGCTCCCTTCTACGCATCAAAAAAACTTTGACAGAGATCCAAATAGCCATGATAGACTGGCCAAGGAATTCACCAGACACAACCTCGATAGATAACCTATGGGCACTTAAGTAAGTAATTGTCTATTCGATCTACTGTATCAGTATTGAAACATCTATATCAATAGTTGGCATTGAATTATCCATCTTGTGATAAAAACGTAAAGGATATAATTTATGAGAGGCACCTCCGCTTCGTATACGGTCATACTTCTTTAAGAATAATTGTGCAAATTGTCAGCATTATATCCGATGTGGTACTCAGTTAAAGGTTATAAACCGTTAAGATAGTAGCAGGGTACATAAGTTATTCAATAAAAAAAGAGTTCGAAGAAAGTAAAGAATATAGGAGTAGATACCTAATGCAGTTAGGATGCAGCGGTAGGTACCTATGTATATCTATCCAAAATAATCTTATACTCGTTTCACTCCTCACTACCCCAAGGGGATATAGTGGGGACTTATGAATTCGCAAATTTAAAGTATATTTTTATTTCAGATTATCAACTATTATAGTATCATGCTGAGTCATATTTCATCACAATATATCTGTGTGTGTGCTGTGTGCTGTGTACTATATACAATGTACGTCGTGTTTATTATAGTTAATCGATTATAGACTAATGCAAATTTGTATATCGAATACTCGCTTATACCCCATTAGATTTTGAGGGATATATTATCAGTGCTTCTCAATTTTTTAAGTGTTAAATATTTCAATGTGACCCCAAACTCAGAAAGTGGCATTGAAGAATTATACAGTTTTATAATAAAAATTTTAAATCGAAAATAATAAAACAAAATCATTTCATGAAAGTGCTGAAAATTTTCTTTACAATATTTGAATACTTTGTGGATTGACTTGGTAGTGAGGCGTAAAACGTTGGCCACAACCCACTCGTTTTTTAGAAATTTAATCATCAGATTCTCGTAAAAGATTTATGATAAATATGTGTCGATTTTTGTGTATTTTTTCTTTATTTCCATAACTCAAATAAATCAAAACAAAATAATTCAGTGGATTATATTACAACTTGTTGTGAAAGCCTGTGCTGAAGCAATATCATATAATATTATTTAATGTATTTTTTGACAAATCATTAGTAACGACGTTAGAATATTACAGGAGAATCGGGCTTATACGATCTATCTTCTTTATTACCCAGTTCTCATATACATAATATCCTTACTTCGTCTTTTTTTCGATTTCATTAATTGATTTTTTGTCTATAATAATATTATAATAATATAGATAATAATATTATACAGATTACGGGAAAAATAATTATTTTTCACGCAAAATGTATCAAGAGAACCATGTAAACGGTTGCTTTTTAGACATCTATCGGTGAATTTCCAAAGTAATTGTTAGTGTAGAAACATGTGGCGAATATTTGAACTTAATGATTATTCTATGAACTTTCAAAAAATAATAAAGGTTACTAAATATTTAAATACTACTTACATGTCAGGGCTTGAATTTTTTTGACACCATTTAAAACAAGAATTCCGGCGAGATTCATAAGTATACCTAACCAACCTATTCTAAACAAATTTTTGGTAAGAATAGGTTGGTTAGATTTGTATTTTTTTATTATACATTGAGTGACAGTGTGTAATGCAACTCGAGCACGCGAGCTGCAATAATAACTACATACAAACCTAACCAACCTATTCAAACTAATTCTTTTGGTATGAATATGTATCTAGTAATTATTTATTCTTAATAGTAAATTTGATAAGTATGTATGTATTCGCATTTGATTACATTAAACAAATAAATTTAATTATATTTCGTAACATATTAAGGAAGTTATATGGTACCTAATAGGGAATGCAATCCCGGTATACCGGGATCCCGAAATACCGAGATCCCGCAGACCTTACCGGTTTTAACTTTTTTTTATGTGGAAATTTTTCGCAAATATAGTTGGTCATCTACGCTTTCTGCTTTTATCTGTGGTTTACTGTTCAGTTTACAGTCGCAGCTTAACGTATTGACTAAAAAAATATGAATATAGTACTTATTAATTTTTCTGTATTTTTACCGTCAAAATCGAATTATGCGTGTAAATTGTGAATTAATAAAATTACTGCTTATAATTTTGCGTTTATATAAGAAAATAGTTACTCGCAAACTCAAACTCAACATCGCAAACGCGATGGGTGTCGTAAAATCAGATATTTATGTGAATATCTTCATAATTTTTTCTTAATTTGATTAATTTTTTTTATTTTTTCTCATATTATATGCGGCGATTTAGGCCGCATATAATATGTTCCCATTCATAGATTTACTCAGAATTCGGAGAAGTTATTTTGTGTGTGTGTGTGTGTGTGTGTGTGTGTGTGTGTGTGTGTGTGTGTGTGTGTGTGTGTGTGTGTGTGTGTGTGTGTGTGTGTGCCCCAACTAGATAATTTAGTTTTCTATAAAAATATTAATATTGTAGAAGTAAATCCTAGTTTTTTTTAACAATTTTTATAAAAATTAAATTTAGTGACGACATCACTTCATACAATTTGTATGGTAGTCGCCTATACACAATATGTAAGAAGACTTAATAGTTTGATACTTAAATCTCCAAACATACATACATACCATCATGCTGTTTTCATATTCTGTGTAGGAAAAACAGACTGACCTCCATACTATCCTATTTTATATAGAAAATAAAATATCTTCAAATATTTATTAATTTATGTTGTTTATAGTTTGGTACGTATTCTTTGATGATGCATACTATCGCCATCGACAGTTGAATCTCATGTGTTACATGCAACTAGTATAGAAAACCAAATATCTTAAAATATTAAATAATCTGGATTTATTTGGTACTTATTCTTCAACTATACATACTATCGCTATCGACAGTTGGATCTCATGTGTTACATGCAACTAGTCTATAATATCATAGTCATCAAAAAATACGAATAAATGATTATATATTATTACTTTAGCGGAAAACAGAAATACATTCTCTAGATAAAGATATGAAAACCGACGAATTCTTAATAAGGTATTTTCGATTTGAATTATTCAAAACTTCTACGCAGACAAAGTGTAAAAATCTATTAATTTTCCTATAGAGTTAAGTAATTATTTCTATAAAAGATCACGTATCTCGACATATTTCAATAAAATGAGATAGCGCATGATATTTATAGTCGATTTTTAATTTTAAAATTATGCTAATAAGTTTACTTTGCAAGGAAGCTTATGAACCAAAGGTTATTCATAAAATTATGATTTTTATGCTTCATTCGATATTGTTTTTGTTTTTGATACCAATCTACCGGCTGGGCTGTCGGATTGGTATGAAATTTTCATTTTCATCCTTATAAACCCGCCTTGTGTTATAATATTAAAAATAAATGTACGGTTTTATTTCAACGTACAAAATAAATGACAAATAATTATTATTTAATGTTCAACTGAAAAACAAAAATATATTTAATACGAAATCCGTTTGAATTATTTATTTATTTAACCCGTTGATTGTCTATAAACGAATCGAAAACTGCGATGTATAGAAATTGATATAAAATCATTTTTAGGAATCAAATTCCAGACAAGTATTTTGTTTTATCTAACATATTATTAGGTATGTATTATTAATACGGTCAAGGACTTGGCTGCGGCCACTTGGGTGCGGCACACTTGGTCTTGACTTGTTCTATTTAAAAACTTATATATTTTATTTTTATTTTATTTTATTTTATTTAAACCTAACAAACATACAGTCATACAAACAAATATTACAACAAATTCAATTTTAACAATATATCATAGACCAATTTTGTTTGCGGATATTACATTATCTTTTTAAGCTGCACAGTGTAAAACAAAAATTTATTTAGAATTTAGTAGGTAGGTACTCAAAGTTCAGTATAAAAAGGACAAAAATAGGGAAAGAATAACTACATACAAACAAAACTTACTAACCTATCCCATAAATTAGAATAATATCTGTAATGCGAAAATAATTTGTTATTATAAACTGATATTTTTTATTTATTCACATAAATAATACAGAATAACAATAATGCAATAGTGCAACAATTATACAATTTGTTATAAAACTTAGACTTAATTATAACAAGAACAGAATCAGTTCTATAACATGAAAATCTATATGTCTGTATATCTCTAAATACTTGATTATCAACTATTTATCTATAAAGAGCATTACGAAAAGCAGTACGAAACACTTTTGAATATAATAAGTCGCGAACAAGTGGACTCCCACCCAAGTGTCCTGCATCCAAGTGTCTTGCTCCCAAGTGTCCCGCACCCAAGTGGTCGCAACCAAGTGCCCCTTCCCGTTATTAATATATTTTTCTCTGGCAACTACATGTAACAAGAACAATGATACCCGATATAAAAATAGTTCAGCGCCGTTGTTCATCAAAAACATATTTTATAAAAAAAAATATCCTAATAAAAAACAAGGTTTTGATTCCAAGTTACTGTATTCCTACGTCGATATCATTATTAAGTCCTCGTGGGAAAAAAAACGTAATTCTACATATATTCATTTGTGAAGGAATTCTACCAAAATGAATGTCGATCGCTGTAACTTAATAGTAAGCCGTTTAGCTTCTGTGCCGGTGTCCTGGGTTCAATTCCCATAACAGAAAAAGTTATTTAAATTCGAATATTTTTATAGTTGCATATACGCAAACATTGGATTTTTTCCTTTCGGTAGTCAATGATATTTTTATGACAATTTTTTTTATATTTCAATAGAGACGAAGTTGGAATATTTAAGAAGAACCGGGATTCAACGCATCTTCGGGGCTTATGACATGTCATCGGCTGGTTTACGTGATCAGTTTATGCTCTTGCGCAACTCTCACCAATTATGCCTTTTTATTGAGTTCCCATTCAATCCATTTTTTTTAAATTGTTGTTCTTGAAAATGGGCTGTTTTTACCATTGCCATATATGAAATAACGATGGATCGTTTTGTAAATCTATTCATTTCTCACGCAAATCTTGCTTTTCTGGACTGGAAACATTGGTTAGTTGGAAGGAATTGCCATTTAGCATTAAACTCGCCACAAAATGTACATTTTTTTATAAATAAACAATCATCAATCATTGAAAAACGTTTATTTGTCATCGAATGGGTCAAGGTAGGTACCTACCTGAAAAAATATATGAAAATTGAATTTAATCACACGGCGGACGGTCCCTGGTGTTAAATTTATCTACATCTGATATAACAAGTAAATTTAAATAACTCCACGTAATAAGGCACAAATATAATTAACAGGCGATAAAATCAATAATAAAATAAAATTATCTTAATAAATAGCTTTTACGAAGGAGTTAGCTTAACATTTATTGTACAAAATTGCTTTTGCAATTTGACTTTATATTTATTTATTGAAATACCGGATACTTTCATTTCAAATTTTGTTTTTTTATTCCGTCGAATCGGACGAATCGTGATTATTGCGGAATATTTTGACATACAACCATAATTCTGTTAATATTTTTTAAAGGTTTTGAATTTTTATATAAAGAATGGAGAGCGATTGTGTATCGGTTGTTTGAAAAGATTAAAAGTTAACACATTGAGATAATTTAGCAACATACGAATAAAATAAAGGTACCTACTGACAGGAACGGAATAAGAGGTCGGGGGCGACCAAGAAAAGTAGTGATGAGCAAATGCAACACAAAGACCGGGGTGGTCTTAATCTTGCACCCCCGGTCTTGGTCTTGCAGACTCGATCAAATCTTGGTCTCTGTCTTCGTAGTAATTGCAAATATCTGTTTAAATTCGATATTTATCTGACAATACCTGATTACATCTTCCTCTTCTCTTCCTTTCCTTATCCTTTAGTTTTCCTATCGTTGTTATGAATTGTTCTTATATGCTGTCTTCTTTGCTTTTGTTTTACTTTTCTTCTGTTATCTTTGTTTATTTTTGTAATGTGACTAACTTATTGCCAAAATACACACTACCTCGTATTCGGTAACTATTGTAACTAAAAGAGGGACAGTGAAAATTTCATATTTTTCATAATTATTCATAATACGTCTGATTCAGTAAATTTTTAAGAACGTTCCGGCCAAAAAAGGTACATTCCTATTTCATTTAGTCCAAGTTTATATTTTATAACGCTGAAATAAGACCGTAAATCTAAAATCTACAAATTTAGAACGTTCCCAATTTAGTTCCAATAGTTACTGAATACGGGGTACTGTTTTGTATATACATTAACTCTGGTTAATGGAGATCTAGTATATTATAATAAAAATCTATGGTTTATTCCTCTCACAATACTACCAACATGACGTCATAAAAATTCGAACAATTGTAAATTCTGATAATTGTGTGTTCGGAAAATTGTTTTTCGAAAAAATGTGATTCGAATAATTGCCATTCGTAAAATTGATTTTCGTAAAATTGAGCATTCGAATAATTGTTTTTAGAATAATTTTCCTGTCACCTTCTTATGTAGGTATATATCGTAGCCATAATGTAGTGATTAGGACGCCTTTTTGTGTAATACCCTAAAAATATCATTTTCAAAAAATGTAACAAGTAAGTCATTGTTTTTTTCATTTAATTATGTGCCTATTGTATTGATAATACAATAAAAAATTTCATTTGTTTTTATATTGCTTGTATTAATTTCAAAACAAACGCCCGACGGTAAAATTCATATTAGCGTAAGTACCTATTACTTAAAAAGTATAAATTTCACATTTTCAGTATTGAAATATAGCCGGAAAAATAACAGGAGCCATCATACAGTCGAAAATATATTTAATATTGTGTTTTTGTGTCACCTTTTATCGCTTGATAATAATCAAAAATAAACATTTTGGTAATAATATTAAGCATCAAAAAATAACATTTTTCGGTAATATATTATGAAAATGAAAGTTTTTCGGTAATATATTATAAAAATGAACATTTTTCCGATCATATACTTACTTACTATCGCTTAATGTCGAAAAGAAACGTTTTTTCATTCACATATTACAGCTAAATATTAATGAACATTTTTTTCACTTAATTAGTTGACTTCGAGAATTCGTTATAATGGCGGTGAATTTGTTAAATCTATTGCAAATAGAGCTACCAGATGGTATCCTAAATGAGGAAAAGTCCTCCTTTTCTATAAATCATCCTCTTGTTCTTAGTTACCAACTGTATGTCTTCATTTTGGTCATACAGCAGGTAATTGAGCAAAGAAAGGAAGAAATTTAGTTTTTGTTTATTTATATTTATATATTATAAGTTCAATGCTCATGTGAGTATTTACAAAAAATTGGTAAACAAGAAAAAGCAAACATGCATTACTAAAATCATATGTCCTTAATAAAATAAAGTCACAAAATCATATTGATTGCAATATATTATGTCTAAACAACAAGCCTTATGAAGATTTTTATAAAAAACCAAAATCTTCTTACAAAAGTTGACAGTCCGGCGAAATATCACGATGAAAATAAAGTGATTTTATATAAAACGAGTGGGTTGTGGCCAACGCTTAACTCCTCACTAACAAGTCATTCTATAAAGTATTCAATTTTTTATGGAAAATATTAAGTAATTTCATGAAATGAGTTTGATTAAATATTTTTTTCATTTTATATATTTTATTATGAAAACTTGATAATTCTTCAATGCCATTTTATGAAAGTGATGTGCCTTTTTACCAATTTCATAATAAAAAATTCAAATTTTAAGTTTCCTGTTTTTTGGGTGACTTTGAATATTGGATAGTTAAAAAAATAGAGAAGCACTATTCAGATATCCTTCAAAATCTAATGGGATCTAAGTGAGTATTAGATATAAAAATTTGCAAAATTTGAATAGAATCGAATGAGTACTTTGGTCTATAATCGATAAAGTAAAATGAACACGCCGTTCATAACACACAGTACATAGCAGACACACAGATACATTGTGATGAAACTTTCAGAATACAATCTCAGCATGATACTAGTTGATAATCTGCAATAAAAAAATAGCCTTAAAAATTGCGAAATCATAGCTCCCCACTATATCCCCGTGGGTCCGCAAACGCCGAATAGTGTCCGCAAATCGGTGCTACTATGGGTTGCAGAGGCACATGAAGTCTCGTCACCTCACCAGAAAAACGAAAGTCCTCCTATATAAGACCCTAATTCGGCCAGTACTCTCATATGGATCAGAATGTTGGGCAATCGCTAAATCTGATGAAAGAGCCCTGGAAAATTTTGAGAAGAAGGTGCTGAGAAGGATCTACGGCCCGACTTGTGACAATGGAGAGTGGCGTATCAGGCACAACCACGAATTGTATCATCTGTACAAGGAGCTTACCATACTGACAGAAATAAGAATAGAAAGACTCAGATGGGCTGGACACGTCCAAAGAATGAACGAGGAGGACGTCCCAAGACGGATCATGAATGGTGCACCAGGGGGACGAAGAAAAGTTGGAAGGCCGAAGCTTCGATGGCTGGACGGAGTGGTGAAGGATGCGAACAGTATCGGCGTCCATAACTGGCGTAATGCGTCGCAGGATCGACATTCATGGAGACGAGCTCTGCAGGAGGCTAAGACCCGACCTGGGTTGTGGAGCCACTGATGATGATGGTATCGACTTGAGTTAGTGAGGAGTAAAAATGTTCTATTGCTATAGTTCAAGTGAATAAGTACTCTGATTTGTATTTGAACTTGTACTCTGATTATGTATTTAAAAGAGCTCTCAACATCACCGAGAAGGGTATAAAAGTTAACGGCGTAGTAATTAATAATATCAGGTACGCCGATGATACTGTACTACTGGCGGATTCGTTTTCTGATCTCCAGGAACTGTTAAAGAATGTCAATATATTTGGTGAACATTTGGGATTATCTATAAATATAGCCAAAACAAAGTGGATGACATTTGGTCGATGTGAATATCCTGGTTCTTCCTTGCAATTAATGGGCAAGGTTATAGATAAGGTGGATAAATTTAAGTACCTTAGCAGTATTCTTTCGGAGTCCCTTGACCCGGATATAGTAGCAAGAGCTGCCTTTAATAAAATGAGATCTTTCTACTGCAACGAAAAGCTCAATATGGACCTGAGACAGCGGATGATGAGATGTTATGTGTGGTCTGTGTTGCTATATGACTGTGAGACTTGGACATTGAAAATTAACACCATGAACAGGCTGGAAGCTTTTGAGATGTGGTTGCATCGCAGAATGCTCAAAATCCCTTGGACAGATCTGGTTACGAACTCAGGAGTCTTAAGTCGAGCCAGAACAACCAGGAAACTCTTGTCCACAATAAAGGTCCGCAAGATCACATATTATCTGGGTCACATAATGAGGGGGGAGAAGTATCACTTGCTCCAACTAATACTGAAGAGCAAGATAGAAAGTCGCCGAGGGACTGGAAGGAGACAGATGTTCTGGCTGCGCAACATTATGGAATGGACCGGCTTCAGGACCGTGGAACAGATATTCCGGACAGCACAGGACAGAGAGGGATTTGCCAGAGTGATAGCCGACGTCCGGGGTCCTGACATGGTACCGGAAGAAGAAGAAGAAGAAGTGAATAAGTAGGTAAATTATATATTTATGTTATTCAGAACCTTATGACAAAACTTGGTTTTGAGTTTTATAAGGACTGCATTGAAGTCATAAAAAAGACATTGACAAATTATTAAAATGCTCCTTATCGATTTTTTTTGATAGGTATGGTCTAATTGGTGGATAGGTGTTGGTTCATTGGTCATTGTCCAAAGGAAAATCCTCCTTTTTAGTACTATCTGTCCTCTTTTTTCAAATTTCCATCTAGCGACCCTAATTGCAAATAATTCCGACAGGTACAAATATCTCCTCAGAATATGTATCTACTCTGCACCTTGCACCATTATTTGAGTTAAATTTTAACCGATATATTTGATTTATGGTTGCAACAACAAGTATGTGATTATTCATTAGCCGTATGTTTATAATTCAAATTCCTTGTTAAGTGTTAATTTATTCTGTTGCGTGTTTTTGAATCCTTTAAAATATGAGATGCATTAATCGACATGTTTTGCATCCAATGATTAATTGAAATCAACAACACTAGATTTAATCAATAAATATTATAACACCAATGCAACTAACCAAGTATACTCATATTTTCATTGCGAAAATTAATCATTGAATAAATAAACAGTTTCGTGTCATCGCTAGTTGCATGTAACACATAGATCCAACTGTCGACATTATGTGTAGTTGAAGAATACGTACCTACCAAACTGTAAACTCTTAAATCCAAATTATTCAATAATTTAAGATATTTTTGTTTTTTATACAAAATATGTATGATAAGATAGATGGGTGGTGGCAGAGCGTTGGTGTTTTTTGACTTTAAAGTTGGAAAAGCCGTGAAAAATATAGACCGTGCATACAAATCTCGCGTATCCTGACATGAAACTTGGTCGATATGTTAATAGAACAAAGTTCTCTTGAACAAATCGACATTGCAGTTGGAAAAAAAATAATAACGGAGACCTTGTTCTTAATTTAATTTACCTTCTCTTTTACTCTAATGTATGTCGATAAATTCCATAATGGCACAAAATGTGGAGTAAACAGCGACAGATGTGCGGGTGTGCAAAACTTTATAAAGGAAACACGACACGTGCATGTATCACCACACACCAGTCTCATCTCACCCAATGTAATTGAAAAAAGTTCGCAGTCTCCTACCCCACTCCATTGGAAACGTCTAGCTACGCCACTTTCTGCAGGTGGATGATTTCCCGCATTTTTTAACACTTGGTTTATTTCGTATTCATCCATAACAGAAAATTGTCGTTATAACACTAGTTGGTTGATAAAAAAACGCTCGTGTAGGTATGGGACATATTTTAACATTCTAATTTTATTTGTTTGACAACATTAAACATTATAATCGAAACAAAAAATCTCGATTTGTTACCAATCCGAAAACATTAAAAAATTTTATATCGTAATAAAATAGCAATAATTGGAAAATAATGCAAAATTCGGCAATTTGTAGGAGGCATTATCGTGTGACATATGGTCATTTTGAAATTGTGAAATATACCTCACATATTACACAATATCGTGAAATATGTTTTAATGCCCAATTAAATTATGTATATAATTTACTAACTCAAATTTTATCGCTTTATTCGAGCCATTAGAATTTTTCTATGGTTATCTTGAGATACAGAGAATCCATAGAAAATACTCGTAGACGATAAAAATACCATTATGAGATGAACGAAAATGTCTTGTAGACAATTCGTCTCCTAAATTTAATTTTATACATATATACATTGATATGAACTGTTGTTATATTCAATCTTTTTGTCTTTTTCCTTATTTTACTTTTCTTCTGTTATTTTTGTTTTTATTTTAATAAAAAATAGTAAGGCGCCATAACTATGACAGAACTTCTTTAATTTTTGGATTGGAAAGTAAACCCTGGGATAACCTCTGGGATTGGAAAGTAAACCCTGCCTTCGACCTGGGGTCAGTATACTATACTGGTTTACCAAGCCACTGCATTTATGGTCCCCTAAAATGGCTCGCCATGTTCGGGGTTCTTTGCTTTGGTGCCCAGGCGGGCACTTGTGTTGGAGTTGATCGGCGACCTATCTTGATGATGTCAACCCGGCCGCTGCGCGGCGGGTCTGGTTGGAGGTGTGAGCCGAGGGAGATCTGTGTGAAACGGTTCGTCGCTGGCCGGCCGCCGAATAGTACAGGGGCCCGACCTAAGCTAACGACTACGGGTTGGCTGCCCTATCAGTCGGCGCATAATCTCGCTGCAATTGTTGTGCCGGATCGTGACCGGACGAGGTCCCAGCAGTTGTATGCGGGGGGCACCAGGCGTCCTCCACGGCCATATCCTCCCTCCTTCAACCTAGCAGCGCAGCTGCCGGAACAAATGTCCTTGAAAAGGGCTTCTGATCTCCTCGTTTCACAATGCCACCCCCCCCCCCCACAAAACCTTCATGACAGATAAACCCAATAATAATGTTTATACAGCGACAACCAAGACTGCATACCCTCGCACCATTTGTAAACTGTTGGTAGACTTCGCTAACATCAGAGGTATCCACAGTAATTTAAATTCTGTTCACCATCACTTGCAATCTCAAAAACCACACCTGCTCTTTCTCACGGAAACACAAATTCAAGATCCACCCGACACAAGTTACCTCAACTGCCCAGGGTACATACTCGAAAGCATGTTTGTGCCCAAAGGAGGCTTGTGCCTCTACAGCCGCGAAGACATCAACTGTGTCAGATTGAAGGAGTTCGAGAACCCCGCCTTCAATGTTATGTGGGTCCGTTTAAAATCTAACAAATTCATAAAAATTTATGCTTGTATCTACCGATCTCCAAATATGAGTGATTATGATTCTTCCGAGCTTTTCAAATACTTAGGAGAAACCATTGACAGTCTTCTGTCTCGCTACCCGTCGGCAGAATTTGCGGTTCTCGGCGATTTCAATGTCCATCACTCCGATTGGCTGAAATCGGGAACTACCGATTCGGCTGGCCGCATGACGGAATCCTTTGCTTTGTGTCATAACCTGGAGCAACTTGTTCAAGAGCCAACTCGCATCCCTGATGTCTCTGGGCATCGTTCCAATCTGCTTGATCTTTTTATGACTACCTCGCCAACGGGATACACACTGAAAGTCACAGCCCCACTGGGCTCTTCAGACCATTGCCTTGTGCAAACGGCCATCCACTTCATCCCGGACCTTCCACCCGAAAAACCTAAAAGGAAAATTTGGCAATACAAGTCAGCAGATTGGAATGCACTGCGAATACACTTTCGCGACTTTCCTTGGAATGAAGTCTGTTTTAGAACCAAAGACCCTTCTATCTGTGCGCGTGAGGTAGGGGATGTCATCACTTCTGCTATGGATGGCTATATTCCCTCCTCCCTCAAAACCTGCGGACCAGGCACAAAACCTTGGTTTGATTCCAAATGCCGAGAAGCAGTCACGCGTAAAAATCTGGCTTTCAAAACATTTCAAAAACTTCAATCCCCGTCAAACAAGAAAGCATACAACAAGATGACAAAGGATTGTAAAAAAACCATTAATCAGGCTAAAAAACTCCATGACCAACATATAAGTCAAAAACTCTCCTCATGCCCTAACGGTAGCCGAAGATTCTGGTCATTGTCAACCTCCATAGGTCAGAACTTTTGCACATCTTCATTTCCACCTTTAACGAACCATGACGGATCCATTGCTAACTCTGCCACCGACAAAGCTAATCTTCTCGGTAAATTATTTGCAGATAACTCAACCCTTGACGACGGAGGAAAAACTCCTCAACCAGTTCCACATTGTGGTTTTAAAATGAACGAAGTAAGGATTAACTTCTCTGAGGTTTTACTCGCCATCCGAGGGTTGGATGTTAACAAAGCTAATGGACCAGATGGAATTCCCGTTCTTGTGTTAAAAAAATGCTCCGCCGAACTAGCCCCAGTTCTCACTAAACTCTTCAAACTCTCGTTTAAAACTGGTATTGTCCCATGTGACTGGAAAAAAGCGGTCATCCACCCAATTCCCAAAAAAGGTGATCGCTCCAACCCATCTAACTACCGACCCATCGCTATTACTTCTGTACTCTCCAAAATAATGGAAAGGGTACTAAACACCAAGTTGATCACATACCTCGAAGCAAACAAAATTTTAAGCGACCGCCAATATGGATTTCGTGGAAATCGATCTTGTGGCGATCTACTCGCGTATGTGACATCCGTTTGGGGTCGAGTTATGGAACGCTTTGGAGAAGCTCAAACTGTCGCCCTTGACATCTCTAAAGCTTTCGACCGGGTTTGGCACCGAGGTCTCTTAATGAAACTCCCTTCTTATGGACTACCCCAGTCTCTGTGTACTTGGATTGCGAATTTTTTAAAAGATCGCGAAGTCATAACTGTAGTGGACGGTTGCTCTTCTTCTCCCCATTCCATTAATGCGGGAGTCCCTCAAGGGTCCATTCTATCTCCAACCCTATTCCTCCTACATATCAATGACTTGCTCTTACGCGCCCCCATCCACTGTTACGCTGATGACAGCACAGTCCATGACAATTTCTCTTTTGACAAACCTCCTAAACAGAGTGAAATATCAGAAGCCCGGAAAGACCTTCATCAAAAAATAAATAGCTACCTCCACTCAATCAATACCTGGGGTGAAAGTAATCTTGTTTCATTTAACGTCTCAAAAACCCAAGCCTGTCTAATTTCTGCGAAGAGAAACCCCAATGAATTGCAAGTGTCTTTCAACGGAAGCACCCTACCTAACAGCAGCTCTATCGACCTGCTTGGAGTATCTATAACGAACCAATTACACTACAAGGGCTCCATCGAAGCTAAGGTGAAACTCGCCTCCAAAAAATTGAGCGTACTATATAGAGCGCGCAGATATTTTACTAAGACCCAGATCTGTATACTCTACAAAGCGCAAATACGCCCAATTATTGAATATGGCAGTCACCTCTGGAGTGGCGCCCCCCAATACCTACTGAATACCCTCGACGCTGTCCAAAGGCGTGCTATACGTCTGATTGATGATCCATCACTGACTGATGGATTGCAATCACTAGAACACAGACGCAGAGTCGGTATTTTAAGTTTATTCTATAGATACTACCACGGGAATTGCTCAGAAGAACTTGCATCTTTGGTCCCTCCTCCACCCACTCGCAACAGAGTCACTCGCTTCACTCAATCGCAGCATCCATTCACAGTGGACCTTCAACATATACGAACAAGTCGCTTCTCGAACTCCTTTATTAACTCAGCAGCCCGACTGTGGAACGATCTTCCGAATTCTGTGTTTCCATCTTCGTACAACCCGGGTCTTTTTAAAATCCGAATTAATAAACTCTTTTCTAGATTGCAAACCCCTCCCAACGCTACGTAGTGCGCTTCTTCGGAAGAGTAAAATGGACCCAAATCCTAATAGCTGGCGTCCCCTACGTAGACATGTTAAAAAAAAAAAAAAAAAAAAAAAAAAAAAAAATTTTTGTTATAGCATAAACTTATTTCCATAGATGTATCATCATTAACTCTGGTTGGTTGGAAAAAAATTGCCATTTGGCAATAAACCTGCCAGTGTACAAATTTTATGTACAAGTAGTTACAAATAAATACATACCATCATCACGCCATATCCCTAATGGAGTAGGTAGAGAGAACCGAACGTTTTATTTTTCTATCCTGGCATGTATCCATCGTCTCATCAACATTCATACATCGTCTCATACATGCTCGTCTGTTGTTCAAGTTTCTTACATATTCCCTCTTTAGTTCAGAATGTTCACATGGTCAAACCATCATTTTTCTCGGACGGCCCCGACATCTCATTACATTTCTGTCCGCTTTGTATATTTTCTTTGTCAGGCGTTCCTCATTTAGCTGAATATTATGTGCATTACCATATAAATGGAAGCACCATCCATGCGTGTGACACCACACACCAGCCTCGTCTCACCTGTAAAGGCACCACATGCATAATGTGTGGTGAACCTAATTGCTGAACTGTGTGAGATGTTATTTTGCCTCTTGTAAATATTTTCGATAAAAATTATTTGATATTATATCCGCAGAACCTGCAATGTGGAAGACTTGTCACAAACAAATTGCGAAATCCCATGACAACTTATCTTAGGATATCACAATTACACAAGTAATAGGATATCACATTTTTTTTGTAACAATTCATATCCAAATTCACTCAAACTACACTATCTAAACACATATACGTATATATATATATATATATAAACGATTACAACCTGCCCAATATTCGATGGTCACAGAATTTTGAAGACAGTCTTGAGAAGAATTTTGAGTTCGAGCATGATCGTAATCATCTGGTACATGGGGACACAAACTGTGTGAGTGAATGTGCTAGATCCAAGGAAATAATCGAAATGTTAAACTTTTTAGGATTAGTGCAAAACAATTTCAATACAAACTGTTATGGTAAACTCTTGGATTTAGTCATATCAAATGAAATGAGACTGACTGTAGAGTTGTCTAGTGAAGTTTTATTACCTGAAGATAAATATCATCCTCCCTTGGAAATTTGTACTATGTGTTCAATTCCAGAGTTTAAACCACGTGTAACCAAATTTTTAAATTTAAGTAAAGCAAATTATACTGCAATTAATATATTTTTGAGAGATGTGAATTGGTCTTTTCTCCACGAAAATTTAGATTTGGATCAGAAACTGCAGAAATTTTATAATATTTTGAATCAAATTATTGAAAACTATGTATCTGAGTCGTGTATAAGGTTTCAGGGATATCCAGTATGGTTCAATCATGAAATAAGATCTCTAATCACAGATAAAAAACGGGCCCATAAACGTTTTAAGGAGACAAAAAATGCTGATGATTACCAGGTATTCTCTGACTTAAGGAAAAAATGCAAGAAACTGGCTAGAGAATGCTACAACAATTACATGGCTGAAGTCGAGAATGGGGTCCGATACGACACCAAGACTTTGTGGAAGTTTGCAAATTCACAGCGGAAGGATAACAGTCAAATTCCTGATACAATGTTCTACAATGGTAATGGAAGTGATGACTTACTTACGATAAGTAGTTATTTTGAGCATTTTTTTAGAAACATGATGGTACCTGACACTGGATTGGGTTCAACAACCCTGCACGATCCTGAGGTGACTGTCTCGATAGGGAGCTGCAGGTTGAAGTTTCTGAACATTGTCAAGGGACTTGAAAGACTGGATGTAAGAAAACCCACAGGTCCTGATGGCATCCCAAATCATCTTTTAAAGAACTGTAGTACATATATGGCTTTCCCATTGTATGTACTCTTTAATGAATCTTTGAAGTTGGGATATTTTCCATATTACTGGAAAGCTAGCTTTATTATTCCGATATATAAAACGGGCGAAAAATCTAATGTTTGCAACTATAGGCCAATAAGTATCTTATCAGCGATCCCTAAGTTCTTTGAATCCCTAGTTCTTGATAGTCTTGCTCCTATTTTGAATGGCCTGATTAACCCCTGTCAACATGGATTTATAAATGGAAGATCGACATTGACAAACCTTATTATATACGAAAATCATATTATGGAAGCATTTGCTAATAAATCTCAGGTGGACTCGGTCTATACTGATTTCAGTAAGGCGTTCGATAGAGTGCCACATAGTATACTTCTTCAAAAAATAAAATTGTACGGAATTCATAGTTCACTTCATGATTGGCTGTCAAGTTATTTATGTTCAAGAAAAATGGTGGTTAGAGTGAAGAATGTTGAGGGTAATGGTTTTGTGACATCTAGTGGTGTGCCTCAGGGTAGTCATTTGGGGCCTGTTCTATTTATTCTATTTATAAATGATATTATAAAATCCTTTGACGGAGTAAACTGCTTGCTTTTTGCTGATGATTTAAAGATGTATAAGAGAATAAACAGCATTGAGGACAGTTTGGTACTTCAAAAAAATTTAGAGAATCTTGAGATCTGGTGTAATAATAATAAACTATTCTTAAATGCCCAAAAATGTCAAATAATCAGCTTTCACAGAGTAAAAAACCCTATTGTGTATGAATACCGATTGAATAATACATCGCTGGAACGTGTGACATATATAAAAGATCTTGGTGTAATATTTGATGAAGGGCTTACTTTCATTCCACACATAAACAGCGTTACAAATAAGGCTTTAAAATTACTGGGGTTTATCCTGAGACTAACTAAGGATTTTAAATCAATTAACTCGTTAAAATTACTTTTTGTATCTTTGGTTAGAAGTCAGGTGGAATACAACACACCAGTGTGGTCACCGTATTACACAATCCACTCAAAGTCTATAGAAAAGGTCCAACATAAATTCTTCCGTTATATCAACTTTAAACTTCAAATACCGATTGAGGAACTTAATTATAACTTTATTCAGTCCCTGCTTGGGTTGCAGAGGTTGTCCGACAGAAGAATAATCGCTGATTTAATAATGCTCTACAAGATTGTCAGAAATGTTTACGACTCGCCAGATTTAACAAAATTAATTTTGTACCGCACCCCAATGCGAGGTACTAGGCAGATCGTAACATTTCACTGTGATAATGTCTGTAGAAACTATCTTTATAACTCTCCAATAATAAGAATACATAGGCTTGGTAACATGTATGGTCATCTCACTGACATTTTTGCAGACTCCTTAGCATTTTTTAAGCGAGCACTGTCGGACGGTTTCGGAAATCAGCAGTGATATTATAATTGTTCATGATTAGGTATGTATTAAGAAACCTGAAATGTATGTATGTGTATGTATGTATGTATGTATATGTATGTGTATGTGTATATGTATGTATATGTATATGTATGTGTGTGTATGTGTGTGTATATATATATATGTGTATGTATGTATATATGTATATATATATATATATATGTATGTGTGTATGTATATATATATATATATATATATATATATATATATATATATATATATATATATATATATATATATATATATATATATATATATATATATATATATATATATATATATATATATATATATATATATATATATATATATATATATATATATATATATATATATATATATATATATATATATATATATATATATATATATATATATATATATATATATATATATATATATATATATATATATATATATATATATATATATATATATATATATATATATATATATATATATATATATATATATATTTATTTATTTATTTATTTATTTATTTATTTTTTTATTTATTTATTTATTACATACACGGCCTCTTGGCCATTATAAAAATATGGTAAAAATAAAACAAAACTCGCATTAAACAAAAGAAAAACAACACAATAATTCATAAAAATACAAAATCCTTCACACAATTCGAAATATGTCCCACTCCGATTCGTCCAAATTTATCTGTCTGAATTTTAGTATATGAGAAATGTCAAAAAGTTGACTGCATTTATACGGAACTCATTACGTCGAACCGCGCGGATGAAATCCTTTTACACAAGCGCCCGTTGGTTAATAGACGTTTTCGTACTCTGAAACGAATCAGAATGGGACACAAATGTCCACATACATCGACCTGACACTACAACTTACAGGTACTACAACTTATATATATATATATATATATATATATATATATATATATATATATATATATATATATATATATATATATATATATATATATGTTAAATCTAAGGTTTTCGCGAGTACAAAATTTGACGCGGGTTATCCCCAAAATACTTAATAATAACATATATATATATATATATATATATATATATATATATATATATATATATATATATATATATATATATATATATATATATATATATATATATATATATATATATATATATATATATATATATATATATATATATATATATATATATATATATATATATATATATATATATATATATATATATATATATATATATATATATATATATATATATATATATATATATATATATATATATATATATATATATATATATATATATATATATATATATATATATATATATATATGTTAAATCTAAGGTTTTCGCGAGTACAAAATATGTTATTATTAAGTATTTTGGGGATAACCTGCGTCAAATTCTGATTCCCGAGAGAATCAGTCGTCTGCCGACGTTTCGTCTGAATCACATCAGACATTTTCAATAGGCGCCTTGTTAATAAATTTCCGTCGCGAGGGATAGTGCGCGCACGTCCGTTCGCGTCGGAAGCTTACCACCAAGTGAAAGTTTGAAAGGAAGCCATGTCAGTTGTTAGTGGAGGGGTGGGTTTCCCCAATGACGTCATTATTGCGTTTTGTTTGGCTTCTAGTGACTCGAGTACTTAACGGTATATTGTTTACAGGTGGATTATCAGTTTTCGGCTTACTAAGAATTTTACTAATGTTTTTAATGTGACTATTGTTTGAAATATCGGTAGTTGGGTTAATTTGATTATTATGGTTTTTCAAAATATTGTTTTCAAGTACACTTGTCCATGCGGTCGGGATTCGAATGCTATCGTCCCTGCTATTCATTATACTGTTGCTTCTTCTATATATTTCTATTGCTTCCCTGTAAATTCTAAATGTTTCATTGTTGATATTCGCGACTACTTTTGAATTTTCAAAGTCTATGGAGTGATTTTCGGTCAATGAGTGATTTACTAGAGATGAAGTTAATTTCCGGTTTTTAATATCTACGCGATGTTCAGAGACGCGTGCCGAGATTCTGCGATTTGTCCTGCCTATGTAAGTTTTTGTGCAATCACCGCAAGGGATTTCGTAAATACCGTGTGACTCTAATGGTATTTTATCTTTCGGACTTTTTAAAAAGGTTGAAATTTTGTTGTCTGTTCTAAAAATGGTGCGAATATTATGTTTGTAAAGTAGGTGACTTATTTTGTCAGTAGTGCCTTTTATGTAAGGTAAAAATGCAATGGCGAGTGGCTTTACTTTAGTTGATGTATCTTTTTTATTAAAATTTTTATTCGTTTGATTTTTTATTGCATTATTTATTGTGAAATTTGTTCGCCACTTCAAATGTTATCAAAGTATCTTGCCAACTACTTACAACCAGATGTAGAATCAGCGGAATCATTTGTCAAAAATTCGGAACATTTTATACAAATCATTAAAAATCAAAAATTAAACAAGGGCGACATCCTTGTCAGTTTTGACGTCGTATCCCTGTTTACCAATATACCTACAGACGAAGCTCTTCAAGCAATAAAAGAAATGAGTGACCCACCGAATGACATAATAACTTTAATAGAACATTGCCTCAATAACACATTTTTCACCTATAATAACGACATGTACAAACAAGTAAAAGGAGCACCAATGGGTCTATCTCTTTCACCGCCAGTCGCTAACATATTCATGACCAAGTTAGAAAAAGAAGCTATAGATAGAGCGCGCTTAAAACCAAAGCTATGGATTAGATACGTGGACGATACTTTCGTTATATGGCCTCACGGTTTGGAGAAACTTCACAAATTTCTTGATTTTCTGAACGATCTCCACAATAACATCAAATTCACAATGGAGATCGAAAACAACGGTGAAATTCCTTTTCTTGATGTTCTCGTAATCAAAAAAGACGATGGCACACTCGGCCACACTGTGTACAGAAAATCAACACATACCAACAGATATCTCCACGCATCGTCGAACCATCATCCAGCACAAATCGCCTCTGTAGCAAACACCTTGGTAACACGGTCATTAAGGATAACCGACTCCGAAAACATTCAAAATGAATTAGAGTATCTTAAAAACGCGCTACGAAATAACGGTTTTTCAAATTTCACAATAAATAATGCAATAAAAAATCAAACGAATAAAAATTTTAATAAAAAAGATACATCAACTAAAGTAAAGCCACTCGCCATTGCATTTTTACCTTACATAAAAGGCACTACTGACAAAATAAGTCACCTACTTTACAAACATAATATTCGCACCATTTTTAGAACAGACAACAAAATTTCAACCTTTTTAAAAAGTCCGAAAGATAAAATACCATTAGAGTCACACGGTATTTACGAAATCCCTTGCGGTGATTGCACAAAAACTTACATAGGCAGGACAAATCGCAGAATCTCGGCACGCGTCTCTGAACATCGCGTAGATATTAAAAACCGGAAATTAACTTCATCTCTAGTAAATCACTCATTGACCGAAAATCACTCCATAGACTTTGAAAATTCAAAAGTAGTCGCGAATATCAACAATGAAACATTTAGAATTTACAGGGAAGCAATAGAAATATATAGAAGAAGCAACAGTATAATGAATAGCAGGGACGATAGCATTCGAATCCCGACCGCATGGACAAGTGTACTTGAAAACAATATTTTGAAAAACCATAATAATCAAATTAACCCAACTACCGATATTTCAAACAATAGTCACATTAAAAACATTAGTAAAATTCTTAGTAAGCCGAAAACTGATAATCCACCTGTAAACAATATAACGTTAAGTACTCGAGTCACTAGAAGCCAAACAAAACGCAATAATGACGTCATTGGGGAAGCCCACCCCTCCACTAACAACTGACATGGCTTCCTTTCAAACTTTCACTTGGTGGTAAGCTTCCGACGCGAACGGACGTGCGCGCACTATCCCTCGCGACGGAAATTTATTAACAAGGCGCCTATTGAAAATGTCTGATGTGATTCAGACGAAACGTCGGCAGACGACTGATTCTCTCGGGAATCAGAATTTGACGCAGGTTATCCCCAAAATACTTAATAATAACATATATATATATATATATATATATATATATATATATATATATATATATATATATATATATATATATATATATATATATATATATATATATATATATATATATATATATATATATATATATATATATATATATATATATATATATATATATATATATATATATATATATATATATATATATATATATATATATATATATATATATATATATATATATATATATATATATATATGTATATATATATATGTGTATATGTGTGTATGTGTGTATATATATATATATATATATATATATATATATATATATATATATATATATATATATATATATATATATATATGTATGTATATATATATATATATATATATATATATATATATATATATATATATATATATATATATATATATATATATATATATATATATATATATATATATATATATATATATATATATATATATATATATATATATATATATATATATATATATATGTATGTGTGTATGTGTATATATATATATATATATATATATATATATATATATATATATATATATATATATATATATATATATATATATATATATATATATATATATATATATATATATATATATATATATATGTGTATATATATATATATGTGTGTATATATATATATATATATATATATATATATATAAACGTTACATAGTGAAAACGTTAAAATTCAGTGATATAAAACTCTTCGCAGATGACACATTAATATATATAGCGAAATCAAATCTTGGTGATGGCATAGAAGAAGTTCAAATTGATTTGAATAGTGTGGTACTATGGTTATATGAAAATAAATTAAAATTAAATGTGGCCAAAACCAAGTTTCTAATTATAAGTGACCAAGGACAAAATGACAACTTCACATTAAATATTGATAATGAGAACATTGAAAAAGTCAAATGTATGAAATATTTAGGTATATTGATAGATGATAAATTGAAATTTGATAAACACTTTGAATATATTATGAAAAAAATGGCTAAAAAAATTGGTTTCTTAAAAAGAATAAGAAATAACTTAGATTTTCACACATCAAGATTAATTTTTAATTCAATTGTAATTCCCCATTTAAATTATTGTTCTAGTGTCCTTTTCCTCTGCAATGAAACTCAAAATAGAAAATTACAGATTATTCATAATATGGGAATGAGAACAATTTTAAAATGTAACAGATATACAAAAATAAACCTAATGTTAAATAAACTAAAATTAATGACAGTAAAGCAATACATTATATACAACACATTAACTTTGATTTTCAAACTAAAAAATAATATGCTTCCAAAATATATGCAGAGGGATATATTATTCAATTCCAATGTTCACACCTACCCTACGAGAGGATGTCAGGATTTTAGACTTCCAAAAACGAGATTAACATGCACTCAAAATAGTTTATACCATAAGGGTCTTAAAATATATAATAGTTTGCCACCAAAAATAAAACAAACCACAAGTCTTGCCACCTTTCGTAGGCTAGGTGCTGAGCACATAGTTGAAAATTATTAATTTTCTCCATACTTTACATTGTTTTAAATAATTTAGTGTCATACCCTGTACCTGTACCAGAATTTATTAATTTATCAAAAAAATGTATACTTTTTGTTTTTTTGTTTATACTAGATGTATTAATTTTTATATTTTTTTACGTCTAAATAAAAGTTACTATTATTATTATATATATTTTTGTATTGATTGATATTTTGTTTGTATTCTATTATTATTATTTTAAATTGTTAAAGAAAAAAAAAAGATTTTTTTTATTTGAATAGTTTAATGTTTTTATTCTATTATTATTATAAATTTGAAAAAAAAAATGTTTCATTTTATTGGTAATTTGCTTTTATTCCATTATTATTATTTTAAATTTGTAAAAAATGTTGTGTATTTGATTGGTATAGTGTTTTTATTCTATTATTATTATAAATTTATAAAAAAAATATTTTTATCTGATTAGTAAAATGTTTTTATTCTATTACTATTATTTTAAATTTGTAAAAAAAATGTTTTATATGATTGGAATTTTGTCTTATTTAATTTAATTGTAAAGTGCTATTTATTCTGTAATTTAATTGTCATTTAATTTAATTATTTATTGCAATTAATTTTGTTTATAAATTGGTGTATATTATATTTTGTTTTTTTTACTTTTTATTTTTGTATAAATTTCTAATTGAATTGTTTAGTGTTTACTATTTGTTGTAATTGTGAATTTATATTATGATCATTTTAAATTTGTAAAAGAAAAAATGTTTTTATTAGATATCGACCTGGCAACTTACAAATATTGTAACGACGGTGTAGTGGATGTTGGTGTCTCTTTCTCGCACGGTGTCTGTAGTGCTGTGTGGGTGGGACGCCAGCTCTGTAGGTACCGCCAGCTCTGTAGGTACCTGTAAGTTGTAGTGTCAGGTCGATGTATGTGGACATTTGTGTCCCATTCTGATTCGTTTCAGAGTACGAAAACGTCTATTAACCAACGGGCGCTTGTGTAAAAGGATTTCATCCGCGCGGTTCGACGTAATGAGGTCCGTATAAATGCAGTCAACTTTTTGACATTTCTCATATACTAAAATTCAGACAGATAAATTTGGACGAATCGGAGTGGGACATATTTCGAATTGTGTGAAGGATTTTGTATTTTTATGAATTATTGTGTTGTTTTTCTTTTGTTTAATGCGAGTTTTGTTTTATTTTTACCATATTTTTATAATGGCCAAGAGGCCGTGTATGTAAAAAAAAAAAAAAAAACACAGCTGAACGTGCAAAACTTAGACCAAGATCCGCAACACAAGAATAAAACCTTCCAGATGTTGCAAAGCTAATAATTTATTCTTAAAAAAATACTTATTTTCTACATAAATATTATTATACATATTCAGAGATGATCATAGATTAGATCGACCCTGCGTATAAGATTTACAATTAATTTCACCTGTTCCACGATCCATTACTCGTGTTATTTTTCAACTTTGTTACATGAATATTATTTCTTATATTTCCTTCACACCAACGATAAGTAGGTACCTACTAATTTCTTTGCGTTGAGTAATGTAAAAGTGGTTGTATATTTATTTTGTTTATCTGCTATAAAATGTAGCGAGTTATAATCGGTTGGTTTCTGATTATAACTGTGGCTGCGTAAGATACTGCGTGATTTTATCATAAATGGGTACCTACTTGTTAACACATGAACAGGACTGAATCTAGGATATTTATTAAAATAAAAGACATTTACTCATAGACAGAAGTGAAACATCCGACGAATACTTGATATCTTGGAAGGAACATTGATGAGGTTCATATAAGAATCGAAGAAACCAGCACATGTTAAACACCATATCGAAATGGCGTGCATAGGCCATGTGTTGTGACTTGTGTCCGACAGAACCTATTTTTTTTAAAATAATAAATATGTCCTTGAAACAAATACATGTGCATCCAAGTACATTCCCTAAATTAAGCCTAAATAAAATAAAATTAAATTAAATTGGTCGTGGCAGAATTCGAACTTGCGACCACTGGATTACTAATCCATAGCGCTAACCGCTCTACCACCACCCATCTTAACAGTTAATCTCGTCGTAGTGTTAGGTATGTTTATCAATAACTCTCAGTTTTCATCGATATATTCATGTTTTATGAACAATATTATTATAAAGAAGATTCCCTACACAAGTGTTGTTTTCTAAAAGCAAGCTATTATCGATAAATAAATTATTTATTGAAAAATGCCTTAAATTTATTCACAAACATCCAGACTACTTTGAAACAAATACTTCTTTTTGCTAGCTCTTAGCGCTCCAAGATGGGTGAGAACCTCCCAATTACACGAGGTTGCAAAAATACCCACAATCCAAGACTTCATAATTTCCCTTTCAAAGCGTTTTTATGCGAAGATTCCCTTGCATAAGAACGCTTCCATCAACAGTCTAGCCACATATGATGAAAACGACTTATATAGGTACAAAAGACCTAAAACTGTCCTCAAGAGACCACCCCCACCATACCAGCGATCCGAAAAACTCCCCCTCCAACCCTCAATATATATAAATTTTCACCCCCTCCAACCCTCACCCCCTTCATATAAAATATAAATTCACCCTCCACCCTATAACCCACACCTCTTCAGTATTTAAACTTCCAAAACACCCAGTCAAGAATAACGTCAGATGAAGGAGCAAGGAGTCGAAGACTCGGTACTCTGATTTCCAGTAATGACCAATGACTTCTGTTAGTCGAGCAAGAACGTGTGGATATTAAATAGTTCCCATGCGGAAATGGAAAATTGCACAGAGACATACTTCTTTCGTATCACCAAGAACATTCAATATTTTACCAGCGAATGTAAGAATAAAAAGCAAACCTACTACCTTCAGGAAAGAGGTGAAAAAATATCTGCAAGATGAGAACTTTCCAAATATATCATATTTGCTGTTGTAGAGATAACTATTTCGTGTATTTGTAGCTATGTTGTTTATTCTTTTGGATTCTTGTGGATCTTACTCGCCACGGTGGATCTGAGTCTGTTGGTGACTGTCTAAAGCTCTTTGTTACTGGTATGCACATAAACAAAAAGATTTTTTTTTAATCTATCTCGATTATTTTTCCTACATATAGGCTTCGCCTTAGTGGGATCCTTAGGTACATTTAATATTAAAAAAAATCATAGTCAAACCTTCAGTTGCGGGAAAAATCTAACATTCGGTCAGATACTAACAACGACATGAGCATCTCCTATACATAATATTGGAAAGAACTGTTGAGGGATCAACTGGCAGATGGCGTCCTCGTGGGAAGTATCTGGAACAAGTACCTATGCTACGACACAAATTGTACTTCCTATACAGAGTTGAAGAGAATCCCTGAGATTGGCCGTAGTGAAAGAAGAGATGCATTGATTTGTTAATATTTTTCCTCTGTTGGGTATCGCCCCGGCTTACCTACGGCTTAGCACAATTGCACAATACCACAGCAGTCGTGTGATTCAGAGATCAGAGATGTTTTCCTACATGTGTAATTAACTTAAAAAATAAAACACAAGACTCGGGACGGTGTAGATTCACAAACAATCAACCACAAACTGTCGTCCAAGTTATCACCAATATTATGTCCCCTGTTACGAATTCTAACGTTTCTGTCGAGGGAAACAATTTTTTGTGAGATTTGACTTTTGTTGTAGAACGACTACACATAAGAACTTATGTAGTATGACCAGTGGCAGCTGGTGACCTTAAATCTTAGAAGGGCTCAAAATTATAATTATACCTAGATGAGAAATTAACTTACTACAGGAATCAGAAAGCAGATATGTGACACAATATTATTTTAGTGTATAAAAATTATCAGTGTTTTCCGTAGTTATTTTGTTTGACGGAAATTAAAACGTGAACCTGATCATTTATGCTGTATTTTGTTGGGTTTTAAAAAACGCTTGTCATAAAATGCATCGATAAATTATAAAATAAGTCAACGGCCGCTTTACTGCTTCTTGATTTTACACATTTTATATCATTTTTGTTTGCAATATTATGGTATCAATTAATTAAATAATAATTCTTATATATTTCGGATGATTTATAGTTTAAATTATGTAATGTCAATTAATGATAGCCTCAAGGAATTGCAACTACTTACCTAACGTTCGACCATCGCAATGTACAACAAAATACGAATGAATGAAAATATACTATAACCCTTCGCGGGCACTGCCCCGTTTTGCTCCAAATCGGCATACATTCAGCATGTACGGCGAGCTGCGGCGGTAGCGGACGGTCGCGTGAATTGTATGGGATCTCCGGGCACAAGTCGACTGTGCCCGAGGAATGAAATATTTCATAGAATCTTGCTCGCTTTACAAAGCAGGTAGGTTTAAATACTTTCGCTAAATATACTACAGGCTTAAGACGGCAAATATTAATTAGAAAAATAATGTATTCTCAAGATTTATTGACATATATTATGTACATATTTTGGATTTTTTTGTTTGGTAGGGCTGAGCCCGAGAGCCCTTAAGGAAGAGCCGCCACTGAGTATGACCATCACTAAACACTCCACTACATACTCAGAGTACATTTTTTCTTAGAAAGGTTGATTATAAATGTTAACATTTTTATGAAGTAGGTACAATTTAATAATTACCTACAAATTATTTTGACAAAAAGTAATAAACTCATTTTTCCAGAACCTCAGACCATTTTGAATTTTTCAACTGATGAAATTACACAGAGAAGAAATGGACGATTATACAAGTATGTATAACTAATTAGCTCAAAACTATTGCGATATATAAGTCGATTAAAATTATAATAATTTCATTTATAAATTTCGTTCATAATTTTCATAAATTAAACCCAAAAAATACAATGATACCTGAAGCACAAAGTTTTCTTATTTTCAGGGAGAATTTCGCAAGTAACGATATATTATTTATTTGTCTTTTTTATTTATCTTTTTTGTACATAATAAAAACATATATATTGCTCACTGTTTTTTTTTCCATTAGGCAATTTCTACCAACAACCAGATTACAAACTACCCCCTATTCAGTAACTATTGTAACTAAAAAAGGAACGTTCTAAAATTGTAGATTTACGGTCTTATTTCAGCGTTATTAAATATAAATTTGGACTAAATGGAATAGGAATGTACCTATATTGGCCGGAATGTTCTTAAAAAGTTCCTAAATTAAACGTATTTTGAATAATTACGAAAATTATTAAAATTTCATAATTTTCATAATTATTTATTCATAATACGTCAGATTCAGTAACTCTTTAAGAACGTTCCGGCCAATATAGGTGCGTCCTTTTTCCGTTTAGTCCAAATTAATATTTTATAACGCTGAAATAAGACCGTAAATCTAAAATCTACAATTTCAGAACGTTCCTATTTTAGTTACAATAGTTACTGAATAGGGGGTACTACATAATATGACAAAATTGTATAGGTATGTAGGTACATACATCAACAAAATAATGAATAGTGAAAAAAAATACATTACACTAAGATAAATATTAATAACAAAAAAATCGGGATCGGGAAATTGGGATCAGATGTTAAGGGATGAATATACCTTCTTTAGTTTTTTTTCTTGAAAATACGACCATCCATGAAAATTTTCTTGAAAATAAGTCCATGATTGGATAAATAAATGAATTTATTTGGCAGATAGGTAGGCATATTATTATTGTAGGTAGGCTATTTTTTATTGCCATGATATATTTTTCTTCGTATTTACTTTATTGCTAGAGAACATGAATCATATTTTGACATTGAAGGAACAAATAGAAATATAAAATTAATCGTTGTGGTATCTAGAATATTAAATTTAGGTATCTTTTGACGAAGTATCTTCAAATTAACACATCGACTTGTGACTGTCTGTCCTCATTGCAACGTGTGACAAGTCTCGGTGTGTTCACAGAAACGGAAATAAAGCCAACACTACATACACTCCTTGCTTGCTAATGATAATAAAGAGATGGGCGTGTCGGTAGGTAGGCGGGGTGTACAGATGGGCGGAGCAGTATGATTGGCAGCATTACGACCAATTATCCGTTAATCTTCGTAATTACCAACATTGACTGGAACGCAACCGCTCATGGATAGGTAATAATCTAATGTAAGAGTGTTAGAAAATATACCTACATAGATAAATACGCGATATTTCAGTTATGATGATACGAAAAATTTTACTGAGGAATAAACAAGATAATAGAATGTGATAATAACTAAAAATAGTAATTTCTATTATAAAAACTATTGACATTTCTAACTAACGTAATTTTTGGCATCTTAATAATATATGTGTAACTTTTGTTACAGATATAGGCATAAAATCATAAGCCAAAACTTTAGTCATAAGCCATAACTTTATTCATATATGTAGTCATACATAAGTCCTAATTATATGACAATAGTCATATGTCATAACTATTGTCATATCTCTCTCATCCTTAACTTTTATCACACACGGTGGTGAAGTCAGGTCTCCTTGCTGCGCTCCTCCACTTCGTTCTATCCTGAGCATCGTCCTTAGAGACAGTAGGTACATGCCCGCATATCCTCCGCCACCATCCATCGTCTTTTAGGACGCCCTTTTGGTCTTTTACCGGAAATTCTATAGTACAGTGCGGTGTTACAACCACAGCCTAATTTCGATCAGCTTATCGGAACATAACATAACTATAGTCATAATATGTCATAACTATATGCATAACTATATTCATAAGCCATAACTATACTTATAACTACAAAACTATAGTCATAAGTCCTAAATATATGCAAAACTATAGTCATAAGCTATAACTATAATCATAAGCCATCACTATTATTATGTAGGTATATAGTCATAAGTCATAAATATAGTCATATGTCATAACTATAGTCATAAGCCATAACTTTACATATAACTACATAAATATAATCATAAGTCCTAAGTATATGCATAACTATATATAGTCATAAGCTATAACTATAATCATAAACCATCACTATTCTTATGTAAATATTCATAAGTTATAAATATAGTCATAAATATAGTCATAAGTCATAAATATAGTCATATGTCATAACTATATGCATAACTATAGTTATAAGCCATAACTATACTTACAACTACATATATAAGTCCTAAATATATAAGTCATAAGTCCTAAATATATATGCATAACTATAGTCATAAGCTACAACTCTAATCATAAGCCATCACTATTCTTATGTATATAGTCATAAGTCATAACTATAGTCATATGTCAATACCTACTTTAACTATGCATAACTATAGGTAAAACTATTAACATAACTACTGACATGGTAGGTACCTACCTATATTGCAGACATAGCTCTACTGTGTTATAACTTGGGCAAAATGATTGGAACTAATACCTACGAACAAGCTTATACTTTCCGGTAAATATTTTGAAATTTTCGTCGTGGGTGGAGCGATTTTCGCATACCTACCAACCAACCAAACAAAAAAAAACAAATTCGCGCCCTGCGCACCCTACGGGACGCACTCAGGATGTTTGCCGCTAACAATATGCTGTGTTGCCGCTAACAAGTGGCGATTTTATCACCATGAGGCAATTTCTTCCAACCAACCATTTATATTATAAACCTACATAATTAGGTATCGTAAAACGATATAAGTTATAGAAAGTGCTACAAAAAAAAATTACAAAAATTGTTAAAAAAAAATAATGTCGACGAGGATGGGATTCGAACCCACGCGTGCAGAGCACATTGGATTAGCAGTCCAACGCCTTAACCACTCGGCCACCTCGTCATATTCACACGTTTAGAATACACCGATTTTATTTGCTGTTTAAGGTGAAAACAGTCGAGCAAACGATAAAACATTAAGCGAAGTCATTAAAAAACATATTTATAGGTATAATAGATTTTTACGACACATTTAGCTGTTGTTTATTCAGATGCATATGTAAACTAAACACAGAAGATATTGTGTGTTTGCTGTGTGGTGGAATTCTGTGTTTAATTATCAATAAATTACCATAACTATAGATGTTTTATGAATTGAAAAAAAAAAAGTTGGTATTGTATATGTCAAAAATGAACGCTTTGCCATTTTATCTGAAGATTGATTCAACAAGAAGCTATCGTCTTCATAAATTTCTTTAAATGCCTATGAAATATTGAATTGTGATTTACTCCTAATCTTCTTCTCTCCGTAGGTGTCAACCATGTCAGATCCCCCCAAAGTCAGCTTTTACTCGGGCATAGGCTCTCCAACTAGCTCAGAATTATAAGTCAACTGTCTGATGTTCCTCAGCCAAGACATCTCCCTACTACCCTCAATTTTTCCTTTCATGTTACGAAGAATGTGTACCTACCAAGTATGCCAACTCATAATAAATAAATCCAATTTTTTCCAATTATTTAAGTGTGATTACAGTAAAATTTTGAATAATTAAATTATTTATAAAATAAATGGTTTAAAAACACATAGTTTTAATCCAGGAATGAGAATGAGTCTAAGCGCTTTCGCCGAGCACAGACGATATCCTCAGAGGCAAGAATCAAGCAGAGGCATCGTCAGAGGCAAGAATCAAACAGAGGCATCCTCAGAAGCAAGAATCAAACAGAGGCATCGCCAGAGGCAAGAATAAAACAGATACATCGTCAGAGGCAAGAATCAAACAGATACATCGTCAGAGGCAAGAATCAAACAGAGGCATCCTCAGAGGCAAGAATCAAGCAGAGGCATCCTCAGAGGCAAGAATCAAACAGAGGCATAAGAGGCAAGAATCAAACATAAAGAGTTTAGAAGAGTTTAGGATGCCGGCTGTGTTCGGCGAAAGTGCTTACTTTGGCTCATAAAGTAATTCACATTCGTGGATTAAAAGTATCATATGTTTTTATTTACTTTTTTTAATAATTCAATTTATAATTATGAATTTTCAATGTGTTAACGAAAAAACTTTGAAATGATTTTTTTTTAATTACAAAACACACCTCACCAGTGTTTTCTGCACAAGAAAGCAATAATTAGATGTAAAATATTTTTTAAATAAATTTCTTCCGTGATGACGTCAAATGTCACTATGGCATGGCTTCTTGTAGATAAATTAAATTTATTTATTTATTTATTTATTTATTTTATTAGCCAATGAAATTAGCGTAGCAACCTTTCTTGAATGCATTTTTTCCTTGATCCATAATGTAGGTATATGTAGGTAATGGAATTATTACTTAGTCAGAGTTTGGAAAGAAAAAATGCCGCTGGATACGAATGTCAATACAATCGACTGATAAATCTAGATTCCTCACCCGGATAACGAACCAAAGTACCTACACTTGGAGGTAACTTCTCTTTTTAGAATCAGTGATGTCTTTGTGCGCCATTCACACTATCATTTTTACTCTTCATCACTTACTATGAATTGCGTATTTTATTACACTTAGTTGTCAACGTGCCATAATATATGATGGAAAAAAATGTAAATATTTATTTTTTTTATTAATAGTAAATTATAATAGGTACTAGTCATAGGTACTAGTATAGACTAAATATTTGGTTACTCTAACCAAATGTTTTGTGCACACAACCAAACCGTAGTTATTTTTAACAAAACATACATACAGGCCCGAGATATCAGTTGGCCCTTAAATCGTTGGATTTAGTAATCCAAGTTAAAAGTTTAGGGAAGATTAAATTTCATTCGCGTATTTCAGTGTAAAATGAAACGTCAGTTACGTAATCTTCAACTATAGATATATTTTACGTTTTCTATGGTTATTGTCTATAACGCATCTGTCAAATTCAAGTCAAATTCATAGAAAAGAGAACTTATAATAACCTTAAATGATACGTGACGCGAAGCTGTGACTAATATTATTTTATTGTTATAACAACACATTATTTTATTTGTTTCATTACACAGCATGTTACTTTTTCAATTTATTATACAGATCGATGTTTTTTTTAATTAAAATCAAACATTGTAGTGAAAAAATGTGATTGAAGAATATGTACTACGTACGTAGTACTTCAATGCAAAATGTATGTACATTTTACAGATAGATATGGAACTAAGTGATAATGGTAAAATAGTATCTTATGTAGAAAATTTAAGAATACACATTATATATAGAAACAGGATGGATCAATTTAAAAAGTGGGATGAAAAAACATCGCAAAAATAAAGTTGCGTGCCTGACGTTTCATTATGGCTGACAGTTTATTTCGTGTGTTGTCAGGCAATACAATATAATTATGTAAAAAAGAAAATAAATATTAAATACATGAACCACTTCTATATCAAGTCTTTTATTTTAACATCAAAAATAAATCATGATTATAATTATTATGCATAGTTATTTGTAGTATAAAATGAAATAAAACATTAAAGCGTGCGGCGATTAGTACGCCACCTGGCGAAAAAGACTAGAAACAATACTTAACTCAAGATTAAGACACGCAATCCGCCAGAAACGTTGAGTTAAATATTTGTGGTTTAGTGACGTATTTGAGGGAAGATTTGGTACTGAAATACGCAATATTTTTGTTAAACTTGAGTTAAACTCCTAAGGGCCGACTGAAATACTGGGCCACAGTCATACAAACAAATATTACAATAAATTCAATGTAATATATTATAAATCAATTTGGTTTGCGGATAGGTATTAATCATAGATCAATTTGGTTTGCAAATATTACATTTTTAGGCTGCATAGTATAAACAATTAGGTAGGTAACTTCTATTAATTATTAGAATATATTTACTCAAAATTCAGATGAAGATAAAAATTAAGCTTTAGTTACTGATAGCAAAAGTTTGGTTAAAATATTTGTAGCCAAGCAGTTTATTTATTTTATTTTTATTTTGGCTCGTCTTAAACACGATATTGTATATAAACACCGAAATTCCCACAAATTTGTGTGGGTATACAAATTAAGAAAATATATTTTTACACCTAATGTATGTTGAGTTCTGTTAGTTTTCAGTGTACTGAAAAATACAAAGTTTAATATTTTAGTGGGTATTTTTTTACAGAGCAGATTTATATAATATTTAACCTCAGGAATGAAATTTTTTATAGAATTATGAAAAAAATATATTTAATGTTCTATTATATTTAGTTCGCAAACGCGAACCCCATTCGTCAGTATCGCTCAATACCGACCATCATCAGAATGTTGAACACTATAGCACATAAATTTTCTTTCATTTATCTTCTTTTGTCTGTTCCTTTGAGTAGAGATAATTTCAATAAAAAAATAAATGTCACTATAAATCTAGCTATGAATGATGGTTACACTGATAAAATGTTTTTTTCTCTTTTATATAGAAAAAAATAAAAAGAATGCTTTCCATCCTTTAGCTGTTAGCCTCTTTAAAAAAAGGTGTGATCTTTCCTTTATGTTCAAGAGTGTTGTGAATTATATAAATAGAAATTTCGATAACGGTGAATGCGAATTTTAAGTAAGTATATATTCTTTGAGCACGCCGCCACACCAAACGGAAAACACATCAATAAGTTCGCACGCACGCTTTTACCATTTTTGCACATTACATATGTATTAAACTTTTTGCACAAGTCTTGATTATTAACATAACATGCTGGAAAGTAATTCGGAGGAGTGTAACAACCTCAATTGTCATTGAATTGCTGATACATCCTGTAAATACAATTTATAAACTATTTTTTGCCGAACAAGAACAGTATACAAGAACATACGGTCTTACTTATAAACGTAAACTACTAAAATCTTTAGTAACTGATAATCAATCGTGATTAACGAAAACGTGTAGGTACTACCTTTACCGTAAATACCTTTAGAAAACCTTTATTTAGTAGACGTCAAGTTAGTCCGGATCGAGAGGTTCTATAACGCGTCATTGGACCAAATACCTATTCAAAAAATGGCTAATATCATTGTTTGTGATAGATACGACGCATATTTTGAGAATGACAAGTATTTTAACACTCGGAGACCTAAAACACATAATATATATAAAAGATAACTCCTCTTAAAAAAAACTATAGAATTATGATTTTCAAAGAAAATGTCGCATTAATAAATTAACAATGCGCAAGAAACCAAACTTGAGTTCATAAATGGTAAAAACTATATAATATTATTATTATAAAGTTCCTCTTAGTATATTATGTAGGTACATCAAAAATATAGTGTAGATGAATATTTGAAAGATATTTATATTAGGTACTATACTTCAGTCAATGTTATTCGGATATTTTGTATACACCAAGAAATGTCCCATTTATGCAAAATGATTTCTTGCCATCTTTTTACAGTCCAAATAAGTTTTATTTTATTTGTAAGTGTAAGTGTTTGTATTAAAACTCAATATTCACGTGAAATACAGGTATACATGTGCAACAGTTTAATATCATATTAAAATAAAACTAGTAGATTATGGCCTACACTAAACCCTTCGTTACATAGTAAGTGTATATTTTTTCTCCTTCAAAGGTATCCCAAAATGCATTTTTAATATAGTCCTTGGGTATAAACGAAAAAGAAACGGGATAATATGATAGATTCTGAATAAAATATCATGAGGAACATCTCTGTGTCCACACATCGAATAAAAATCAAATGATATTATTCTCTTTGATATTCCAAAAACGTTGGTATATATCATGATTTTTATCGTCGTAAATCGTCAATTAACTCTCTGTACCACACGTGTAGGTAGTTTGAAAATTGGAATTTCTTCTTTACTCTTCAATAAGATTATGTAGAACACATCGGTCTGTACATGAAGCAATTCTGATTCTGTTCACATGAAAACATCGGTTTTTTGCTCCGTCCTGTGAGCGGACACAACTCCAAGATTGACATTAATTGGAGACATCAGTTGCTGTATCTGGACCCAGACATTTATCGAGAAGAAATTTGAAACAGCCAATCATAACATGACGTATGTCTCGACACAACTAGGAACGATTTTATCGCATGTGCGTTTTTATAAATGTGACATATTATATAATGACAAACGCTAACTCCACATATTCCGTCTGACATTCTAAGCAACTTTGGTAAAAAAATCACTGAAAATTTTAAATACTAATGAATTACTTATGAATATAGATGAAGCTAGACAGAATTCTACCATAGATTGAACTGATATCTTCAGTGAAATATAATCAATACTATTTTTATTGACAAACATTTTCAACATCTCAATAGAGACGAAGTTGGGATATTGTAGAAGAACCAGGAACTCGAGACACCTACAAGGCTTTCGACTTGTCATCGGCTGGTTTACGTGACCACTTTATACGCTTGCGCAACGTTCACCAATCATGCCTTCTTATTGAGTTCCCTTATCAATTTAATTTTTGAAAGTTCTGTATATTTGAATAGTGTGTAGCAATTCACCTGGAAATAAGGAACTATACTATGGCCATCTATGAAGTAACGGAAAAGCCTTTTTTGCAACGCCATCTATTGAGAAATTAGTACAATATCCCAACTTCGTCTCTATTGAGATGTTAAAAAAGTTTGTCAATAAAAATATCATTTGACTCCCGAAAGGGAAAAAAATCCGATGTTTGCGTATATTATTAAATAATACACACACACACACACACACACCCTCACACACACACACACACACACACACACACACACACACACACACACACACACACACACACACACACACACACACACACACACACACACACACACACACACACACACACACACACACACACACACACACACACACACACACACACATGTAACTTCTAGACATATGTAACTTCTAACTCTAGTATGTAATTGTTTTTGTAACTTCAACATTGTATTATAATAAATAAATAAATAAATAAAATAAAAAATATGCAATTAAAAAAATATTCGATTTACATACACATTGGTGCAAGTAGGTAAACAAGCCAAAAATGAAATATTTCTGGCACAGTTCAGGGGTGATATCTGTGCGATTCACCGTCATCTCATTTATAAGGATTGTTGCTTTCATTGTTTACAAATAAACTAATTTCTCAATAGATGAATATGACAGATGGGCACCACGAATTCTGTAATGGAGACCTTGGGAAGACAAAAGAGGAGTAGGTCGACTCCAGAAAAGATGGGATGACGATGTAATTACAGTTATAGGAAAAAAAGCGGTACAGGAACGTCCAGGATCGAGAAGGGTGGAAAATTTTGAAGGAAGTCTACATCCAACAGTGGAGAAATGGCTGAGAAGAAAAAGTTTTATTTCAAGAATACTCATCCGAGGTTTTGTCCCTATTATCTATAGCTTCCAATTCCAACATAATATATATTTCATATTGACGGGCTTATTGCCATTCGAAATTTTATTTCCAACCAACCAGATTAAAAAGCATGGCAACATTACATACATAATATATACAAAAAGTTAAATAATTAAATAATAGCAGAACGATTGTATGTGAATAACAAAAAAATAAGTATAAAAAAAGATTATATTATATTCGTCCTTTTCCTCGTGACTGAGGAAAGCGGCTGTAGTTCGTCGCCACACGTATGACCCGCCTCCATGCCAATCTGTTTTTGGCTGAACGCAGAGCACCAGTCACCGAAGACCCCATTGTGGACTTAACCAAATCGCTCCATCTGGTCGGTGAGCGACCATGTGGAAGGATGGAGATAAAAAAAATAAATTACACCAATATAAAAATGAAAAACAACAAAGACAATTGCAAAACAAGGATTGGGAAGGGACAAGGAAAACAAATCGGGATCAGGTACTTGCGGATTTCTTCTTTAGTTTTTTTTCCTAAAAATACAAAGTGAGTTGTATTTTTAGGAAAATCTTGTTGAGATGGATGTTCAACAGATGTTGAACGTTCAAAAGATCGAAGTGGAAGTTCATGATTAGATAAATGAGTGAATTTGTTTTTAAGATTCTGTGGCAAGATTGGATTTTAAAGAATATTATATGATAATACTGATACACCTAGATATATTTGAGATTTAACATTGATTTAAATGTAAAATATATGTATGGTTAAGCGTGGACTATTATCACGTACCAACACGCAAAATGTGTAGAGATGGCAAATGTCTTCTAGTTCCATTTCGCGCTACAGTGTGCCTGCCTAACCCATTACGCTTGTCTCTCAAACTATGCAGCAATCCATGACCACATATTATACTTATATCAGATCTATACATTGAATACATATTAAATTTATGATGCCGTTGACATTGTATCAAACCTACTAGGTACTACAATTATTAAAAAATAATACCGCTAGAAAATGCTAGAAAGAATTTATCCCGTTCTGTCGTTTGAAAACTAACAGTTAATTTATTTATTACAATTTACTACTTTGACGTATGCCAGCGAAACATGGACGTGGCACAAAACAAAAAGCAAAAGTGGTAGAAATGAGATATAACTTTGAAAGGTACGTAATAGACCGATATATTATGATAGTGTGGCGAATAGGTACATACGTTCGTCGCAAGTACATTTTGTTGTCATCCAATTTGACGATGTCAGAAACCTACCAGAATATCGACAACAATACAAATTTTAAGAGGTCCTTATCTAGGGAGGAACATTCGAGAACCACCATCGACATTGATCCGACATGTACTCATGTAACTATCTCCCTGATGATATAAAAGGCCAGACAGCGCACGACATGTCATCATAATTACTAATATCTACTGTGAAAGCTTATATTTCAATATTGCTCAATTTTCAATTCCCCAACAGAGCTTAAATAGAAAATGTGGACACAAGAAGAGAATGCAGGATATTATAAGTAAAATGAAAGTGAATGCCAAGAGTCAGCTGCAGAACCTTCTAATTTTTTTTTATTAAATATAAATCATTCACGCACTCATATAATCTTCCTCTCCTCTACCTCTCCCTCCCTTTTGTTTGCATATTTATTTAATTTTTTTTTCGTCTTATAAAGCATTCAGATACCTAACCAACTGATCCACGAAAGCCGACTAAATTTTGTTGATGTCAAAATAATGTCCCTAATTGAGCATTAATACAATCCTCTCTGTACTATTCCTTGTATGTTTCTGGTGTGTTCCTATAATTTTGTTTTTTTCTCATTTTTCGTAAATTGTATGTTAAGCTTTTAAAATTATTTGATATGATGTCCTATTATTATGTACTGTAGTCTACATTTACTTGTTTTTTTTTTCATTGTATTTAATATCATTATGCTCTACTGTACTGTTGGATATCCAAAATAAATAAAATAAAATAAAATAAAAATACTATACAAAACATATCATAATATAAACTAAATAATGTACGGTACAAAAAAGCCATTTGCATCCGCATCCTATGTTAGGAAGTTGGAAAATAAATAAATTTACTAAATATTTAGGATTTCATGTCTATCCAATCCAGGAATAAGATCCTTTCTCAATACGGCCTATATGCTACATGTTTTGATACAGTAGCTTATAAAAAAAACATTTGTTTTTACATTGTTAGTGTCGTGAGAAACAACTCACTATAATATAATTAGATGTTAGATTGACTGTCTATTGATGGTACCTTATACTGTTGAGTGCAATGAAAGTTCTGGCTAGTTCTTGCACGCATATCTGCAGTTTTGACACTTGCATCATTATTATTATTTAACGATCAACAATCTGATAAAATATTATTCACGTCAACTACCATCACTTCTTGTTCATAGATGGCGTTCAAGATAAATTAGTTTAATGCGTACATCATCTAAGCCTACATAGGTATACTAAATGCGATCCATAGAAAATAGATTTTATGCGATCCGTTCTGTCGTGATAAATCGTTTATTAAACATATCTTACTTAGGGTAAGCAAACAGAATTGAAATCAAAAGTCCTATTATTTATTAAAACCATTGTCTCATTGGCGATAGTACTTTTTCTGTTTGTCTATAATATCCTTGGTAGGTATTCGTGAACTAGACAATGTCGAAAGACCGCGCGCACACTACAACGCCTTTTATAAATACATTCAGCCAATTATACTGTCTCGCTCGCACTCACACTTCAATGCCGGGAGTCAATAATATTTTTTTTAATATCTCAATAGAGACGAAGCGGGAATGCATATTTATAGAAGAACCGAGGAATTAGGCACCTACGACATGTCGTCGGCTGGTTTATGTGATCACTTTAAGCCATTCCTTTTTATTGACTCTTCCCTTATCGATCCAAATTTTGAAAATACCTACTGTTTATGCTACATCGAAAATTAAAATCGTTAAAGAATAAACTGGTAACACCAACGCCATCTATTGAGAAATTGGTTGGTAAACAATGAAAACCAGGATATCCTAGGATGTACACCGATTTTTAAAACCTAACCTACAAAAGTTTGGTAAAAATAGGTTGGATAGGTTTGTTTGTACTTATAATTGCGACTGGCGTGAGCTAGTTTCATTATATATTAAAAAAGTAACTAAAATATTAAAAATTAACTAAACTGGTGTGAATACTAGATAAACTGTCTGTACATGATGTGTCAAAATCAAAAACTGGTGTACAAACTAGGCTATCCTGAAAACCACGATCCTTATTCCCTTTCAGGATACATCTTCAATCGAGACATCTATGCGAAAATTTAATAAACATGAAATCGTTTCAGGATTTTTTTTCCAAAATACTATAAATCGGATTCTTCAATAGTTAAAATCTTGCAGTTTTGAAACTTTCTATGATTTTTTTCCAAACCCATTCGTAGAGTAAATTGGTGTCGCTGCCATCCTCAGCCATGAGGCCCAGGAACAAGAAGAACGGTTATTGAAAATCTATGTTTTGAATCTTAAATTGTGGTTTCGTTACGTGAAGTGATTTTTTTCTCCGTATAACCGAATTATTATTTAAGAGGCTATAGTAGGCTATAGGTATATGTATATATATTGAAAATAATTTCCCTAATACCCCCAAAAGATACGTTTTTGAAATAAGGAACAGTTTGTGTGTACATCTTTATTCTATTAATCTTCTTTATTCTTAATTTTGAATTTGATTAATTCTTTTCTTGTAAAATTAGTTTTAGTAAAACCGTTTTTTATTTTTTTATTGTAAGTAACTAAATAACTACATGGCCTATGGAGTAGATTTTTACTTCAATAGATAGAGAATATGAAAATCTACCGGCTGAGTTGTTTATTATTATAATATTTTAATATGGTGCCACTATTTTTACGACCGGAATTGGCGGGAAAAACGTTTTCCCGCCAAAAAGTGTCTATTTACACGACAAATTTTCTGACGTCGTCTATGTTTTTAGGTCATTTATAACCATAGAAAGCGCAGATAAATCAAAATACAAAAATATTTACCTTTGTCATTTTTTCAATGGTCATAAATACATCATGGAAACCAACTTGAAGATAAAATAAATAATATATTGGCATCTTATTACATTTACTTCATTTTATAAATCATTTTTTCATCGAGATCTACAATTATAACAAAGTATAAACAAAGGTAAATATTTTAATAACTTGATTTATCTGTGTTTTCTGTGGTTATTTTTGGTTTTCGTCTATGGTTGAGTCGTGTAAATAGTCGTAGCCATTTTAATAACTCTTCTTGCTATTTAAAAAAACTTCTAAATTATACCATTTTTGCACGATCAAATGTTGTTTATCACATATCAGGTGATATACAATATTTTTTCGTGTTTCATACTATACAAGCTAATTTAGTGTGCATTTTTGCACACATTCGTACCCAGGGTATACAAGGGCCTTAATAATTCATTGTTAATTATCGTTTACAAACGCCAAATATCGCTTAATTAGTAATCGCCATCTTGATACGCTTTTATGAGCATGCGCATTGTATAATAAATTATTTGTAAGGAAATAATATATATTTGGTTGAAGTGTGATTAGGCCTTATAATTATTTGCGTAACTAGTGTTGTACCTCATACCATCACGCCATGTTAAAAAAATATATGAACAATTTTATTGTCAAATGCCAATTTATATAACTAGTGATGATTGGCCAGAGTAGTAAAAATTGCGGAAGAAATAGTTTTTAGTCGAACTCAAATGACTAACCGTTGTGTCAAGGCAGAAATGTAAATCAGAAGAAACACAATATACTTAATTAAAAGCTACTTTAACAATATTTAAACACTATGTTCCAAGATCATTGTTATTTCGAAATCAAATTGAATAATAAGGCATTTTCGGTTATTTCGAATATTTGTAGAATAACCGAAGATTAATTAATTTATCAATTAATTATATAATAATTTTTGTATTTTTGTTTGTACTTAAATGCATATTATTCCAACCAACTAGATATTATGTAAGATAACAAAACAGGTTACAGTATAATAGGAATAAGATACAGTATAATAGGAATGAAATACAGTATAATAGGAATAAGATACAGTATAATAGGAATGAAATACAGTATTATAGGAATGAGATACAGTATAATAGGAATGAAATACAGTATTATAGGAATGAGATACAGTATAATAGGAATGAAATACAGTATTATAGGAATGAGATACAGTAAAATAGGAATGAGATACAGTGTAATATGAATAAGATACAGTATAATAGTAATATCTAGTACGTAGTAAAGAAGGAAATAAATTTAATTCATTCCAAAATGTTAGGTATATGAATTTCATTTCACAAGGTTGATTTTAATAGTTTTTCGTTATATTATTAATATTATTAATTATGATGAGTATTACATCAAAACTTATTTTCACACTTGCTAAAAATAAACTGTTTACAATATCCTCAACCTCTACATACATTCACCATCCACCGTCGCGTCGCTTAACTTAATACAAAGTCGTACGTTGATTTATAGTTAGGTTTAAAATGTACCATTCGTCATTAATTCGCATTAGAATTTACAAAATGTCCTCTGGTATGACACCAGAATTAATGATGATACACGCACGGAAAATAATATAACCTTTAGCCCGCCATCTTGAAATCATGATAAATCATTATTAATAGGTAGATATCAACGGTTTATCAAGAATTAGCACTTACACGGGATGTATGTAATATATGTAGATATTTTGGTTGAACCGGTGGCTGAGCGATTGAAGAACAGTACTCGTAATACAATGAATTAAATTTATTGAATTATCGATAGTGATTGTAGCGATACGCATTACGGCATTAATTAATATAAAATCGCATCCTCTGCCTCATGTCAGTTCTGTCAATATCCAGACCAAACTTCGGAACATTATCCTGTAGGATTGTTGCTACCCAATGGTGTCCTCTTATAGATCGGAGCTCCTCCTTGCTGTCCATGAGCTTCTTCAAGGTCCCATTGGTCACGCGGATTTTGTGATCTCGAATAACAATTTTATAGCCTTTAAGAAGTTTTATCATAGTTATGGCGCCTTACTATCGTTAGATTCCCGGTAGGTTAATTCTTTGCAGAAATATTGGTAATACCCCTGATGTTTCTTATCCAACTGTCGATTTGTTCAGGAGAACTTTGTTCTCTTAACATATCGACAATGTATCAAGCCAGAATACGCGAGAATTGTATGGAGAGGTCTACTTTTTTCACGGCTTTTCCAACTTTGAAGTCAAAAAACACCAACTTAGAGGCTTCGCAGCATATATGTTCCATACACGGATTTACTCAGAATTCGGAGTAGAACATTTCGTGTGTCTGTGTGTGTGTGTGTCTGTGTGTGTGTCTGTGTGTCCGTCCCCCCCTTATAACTTTTGATCCGCTCAATTTACAGAGCTCAAAATTTTAGAATATATAAACAGTTATAGGCCTACAAAACTTTTATACTCGGAATTTTGAATTTTTGTTTCAGTCAGGGGTTATCAACTTTTGAATTTTTATTTTATTTTTCCATATATCTCAGAAACCATAAAAGCTAGAACGCTGAAAATTGGTATAAACATAGACAAATACAAAATCTCAAACTAGTTTTTTCAAAAAAAATCCAGGGTTTCTCAAACATTTTTTATTAAGAAAAATATTTTTTTTATGATAAAATTATGAGTTTAACTGCCTATATTTCCAAAACTTATACAATTATCGAAAAAAGCCGAAACACCCCAACTAGATAATTTAATTTTCTATAAAAAATATTAACATTGTAGTAGAAGATCTCAATTTTTTTTTAACAATTTTTTTAAAAATTGAATTTAGTGACGACATCGCTTCATACATTTTGTATGGTAGTCGCCTATACACAATATGTAAGAATACTTAATAGTTTGATACTTCATCTCCAAACATACATACCATCATGCTATTTTCATATTCTGGGTAGGAAAAAAGGAACTTCCTCCATACTATCCTATCTTGACATACATACCTACATATGTTGTATAGAAAACAAAATATCTGAAAATATTCAATAATTTGTATTTATGGGTTTATAGTTTGGTACATATTCTTCAACTATACATACTATCGCTATCGACAGTTGGATCTCATGTGTTACATGCAACTAGTTTAAAAAGATCTGAAGTCAATAACAGTCCACGAGTGTGAATCTTCCATTCACATTCGTCGATTGTTCTTTTGCACTATGGTGCCGAGATTGCTAATCTAAAAGGCTCCATGAGCTACTATTCGTGCTTTGTATTTTTTTTCTTGTCGTTCACTTAATATGGTTTTGTGAAGGGGCCGTTTATAGTCCCCATGTGCAGAGCGGCTAGTGGTGGAAGTACCGAAAAAAAAGGTTATTTTTGTCAAATTTGTGAAGGAATTATTATTGGAATGAACAAAAAATAAATATGTTACAATAAGTGTTCAAAATTCTTACCACCAGTTCGAATACAAAACCTACATACATCGACAAATAACTATTATTTTCAATCGACTTCCAAAAACAGAGAGATTATAAATTCGACGTATTTTTTTTAATGTATGTTCAGCGATAACTTTTAACCATTAGAAATGGGGTATGTTTCAATTGGTCCCATTTCAATTTGGCCAAGATCTGATAATGGAATCCATGTCGAAATCATCAAACACTAAAAAAAATACAAAATCAGCGAAAATTCTTTACCACGTCGCCCGAATTTGATAAATACCTACATTTTTTTAGACTAGTTGCATGTAACACATGAGATCCAACTGTCGATAGCGATAGTATGTATAGTTGAAGAATATGTACCCAAACTATAAACCCATAAATAAAAATTATTGAATATTTTCAGATATTTTGTTTTCTATACAACATATGTAGGTATGTATGTCAAGATATGTATAGTATGGAGGAAGATCCTTTTTTCCTACCCAGAATATGAAAATAGCATGATGGTTTGTATGTATGTTTGGAGATGAAGTATCAAACTATTAAGTCTTCTTACATATTGTGTATAGGCGACTGCCATACAAAATGTATGAAGCGATGTCGTCACTAAATTCAATTTAAAAAAAAAAGGTTAAAAAAAAATTTAGATCTTCTGCTACAATTTAAATATTTTTTATAGAAAATTAAATTATCTAGTTGGGGTGTTTCGGCTTTTTTCGATAATTGTAAAAGTTTTGGAAATATAGGCAGTTAAACTCATAAATTTATCATAAAAAAATATTTTTCTTAATAAAAAATGTTTGAGAAACCCTGGAACTTTTTTGAATAAACTAATTTGAAATTTTGTATTTGTCTATATTTGTACCAATTTTCAGCGTTCTAGCTTTTATGGTTTCTGAGATATATGGAAAAATAAAGTAAAAATTCAAAAGTTGATAACCCCTGACTTAAACAAAAATTCGAAATTCTGAGTATAAAAGTTTTGTAAGCCTATAACTGTTTATATATTCTGAAATTTTGGGCTCTGTAAATTGAGCAGGTCAAAAGTTATAAGGGACACACACACACACACACACACACACACACACAGACACACACACACAGACACACGAAATGTTCTACTCCGAATTCTGAGTAAATCCGTGTATGGAACATATATGCTGCGAAGCCTCTAAGTTGGTGTTTTTTGACTTCAAAGTTGGAAAAGCCGTGAAAAAAGTAGACCTCTGCATACAATTCTCGCGTATCCTGGCTTGAAACATTGTCGATATGTTAAGAGAACATAGTTCTCCTGAACAAATCGACAGTTGGAAAAGGATTATTTCTAGGGTGGTTCCATCAGGGGGGGCAAATCTACAATATGGCACTCGCGGGCTCTTGCTCTATAAAAAAAAAACGATAAGTCAAAAGATGTATTTCCAAATCGTGAAGATTTACAACCGCTAAGGGTGAATGATCATCTTGAGGTTCTTATGTAATTAGGTAGGTACATTATATAACTACAAAGCATACCTACTTTAAATATCGTTTGTAAATAATTTCCCAATGCTATTATTTATACATTATCGCACCATGCGCAAAAGATGCAGGGCTAATAAATTAAAAACTTTAAGTCTAAATATAATTTTAAATACTAGTTGTATGTAACACATGAGATCCAACTGTCGATAGCGATAGTATGTATAGTTGAAGAATAAGTACCAAACTATAAACCCATAAATACAAATTATTTAATATTTTAAGATATTTGGTTTTGTATACAACACATGTACCTAGGCATGTATGTCAAGATAGGATAGTATGGAGGCCAGTCCTTTGATCCTACCCAGAATGTGAAAACAGCATGATGGTATGTATGTATGTTTGGAGATTAGTATCAAATTATTGAGTCTTCTAAAATATTGTGAGTAGGCTACTTCCATACAAATTGTATGAAACAATGTCGTCACTAAATTCAATTTTTATAAAAATTGTTGAAAAAAATTTGCAATGTGCTAATACAATTTTAATATTTTTTATAGAAAATTAAATTTTCTAGTTGGGGTGTTTCGGCTTTTTTTTGATATTTAAAAAAAAATTAGAAATATAGGCAGTTAAACTCATAAATTTATCATAAAAAAAATATTTTTCTTAATAAAAAATGTTTGAGAAATCCTGGAATTTTTTTAAAAAAATTCATTTGAGATTTTGTATTTGTCTATGTTTATACCAATTTTCAGCGTTCTAGCTTTTACGGTTTCTGCGATATATGGAAAAATAAATAAAAATTTCAAAAGTTGATAACCCCTGACTGAAACAAAAATTCACAATTCTGAGTATAAAAGTTTTGTAGTCTTGTAATTTTTTATATATTTTAAAATTTTGGGCTCTGTAAATTAAGCGGATCAAAAGTTATAAGGGGGGAACAGACAGACACACACACAGACTCACACACAGACACACACACACACAAAACTCACATAAAATGTTCTACTCCGAATTCTGAGAAAATCCATGTATGGGAACATATATGCTGCGAGGCCTCTAGTTGGTGCTATTAGCATGCAAAAAGTCCACTACACCATACAAAATTTTCCTTCGTACACGCATCCTGGCTTAATAATGTCAATTTATTAAGAGAATTGAATTCTCATGAACGAATAGACAGTTGGAATATGCCATACTAAAATCGATTGCATTCAATTAAATAGTATTCTTCATAGTCAAGCTCCATCTAGAATAAAAAGACAGTGCCAACTTTTTTTTTTTATAAATACAATGAGAACTAATACGGGATTCATGAAACCGCTTTACAGAATATGCAAAAACTTTAATGACCAATTTAAGGACCATGCTATTATTTATATTGTATCAGCCCCCCTAGAAAACGTGTGTCATTTAGCTCAAGTAAAGAAACAAGAAAAGATACCTCAATGTATGGAAATGACAGTTGCCAGTCACGTGACAACTTTCACTTCCATACATTGGAGTTATCTTTTATTGTTTCTTTTCTTAAGCTAAATGACACGTTGTCTATAATAGGGGGGTCGATCTATATTCAAAAGGGAAATTTTAAAAAAGATCACAAATATAGCCTCTTAGGACCTGGGTATGGCTGAAATGCACTGTTAATGAAATGATGTTATATGGATGATTTATAAAACGCCATTTTTGTGAATTATTTATTTTATTTTTATTTATTTATTATTAACAATACAACGATGAAGTTACAAATACAATTACATACTAGAGCTAAAAGTTAAGTGAGTGTGTACATATATTGATATATGTATTTTTTTATTTATTTATTTTTGTCAACAATTATAATGGAACATAAAAAACATTACAGTCAATCATCTCACTAGGGTTGAACCTGTATCGAGATGAGCGACTTTACAACAACGAGTGAAATAAGAACAATATTATAATTTTTGAATATTGAATAACAAAACAAACAAAAACATTAACAAACACTAAGTCAAAAAAAATATTTTTTTAACAAATACTATGTTACAATGTTGTCTGCAGTTGGGCACAAGGAAGATAACTGTAACAATAATATCTATGCACCCAACACACAGACAACTAACACAAAAGAACATGACATGTATAGGGTGACCATATACTTCAAAGGCTACCAAAAAAATAAAAATATTAAAATAAAAATGAATTGATGGGAGAGGTTTTAATTAAAATGTGCTGCTTGACATTGCTCTTGAACAAAGCAAGCGTTTTCAATGCTTTTATATTATTTGGAAGGAAGTTAAACAGTAATGGTGCATGATAAAAATAATTTCTCTGTCCAAATGTTGATTTAACAATTATCGGCTGATAATTTAGAGAAGCTCCCAGTCTAGTGAAACGCACCTGCTGAGTTCTCTGTGCCAAATCAATGCAGCTGTAAAATTTACACAGTGCTTTCAAAATGTAAAGCTCCCTAGCATTCATAACTTTACACTCATTATATAATAGTTCAGATGGATATACAAATTTTTTTCTATACATGACCTTCAGGATCAATTTTTGTGCTATATTTAGTGGTTCTAAATTTGTTCTGTAACAACCCCCCCAGCATACTATGCCATATGACAGCAAAGACTGAACAAAAGAGAAATATACAGTTTTCAGTTTATCTTTATCCAAAATATATCGAAGATCTTTGAGTATATATGTTAATCTTCTAATTTTATTAGATATAAGAAGTATGTGTTCATTCCATTTCAAAAATTTGTCAACTTTTACACCAAGATACCTGATACTGTCCACTCTTTCTAAGGATTCACAAGTGCAAGTATGAGAACAATTATGTATTATTACAGGTTTTTGAATTGAAGGTTGGCTTTTGGAAGAAATACTAAAAGTAATATATTTAGTTTTGCTTGAATTTAAGGTCAAAATATTGTGATCAAGCCAATTTTTTACAACATTTAATCCAAGATTACATTTTGAATATGTTGCCTCCCAAGAATTGCCAGTAAATATTAACACGGTATCATCCGCAAAAGTAACAATAGTGCCAGAAATATTTAAGTTACACAGATCATTTATGTATATTAAGAATAAAATTGGGCCAATAACACTGCCTTGTGGAACACCATATGAAATTTGATTATTCGAACTTTTATAGTCATCAATTTCCACGTATTGTGTTCTACCACAAAGGTATGTTTTAAACCAATTCAAAGTCTTATCGTTAATGCCGAGTGCTTTAAGTTTTTTGAGAAGGATACCATGAGAAACAGTATCGAATGCTTTCGATAAATCCAAAAACAAAGCTATAGCCTTGTCACCCGCATCTAGCGCATTTACTACCATAGAAATCAACTTTAGAATAGCATCACTTGTCCCCATGTTCTCTCTAAAACCAAATTGGTTAGCTGAAAGAATTTTATTAGATTCAACGTAATATATTAACCTGACTTTAGCTAGTTTCTCAATTATTTTAGATAAGGTATTAAGTAGAGATATAGGCCTGTAATTATTTATATTTAAACTATCACCTCCCTTGAAAAGGGGAATCACTTTGGCACTCTTGCAATGATCAGGGAATATACCAGTCTTAAAGCTAAGGTTTACAAGGTGTGATATAGGTTTAGATAAATTTGAGCAATGCTGTTTATAAATCATAGAACTGATGCCGTCACTACCACTAGAGAAGCCTGATTTAAGATCACCTATTACTTTTGATACTTCAGCATCATTTGTCGGTTTAAAATAAAAGTTTGAACAATGATCACTGTAAGCTGGTTGGAAGTTGTTCACCAGGACTTCTTCAGTAGTTTTGTTTAATTTACACAAATTATTGGCAAATTTTTGACCTACTTCACTAAAAAAGTTATTGGCATGATTTGTTAATAAGTTAGGGTTATCTTTCATTAGCACAATATTATCATTTATTTTAAGTTTCTTTAGGGAAGGAGTATCTTGTTGCAAATTTACAGCTTCTTTTATAATTTTCCATTGTTGTTTTGTATCACCATCAGCCTTATTAAGCCTCTCTTTATAGTATGATTGCTTTATTATTTTAATTAATTTGGTGCACCAATTTCTATATCGCTTGTAGTAGGCTAGTAGTTCTCTATTATTTGGATCCCTTCGTTGTTTAATATGTAGTTTATCACGATTTTTGAGACATTTGATGATTCCAGAAGTAATCCATGGTTTTAAGTGTTTGGTATTAATATGTGTTATTCTCGTTGATGAGCAATTATCAATATGAGTTTTAAAGCACTTTATGAAGTTAACAGTAGCTTCATTCACATTATTTGAATTTAAAACGGAGTGCCAAGATTCTCTATTTAACTTTATTTTCAACTCTTCACTATCGACAATTATTTTGTATATATCTTCCTTCTTGTGAATTCTTTTTAGAGTGAGATTGGTATATTTTAACACTGTGGCAAAGTGATCTGTAATATTAGTCCTGTAAACAGCTCCTTGATGATTGAGTTTGGATTTAATCATTATATGATCGATGCAGCTTGTATTTGTTTGTGAAATTCTAGTAGGTGAATTAATTACAGATTTTAATCCATAGAATGTCAAAAGCGACAAATATTGTTGTGTTCTTGTACTATCTGTATCTAGGATATTTATATTAATATCCCCACACAAAACTAAATTCTGATGCATTGATTCCGAAGAAAGCAAATTATCCAGAGCCTGCAGAAAAGTATCTATATTTGCCTGAGATGAGATGTGTATGTGTGTTATTTATTGATAAGTATTGTAATTGCTAGGGTACGATGAACACCTCACTAGGAAGCCCAGTGCCGAGGTGTTCATTTGAACAGTTGTGTGACATAGATAGAGTAGGTACATTATGTATGATTTCGAGTTGCATGTACACACTGCTGGTAACAAAACAATGAATTATTCCTGTCTAATGTGGCTCCTGAAAAGGGTCCTGGACATACATAATATGTTCAAGGACCTAATTCTTTTCATATTATTATACATTTTATTTTATGTAGCTTCTCGGGCAACTAACAGGTACTATGTCAAATAATTATTTGACACGCACCCAATAACAAGTTGCCACATTCTTGAGACTTGCGATGTTAATCGTCTCAGTCTCACAGATCCTGACTGAAAACACAATTAAAAACTATGTCTCTTCCGGGAATCGAACCCGGGACCCTTGAGTCAGATACCTAACCAACTGAGCCACGAAGGTAGACAATGGTAAGGCATCGGTACGATGGCGAATTCCGAACATAGTTAGTGTTTTTTTGTCTAAAAAGAACATTGAGTTGTGCCTTGTTCGTCTGATGTTTTTTATGTTGAAATTGATAATTTTCAGAAGGTCTCTGCAGTCCATATTATTATTAACTTTTTTAAAGAATATAATAATATATATTTTGGTATATTATGTGCTTTGAAATTTAGGACCCTTGTTAAGCATGGCCCTCGTACTTTAGCTGTAGCCACTGAGTATATGATACGCTACCTACAACTTCTCGCACACAACAGACTTTTTAATCGGCCGATAGTTTGGTGGGGTCAGACTACTTGCTAGTTTGTATGTCTGATCGGCCGACACAGAATCGTTGTAATATGTGCACTTGGATACATCTCCATACTGATAAGAGTCCGACAAAACTATCGTCCGATCAAAAAGTCTATAGTCATCGAGGGCCCTCTTAGTCAATGTTGTTGATCTACTCTTCTCAACTCTGTTATGTTTTCCCAATCGCACAAAAGGTTGCCATTTAATATGAAAATTTGATTCGGATTTAAAAATAATAAGTAATTTATTATCATTTTATTGATGTAGTGACGTATGGCAACCAATACAACATGTCAATTAAAGATGTCTCGTATGAATTTATATAAATTATTCATAGATGTCACCATGCTCATTATTTATTATTATAATAAATATTGATACAAGCAATAAAATTTTAATGAAGGATTGCCATTGTAGTCGACAATAGATAGTCAATAAATAAGTGGGTACCTACCCTTAGATTTATGAACATAATTATTATGTAATACATAAAAAAGACTTAGAAAATTAAATACTTATCACTTATCATAACCAATTCAATAAAAAAATATTGTAGGTACTGTAAATAAAAATAAAAACATTTTATATTAATTTATATTAATATAATTAATAATTAATTTAATATTAATATAATAATAATTTTATATTAATTTTATATTAATTTTATTTATATTATTTATTTTATTTATTTTATTTATTTTATTTATTTTATTTATTTTACTTATTTTATTTATTTTATTTATTTTATTTATTTTATTTATTTTATTTATTTTATTTATTTTATTTTTTTTATTTATTTCATTCATTTTATTTGTTTTATTTTTTTTCATTTATTTTATTTATTTTATTTATTTTATTAATTTTATTTATTTCATTTATTTTATTTATTTTATTTTTTTTTTTATTTATTTTATTTATTTTATTTATTTTATTTATTTTATTTTTATTTATTTCATTTTTTTCATTTATTTTATTAATTTTATTTATTTTATTTGTTTTATTTATTTTGATTTGTTTTTGTTTTTAAGAATGAATATGTTGAAACAAGTAAGTACATATATATCCTCATAGATTTTCTAAACTAAGCATAAATGCTAGTGCTATAGGTGAACGAAATCGGTCGTTGCAGGATTCGAACTCGCGACCACTGGATTACTAGCCCAGCGCGCTAACCGCTCTGCCACCGACCCATCATTATTTACACTGTTATAACTATGGCAGTAATCATGAATCTGCAGTGTAATCAATGGCACAATTATCACAATAAAGATCTATTTTTTTTTAATATACATACTTTTAATTATTATTATGAGTAAAACAATAAAAAACAAAACACTTTTGGTTTTAATAAATAAATCATAGGAAACAAATTCAGTATATTTGTCATCTGCCAATAGACTTCTTACATAGTTACAAGTATAACCAACGACTGAGAAGGTACTCTCTTGCTTCTATGAATCGATTTCGTATATTTTATTTTAATTATCCGGATCCGTTAAATGCTGGTGATGCCTGATGATGCCGGATTGTAAGTAGCTACAAGTGATAAATGCCTCGGAAAGTTGGTATATTACTATGAACCATGTTAATGAAGTTTTCGGAATTGTGATATCCTTTAACTTGTCACAAAAATGTCATATCACATAACATGTCACAATATTTTTGTGACATTTCTTATTTCAAAACGTTTCACATGGCTTATATTAGACTCACGGTAAACATTTTACATATATAGATAATCCATGCTACAGACTGGTTGCGTGTGTTAAGGTGTGTAGTGTATAACTAACTTTATTTAAAAAGAAACAATTATAACCTGTTTCTTTATTTCATGTACTTATATAATTAATAAATAACGAAAACTTAATACCAAAGTGTTTCTCTTGTATTTAATTATATATTTTATCTTGACGTGCGATGATTAACTATCGCAATGTTTGCAATAAATCAGATGACATTAAATATTAATGAAACCTTTTACAGTGTACTTTAGAGACACATGTCAAGTATATATTACGCTTCAATGGAGGACATTTACACACCATGATGGTTGATTTCTCCGGCCGGAAGTGGTGACGCGATATGCGACAAAGAACGGACAGGAAGCGGATATCGTGAATAACGCTCTTGGAAGATCTCAGCTCCAGATCAACACACGGCCTGTCAGTAATGTCTGTGAAGTGTCACATTGTATGGTGACAAAATAACATTATTATGCTTCGATGTTATTTGGAAGACATATTTCAAAGAGACAAACAATGAAATTCTTCGAATTCACCGGACAATGTGACATGGAGGGACGCAGCTTTTTGACTCCTCGCGACTTTATTTTTTTTTTATAATGAAAAAAAAGCGCAGTTTTAACATTAAAAAATAATGTCAAAAGGTTTCTATCGAAGATATTCAAAACATAATAAAGCTACAAATTAATAATTATTATAAAATAAATACAGCAGAATTAGGAATGGAATTCAAATGATAAAGAGTGAGGAGTAAGATACATAATGTACATTCTTAGTTCTTGCTCTTATTCGCTCTAGCCCTTATCCCATTTTCTTGGGGTCGGCTCTCCTAATTCTATTGCGCCAAATTCTCCTGTCCTCTGGTAGCCCAGTATTCAGATCCCTCTCTTGCAGATGTTTTTGGATGAAGGACAGCCGTGTGGCTGGTGTAATCAACCAGGGGGGGGGCAAGTCCCGTCAGACATGGCGGGACTTGCCCCATAATATCATCCTAATTTATAAATAAATAAATTAGGATGATTTTTATAGCGCCGTTTTTGTGATAACCTCACCTCAAAGACGCTTAAGATATTACGCTTGACGTGTAATATCTTCAGATATTATAGAAATACATATGGTAATTATATCCATGATATGGGTAATCATGAGGGTTTTGATTTCAGCGTTTGACTGGACTCCCCCCCCCTGATTTTCTGGATTAGGTACATGAAAATTCTTCGAAACACAACTGTCCGAATGCGCAATAAAATTATGTATACGAATAACAATTTTTCGAAAATCATTTATCAGAATGACAACTGTCCAAATGCAAATTATTCTAACAAACATTTGTTATAATACCAAATTGACCGAATTTAATATATTTTTGTGTCATTGTGTTGCCTCCTTTTGACATTTGTTGCCAGTAAAATATACATCCATCCATGATATTTGAGAATACTCTCAAATATCATGGATGTTGAAGAAACCTCTTGCCTTCCACGAGGCTACATACATCAAAGTTGATGTGGGGGAATAAAAGAGAAAAATGAGGGTGACACTTTAAAATTTTGTTTAGTACTGCGCTTTATTCAAAAGATCATTGAAGTCCATAAAAAGAAAATAAAATACAAAATAACACACAGCAAACAAATAGAAACAGTGGACATGGAAAACGATTAATAAAAACTACTGAATTATCAAACACACGCGAGCACTAAAAGACGCCAACCAGAAAGATGCTGCACCAGGGTACAGATACATCCTAACTCCAGGTTGTTTATTCCTCCCACAATGCTACCAACATGACATCATAAAAATTCGAACAATTGTAATTTCTGATAATTATGTGTTCGTAAAATTGTTTTTCGAAAAAATGTGATTTGAATAATTGTCTTTCGAATAATTTTCCTGTCACCAAAATATAGCAGGTCAATTGTGTACCTACCCCGTTTAACACATAAAGTTTTGCACAACACTACTACACGTGGGGTGGTGTTGTTCAACAAACTTGAAACAGATTTGAGACTGGCAAGTGAACATAATGAATTCAAAATAAAAAATAAAATCGACGGATTTGTAAATTTTATTCACTTATTGTTTTATAACAATAATTATGTATAGGTAATATTTTATTTCTTTTGTTTTTAAATGTTTTTTTACACAGGAGTGCTGCACACAGGTATATGTTATTTATTATATATTTTTTATTGTGTTTTCTGCATTTTTATTGTGTTATTTTTAATATAAAAGTATTTGTTATAAATTAAATAAATAAATAAAAAAACATTCTTTCTCAATGTTTCCCTCCTTCTTTCTGCAGGTTGTCATTTTTGGTCTTACACAACATGTCTTATATATGTATTATAATGATACATGACATGTAGTGAAGTGATGTAGTACTTAATAATGAAAATAAAAAGCACTTCTAAGTATAATCACTATATTTGGAAAGTCACTAAAATTAAAAAGTCATAGCTTTATTTATTAATTTAACTCATATGAAAATGAATAACATATTATTTGCACGTTATAAATTAACAACATTAACTGTGATATTTTTTTCGCAAAATAAGCATTTTCGAATTTTTAGGTCAAACTTATATAAAGTCTACACAGGTTGTTATAATTTTTAAATTTATTTATGTACACTTCCTTGCACCCTGCGCAAGTGGCGAGTTTATTACCAATTGACAATTTCTTCCAACCAACCTGTGTATCCAGCCCAGAAAATAAAATTATTGCACGAGAAATAATAATTTGAAATAAAATTTTCCCTTGGTGGGAATCGAACTCAGGACGCCACCAGTATGCCGCGGCGGTCAGCTTTGCTAAAATTTGTTGAATTTCATAGCTATTTGAATATGTGTGTTGAATAATATAGGTTGTAGGTAGGTGTACCTGTTGCACATCGCTTGAGGTGAATTATCATAATATAGGATAGAGGTGATGTTGTCTTCCTGGTGTAGAATGCAGGTAGGTAATTGATTGGGTCCCTCGTCTCCCTGTGACCTCAAAGAGACCAACAATGGACACCCCTGTCCCGCGGGATGATTTACTCAATCCGTACCTCCCATATGGACCGACCAACACTGTACAATGTGCGATGCAGTGCGGCCCGCGGGCTGCTCATATTGCAGGGGCGTAATCACACAGAATATAAAATTTATAATATTTTTTTATTTAATACTAGCTTTTATGTCCCGCCGTTGGCCAAGAATGTAAAATTGTGAAGGAAAAAGCAATCGTTTTTATAATATTGTCACCCAATTATTTTGCAAAATCGGCCTATGAAAAGTGGTTTGAAATATGATTGAATTTGATTGTAAAATGTTCAAGTGATGGCCACAACTCATTATTTTTTTTATATATTGCTATTAAGTGTGAATGAAGTATAATATACAATTTCTGCACGCATGGACTATGCGAAATGGTTTTAAATATATGACTGTTTATCAACGTTGTAAAGAGATTGGTTTGGCCACAACCCCCATTTTTAAATATTATCATCGAAAACAAATTGTAATATGTACCTATTGAAAATTTAGTAATTTTGGATGTTGGGATGTGGTTAAAATTTGATTAAACAAATGTACTGAAAAGATCTAGTGTTGGTCACATCCCATTCGTTTTTATATTTTTTCATCAAGTGTGCATTATATTTTTGCACAATTAGACTGATAGACTTAAAATTGACACAAAAGTCTACATTAACGAAGAAGAAGAAGACTTAAACTATAGTAAATAGTTTTTAATTTGAATATAAACGTTGTGAAGAGTTCAGTAATGGCCACAACCCCCATTATTTAAATATCGTCAGCGAAATCAAATATGAAGGTGTTGAAAATAATTCAAAATAGGATGATATAAATGGTTTAAATTTGATTAAACAAAAGTATTGAAAAGATTCTAGTGCAAATTACATCGTCACATCCCACACCCCATTCGTTTTTACATATGTATGTATTTTCATCAAGTGTGCATATCGTTAATAATATTTCTGCACAATAGACTATTAGACTTAAAACTAACCCAAAAGTCTAAATAAAAAAGAGAAGAATAAGTATAAGACTATAAGAAATAGTTTGTATAAAAAACTATTCCAATGGTCTACAAAAAATAAGAAAAATACATAAAATAGAAGAATTAGACTATTGGAAATAGATTGTATAAAAACTGACTAAAAGGTCTTCATAAAAGAAGAAGAAGATTAATCTACAGGAAAGAGTTTGTATAAAATTCACCCAAGTTCTACATAAAATAAGAAAACGAAGAAAAAGACTAAAGGAAATAGTTTGTGTAAAAACTGTAAGGTCTGCATAAAATTAAGAAGAAAATGAATTAGACTCCATGAACCGTCGCTTCAGACCCTTCAAAACCTCCCGTCCCTTCAGGCCCTTCACTACCTCCCGTCCCTTCAATCCATCATTACGTCCCTTCCAATCAGGCCCTTCAGTACCTCCCGTCCCTTCAGGCCCTTTTATACCTCCCGTCCCTTCAGGCCCTTTAGTGCATCCCTTCCCTTCATTACATCCCGTCCCTTCAGTCGGTTAAGAAAAGTTTCAATCCAGAAACCATCCTGGAAGAACCGCGAAGAGATGAAAGGACCTTCTTATCCCAGGAAACTCCACCTTTAAAGGTAAAATGACTAAATACACGAAGAAGAAGAAGAAAAATGTTAAAATCCAGATACCTACGAAGATATGGAAGGAAAATTGGACCTTCTTCTCCCAGAATAGTCCACCTTCATAGGTAAAATGACCAAATGCACGATGAAGAAGAAAAAGAAGAAGAAGAAAAAAGTTTATATCCAAAAACCGTCTTGGAAGACTTGCGAAGAGTTGGAAGGACAGTTGGACCTTCTTCTCCCAGGATTCTCCAACTTCATAGGTAAAATGACCAAAAATACACGAAAAAGAAGAAGAAGAAGAAAAAAGTTTAAATCCAGAAACCTGCGAAGAGATGGAAGGACAATTGGACCTTCTTCTCCTAGGTTAGTCCACCTTCATAGGTAAAATGACCAAATACACGATGAAGAAGAAGAAAAAAGTTTAAATCCAGAAACCTGCGAAGAGATGGAAGGACAGTTGGACCTTCTTCTCCCAGGATACTCCAACTTCATAGGTAAAATGACCAAATACACGACGAAGAAGAAGAAGAAAGTTAAATCCAGAAACCTGCGAAGAGATGGAAGGAAAATTGGAACTTCTTCTCCCAGGATAGTTCATCTTCATAGGTAAGATGACCAAATACACGACGAAGAAAAAGAAGGAGAAAGTTTATATGCAGAACCCGTCCTGGAAGACCTGTGAAGAGATGGAAGGACAGTTGGACCTTCTTCTCCCAGAATACTCCAACTTCATATGTAAAATGACCAAATACACGATGAAGAAGAAGAAGAAAAAAGTTTAAATTCAGAAACCGTCCTGAAAGACCTGCGAAGAGATGGAGGGACAGTCGGACCTTCTTTTCCCAGGATATTCCCCCTTCATAGGTAAAATGACCAAATACACGATGAAGAAGAAGAAAAAAGTTTAAATCCAGAAACCTGCGAAGAGATGGAAGGACAGTTGGACCTTCTTCTCCCAGGATACTCCAACTTCATAGGTAAAATGACCAAATACACGACGAAGAAGAAGAAGAAAAGAAGAAGAAAGTTAAATCCAGAAACCTGCGAAGAGATGGAAGGAAAATTGGAACTTCTTCTCCCAGGATAGTTCATCTTCATAGGTAAGATGACCAAATACACGACGAAGAAAAAGAAGGAGAAAGTTTATATGCAGAACCCGTCCTGGAAGACCTGTGAAGAGATGGAAGGACAGTTGGACCTTCTTCTCCCAGAATACTCCAACTTCATATGTAAAATGATCAAATACACGATGAAGAAGAAGAAGAAAAAAGTTTAAATTCAGAAACCGTCCTGAAAGACCTGCGAAGAGATGGAGGGACAGTCGGACCTTCTTTTCCCAGGATATTCCCCCTTCATAGGTAAAATGACCAAATACACGATGAAGAAGAAGAAAATAGTTTAAATCCAGAAACCTGCGAAGAGATGGAAGGACAGTTGGACCTTCTTCTCCCAGGATACTCCAACTTCATAGGTAAAATGACCAAATACACGACGAAGAAGAAGAAGAAAAGAAGAAGAAAGTTAAATCCAGAAACCTGCGAAGAGATGGAAGGAAAATTGGAACTTCTTCTCCCAGGATAGTTCATCTTCATAGGTAAGATGACCAAATACACGACGAAGAAAAAGAAGGAGAAAGTTTATATGCAGAACCCGTCCTGGAAGACCTGTGAAGAGATGGAAGGACAGTTGGACCTTCTTCTCCCAGAATACTCCAACTTCATATGTAAAATGACCAAATACACGATGAAGAAGAAGAAGAAAAAAGTTTAAATTCAGAAACCGTCCTGAAAGACCTACGAAGAGATGGAGGGACAGTCGGACCTTCTTTTCCCAGGATATTCCCCCTTCATAGGTAAAATGAACAAATACACGAAGAAGAAGGAGAATAAGAAAAAAGTTTAAATCCAGAAACCATCCCGGGCATACGCTCGACAATTCACCAAAGTTTCATTGTAATCGGACAAACGGTTTAGGAGCACATAGCATACATGCATCCATTCATACATACATAAATAAATAAATAAAATAATTTTCCTATAGGAAATCTGTATATTGTTGATTTGTAAGTAAATAGTATTAGGTAGGTACCTACCTACAACAATGTTCTAAATAAATTCGATTCATAACAAATTTTATTTGAATATCAGAATCTTTCCGTAACCATAGTAACATATAAAATATTAATATCAAATGGGCTCGATACATTTTTTGGATATGTAGGTACCTACATTGGTTTGTTCGAAGCCACAAAAACGAAAATTGTCCGAAATATCAAATATTATATACAAATTATGCAATTTTATTATGCCTATATCTTTACTAATAATTAATAGACTTTTACAATATATGTCTTATAACTTGCTGTAATGTCTTGTGTTTCATTTTATTATTTCATAATCACATTTATTTCAAAGATATATATTTTTTAAAGAACATATTCATTCGATAGGAAAATGAAATATCGTTTGAAAAGATATTAAAATGGCGGAGTTATATGTACAAAACGCTTACTTTAAAAATAAGTTAAACATTATAATTAGACAAAATATTCACCATGTTTTTCACTTAAAAGCTAAGTTATACTTTAAAATATATTTTTTTCATATAAATACGTACTTCTAACTTTTAAACTAACAGATATTTGCGTGCAAAATGTACACTTTTTTGACAGATATGACTCGGAAAATTTTGTATGAAAAAAATAATTATTGAAATATTTTTAAAATTCAGCATTTTTATCGCATTATTTTTAGCGTGACACTGCATCAGGTATACTGGTACATGTTCGCACATAAATTAGATTTTTAGATGCTCTTGGTTTTTCAAAAGGCGTGAGACAAACACACACACACACACACTAACATATTGATTGCTTTATTACTTTAGATATTTTAAATGCCCTCAGTGTGCTCCTGTATGGTTAAAAATAAGTGCTTACAAATATGTATACAAATACAAAAGTGAAAACATATATAAAGGTACATAATTAATTAACTGTGTCGGCCATCGTGGTTCAGTTGGTTAGGTATTTGACTGCTGATCCAAAGGCCCCGGGTTCGATTCCCGATGGAGACACAGTTTTTAATTGTGTTTTCAGCCTGGATGTGAGACAATTAATACCGTAAGTCTCCAGAATGTGGCAAATTGTTATTGGGTGCGTGTTAAATTAATATTTGACATAGTACCTGTTAGTTGCCCGAGAAGTGATGATAAATAAGGTACAGCGTAAATACATGTATAACAAAATTTATAAGAACAAATGTGTAGATAGAATTTTGCAGTCTCCTACCCCATTCAATGTTTCAGAGCTTGTCCTTTTCATCCCCTGAGCGGCTGCTCGTCGGACGAAACAAAGAACTACTTTCAAGCATATTTCATACCACTTCCACTAAGAGTCCAACCACAATCGTGGAGGCCCACCAGTCATGGCGAGAGTCTCCCTTCCCAACAATGATAACAGGAGTAGCGGCTAGTCCCAGCTTTTCTTTTCTGCATTCTTAGGTTAGGTTTAAGTTTGTTTATAATAACAATAGCGACTCGCGTGAGCGAGTTGCTTTTTAAATTCAATTAGAAATTAAATTATTATATTTTTTTTTTAATTTTCGCATTTAATATAAAATTTCGGTTATACACTTGTATAACAAATAATTAATTATATGATCTGAGGCACCGACTTAGAATAATACTTTCATCTGTAATCATCGTTGTCGGACACCTCTTAAGAGCCGGGTACACATCTCACATAGTTCAGCAATGAGATTCACCATCCATTCTGAATGTTGCTTTCTTAGGTGAAACGCGACTGGTGTATATGGATGCACGCATGTGTCGTGCTTCCTGTTAATGTACTCCCGCAAACCTCAACCGATATCGCGTAGACTGTAGACAGTGCTTAAGTAAGTATACTTAAAATTTTTATATAATTAGTTAAATTAAATTTATTTCTTAAAAAACCATATATAATTTAAATCGATTAACATTTCATTTCTAATTAACTATTATTAATATTTATACTATAATAACTAAATTACATACTATGATTTTTTGTGCATACGGCGAACTATAAAATTTTGTATCCCCAAACAACATAAACAAGTATGATTAGATAAGTAGGTACAATGACATATGTAGAAAATTCAGTGTTGCCATAACCCACTCGCTTTGTATGTAAATTAAATAAATAAATTATTTATTTATTTATACATCTTTTGTACATAATATAAAAAAATATAATTGTACACTGGCGGGCTTATTGCCATTAGGCAATTTCTTCCAACCAACCAGATCACAAAGTATGACAACATTGTGTATGTACAACAGCAAATAAATAAAGAGTAAAAGAAATCATAGAAAATACGTATAACACTTAAATACTATTAAAACAAAAAAAAATATATTTCATATCAAGAAAAAGAATATGGTAAGGACAGGAGAGAAAATCGGGATCAGGTGTTCAAGGATAAATATTCCTTCTTTAGTTTTTTCTTGAAAATACTAAGTGAGTTAGACGACGCAATATCCGGACTAAGGCTATTCCATAATCTTGCTGATTGTACTTCGAACGAAGAGCTGAGAAATTCTGTATTATGGATAGGTATGGATTGTGTTGTACGTTCATCAGATCGGAGTGGAAGTCCATGATTGGATAAATAAGTGAATTTGCTTTTGAGGTACTGTGGCAGGTTTGGGTTCGAGAGAATATTGTACAATAGTGATAAAATGTGTATATTGCGCCGCTGGCGTATCCTGGGCCAACAAAGAAGATTGCGGTAAGGTGATATGCGATAAAATTTTTTCAACCCAAAGATGAATCTGATACATATATTCTGAAGACGTTCAAGTTTATTGAGATGCACATCATTATTGTGTGTACAAATTTTCACGCTATAATCGATTACAGAGCTTCATTCCTTTTCTATGATTTTAATGTACACAAATTATTTAACTTTCTAGATCACCTAATTCAGTACTGTTAGGTACCTATACATATATCGAATCCTACTAAAGGCGTTCTATATACACCGCGGCACGCATTGTTTACAGCGTGTCCATTGTTGGTGAATGTGCGACTGATAAAGGTGATGTTATCTTCAGAAAGGCAGTTCTGTACTCCTCTTCTATTCCTTCCTTAACACAAAAACCTCACCTCGTTGCATACTCTAGACACACTACTAATATATGAACAGTGGACAGCGCACGACGGATATGTGTAGGTAATGTCATCATTAAACCATTTTAATGTATGTATAGTATTGGAAAACAACTTGAACCAGTCACGTGGGTGCGCAGAGCGCAAATTTGTGTATTTTTGCTTGGTTCATATTATGTGCATACCGCTCCCTCAGAGTAGAACAATTAGTGTGTCTGTGTATCTGTCTGTGTATGTGTCCGTCCTCCCTAAAACTTTTGAACCGCTCAATGCACAGAACCTAAAATTTCGGAATATATAGAAAGTTATAGGCCTACAAAACTTTTATATTTTATTATTTTGAATTTTTGTTTCTGTCACAGGTTATCAACTTTTGAATTCTTTCCTTGTAACAAATGCAGTCCATAGATTTTTATTATAATATACAAGATGTCGTTTTTAACAAATTTTGTATGAATCGAAGTGAGGCATTTTCCGGAAGATTTTTGACGTTTTGGTGGGCAGACCACATCGTTTTTCTATAGAAAATAACGACTAATTTGAATTGTTTTCGGATTTATTTGTCGAAAAAACACTTTGTTTAGAGAACAGTTATCTGGGATGTGTTGAAATGTAAGGAAAACTGAAATATGTTGCCAACCAAAACGTCAAACGCGCGATATTCCATGACTCACTTTTTACACGGAGTACTACATCTATAGTAGGTATATTATATCATGTTGTTTAAACATATAAGTATATTAAAATAAAAATCAGTGATGCAGTCATGTTGTTTTAATATGATATCTTTATTCCAAATTTAAATCATTTCATTTTCCCTCCAATAACACAAATAATCATTTCTAGATGTGGAAAGTCAAATTAATGATTTTTTAAATTTTGATTTATAGTAAACTTATATTATATATCGCTCGAAAAACTACAATTCAAATGATAAAAATAATGCCTATTTATTTACTAAAGTATATTTTTCATATATAATAATATTATACTTTATAATATGAGAAACATTTTGAATTTTTTTATATTTATTAAGCAGACGGGGGAGAATTGACACTATTATATGGAGAAATATTTTTTTAGAAAAACCTACATGAAGTATTATATAACTTACGCTAAATTTTGTATTTTGAACAATTTCTTGCACCCTGTGCAAGTGGTGATTTTATTGCCAAATGTAATTTTTTTCCGAGTTACCAATATTTCTTTTCTTTTAAATAAAGAATGTATCCTTGTAACGAGCACATAATACATTCCCTAAACTACACATAAATGCTTGTGCTATAGGTGAATGAAATCAGTTTCAAATAAGATTCGAACTCGCTACCACTAGATTACTCAACGCATTAGCGGCTCAGTTACCACCCAGAGAAGCAATAGTTGCGTGAGAAATAAGTTTAGATAATTAAAATTTTCCCTTCTTGCTGGTAATAAAACCCAGGACAGAATTCTAGCGCTGTAGCATACATAATGTTATTTTATGAAAATGTGATTACTACCTATCTTATACTTTTCTTTAATGTTTTTCATATTTTTTTACGAATATTGACTAAATTTACTTTACGCGGTGTAAAATAATTATTGAGAGAAGTGACTATAATTTTTAATAAAAAACAATTAATTAAACGTTTTATTTTCATTTGCATTATACCCCTCCTTCCTCAATGAAATGTTTTTTGTCGCGTAGGTACCAACCAATCTTAAAATTGTTATTGTTCTAAATGTTGTGCACTTATTCCAAATCCAAAACGTTCCTTAATTCTGATTGGTCCATTTTTTTGTAACACGCATCAATAAATTTTGCAGTTGCATCAAGTTGCATAGATCTTTTCTACCGCCAAATTCATGTGAATGGCGGTAATATATTTTTAGGATGTAATTTTATTTTTTTAATATGTTGATCAAATTTTTATTTATATTGTGTCTGCTTAATATCTCCTTACAGAACGTAAGTATTATGATTTTTTTTCATAATTCATGAATATTCTATAACAATTAGTAATATTTTCGGACGGACACACTTTTATTTTGTGACATTACATTTCAAAACTTTTAAAATTGATTTATAAATTTCATATATTTTCAATAAAACCAATTAATAAGCGTTTAACAAATTCGAATCGTTATTTTATTCAATTAATTTTTTAAAAATGTAATTGTATCTATGATGTTATTATATTAATATTTTATTCAAAAACATAAAGCATGCCTAGTGCATACTGTTAACTTTTTAAATTTATTTTTGTCAAAAATGTATTTTTTTGTAATCCTTTTTTTTTTTTATGTAAACTTATTTTGTTTCTAAAAGTTTTTTGCGTATCTAATAAAATACGTCATCGAGCGATAATTTTATTCACCTCTAAGCAATTTTAATTTCGAAAATACCTAGTTCTCCTTTTAAAATCGATATTTCATATCAAATTGAAAAGTATAATAATTTCAACGTATAATATAAAAAATAAAATATACATATACATTTACATTTACAACGTATACATTTCAAACAAAAATACAAAAATATAATTCTATATCATTTTTAATTATTAATATTAAAAATAAAACACTCAGGTATGTATGTGAGAAAACACTTTAATTTTAATTATGTAATATAATTAAGTAACATGGATTAATATTTCTTGCCAAAATATTTAAAAACTTTCGGTCAGGAGGGGGACACATGCGATCAAATCAACCAAGCTACCAAGAAAAAAAAAACAAATTTGTCTTCTGCGCACCCACATGATTTTTCTGGATGTTTGGCAATAACTTTACCTTCCGTTTGTGTATATATTTAAGCTTTTTTTGTTTATGAGAATTTTTTTACAACTCAATTTTTTTTATAGCTCAGATGTTTTTATAGCTTAATTTATAGATCCAAGTAAAACCAAAATACTTGTATTATATTTTCTCTCCAGGGGGGCAAGTCTGGTCCAACTGGCGAAATCAAAACCCTCATATTTACCCATATCATAGATATAATTATCATATGGAGTTCTATGACATCTAACGATATTATATAACTCCATATACTAATTATATCCATGATATGGATAATAGTGATGGTTTTGATTTCGCCGGTTGGACTTGCTCCCTTGATGTCATCTTTTCACCTGTCCAGAGAACTTTTCTATGCATGCACCCATAATCCACCATACTAATAATAGCCTGAAAAAAATCCAACCGCTTATCTTTATTGTGTCTTAGCTTAGAATGCCGCAAATGTAATTTGATGATCTTTTGAGTGTCATTTCATTTCTAGATACCAGAAGAGGACCCAAGATCTATCCATCAATTTAATTTGATTGGAGAACTGGATTCTGATCTAGAGGATATTGTTGGTTTGGAGCCTATTGACCCCATCATAGACGACGATGATAATATTCTCGTCGAACAAGTCTTTGACTTTGATGTTGATCACTTGATCCCTTGGTTTTTCGATGAATTTGTTCCATTCCCAAATGGTGACAATGATCAGGTATTGGAAAATCCTAATGGAAATAATTTAGAGAATCCTGATCACAATAATTTGAACATTCCTGGTGCTGGTGAAGAAACTGATACAGATTTTTCTTCTGATGTCTCAGAAAATAGCGATGATATCTTGCAAGGAATTGCCCAACGTGATAATGAATCACTGCTATCTGATTTTGATACCTACACTGACTCATTTGAAAGTATATCAACAGTTTCAGTCTCGAATTTATCAGTATCGTTACCAGATTACCAACCAATAAGCAATGTGGGAGAATGGTCTGGAAACAGTTCTTCTGTTCTCAACCTAAATAATTCAACAATATCTACTTTGGAATCAGACATTTCCTCTCAAAATACAACAGGAAGCTTAGCATCCCCATCAACTAGCGCTGTATTAGTAACACCCCCATCAATCACCACTTCTGGCAATATAGAGCAATCAATCAACATTTCAGACAGTGTAGCGAGAACATTTAGCACTTCAAAAAATTCACAATCACGCAGCACTTTAGAAAATACAACACACTCAAGCAGTACTCCAGAAAATATAGTACACTCAAACAATACCCCAGAAAATACAGTGCACTCAAGCAGTATACCAGAAAATATAGCACAGATAAGCAACACTACAGAAAATTCAATACAATCATTTAACAGTAGCAAAGCCATATACAATTTTGCTATTCAATATTCTCGAAAATCACAGAAACTTTTGCAAAAAATGCAAACATTTAATAAATATGAATTTAATGGAATTTTTGGTTCTCACGTTGGTAAAAATTTGAAAAAATCGACAATAGGAATCCACAAAGGATTTAACGTGAAACAAATTGACTTAAAAAATTTAAACAAAAGATCTGCTAAAACAACGCAGCGTAGAAAGAGACCCAAAAGACATGATCCAACGACATTATCAAAACCAACAAATCAAGATCAAGTCATACCAAGACACTTGGATTCTATCAGTAAAATTGCATTGCATGAAAATAAACGAGATAGTATGACCAGGAATCACAATTCTGCTTCAAACAAAAAGGAAATTATATCGAAATATCCACTAAAAAATCCTAATACAAGCACAAACCAAAATAACATGGAGTGTCCATCTATTGATAAAGTATTAAACACATTGAATCAACATAATTTGAACACAGATAAACCAATCTGGCATTCCTATACTTTTAACACTGGAGCATTCAACAGAGAAGGTAATTATGATGTTTTTCTTTTTAATCATCGTTTTGATAACTGCTAAGGACTGTGATTCCTGGACAATTCTTCAATCTTCTACATTTCTCACAATCATCCTTGATTCATTTCAATTGTGCCATTTTAACAAATTCTAGCCAAATAGCTAGATTTTTGGTCTGTCTTTTATAAACCACACATCTTTTCTATCTTATCCTCAACTGTCCCAGGACTCCCCATCTCTTCTAAACATTCTTCTATTTTTGTAATAATCTAATCAAAGTTTCAAGAAATTCTAGTATTCTAATTCCTAACTCCCTGATGATGTGGTTCTACGTTTGACTATCCACAAAAACAAGAACATATTTCAAAGATATTGAACACCTTAATTTATTCTTGGATACTGTTATTCTTCCTTAGTTTAATCTACAAAGACGAGCAAAAAGCTGCACTTTAAATAACAGTGTTTTTATATTTGGCACAATACGTATCACCAAGTATTAATATATAAATATCACACTTTGTCGCTTAAAAATTAGGGAAACTGAACCAAATTTTTTTTCTATCTTGATCCATGGCTTAAGCTTTTTACATTTCTATCTTTCACGCATTGTCATTTTTTCAACGATCCTGACCTTTTGTTCCACTTCAATCATCTTTGCATATTTTATTTGTCAGGCATTATTCACTCATCCTTCCCATGTGGCCAAGTTGAATTAATATTTGATTTTCTTTTTCAGAGCTAAGTATCAGAGATGTAGTCATGGATAGTTCATTTAGATTAGACCATCCTATTATGGAGTGGATCAGCAGTGGAATGTACGCCGTGGGTAGGGGCACCCATGGTCTAACAATGGTCACTACACTTCAAGATGGATTCCTGATTGACAATATGGGTAAGTATGATAATATTTGTTATAAATCGTGGGTTTATTTGGTCTGTTATACACTGTCTTTATGTAAAATTGTCGACCCAATACAGACCAGCCCTAGTGAGGTCAATAATTAGATATTATTATATTAATGTACTGTTTATAAAGAAAGATAGATAATGTATTTGCCATTCTTAGTTCCTTTATGTACCTTCTGACTTTTGTTTGGTAAAATTTTTAATTCAATAGAATTTTTTTTTGTACTTCGAACGAAGAGCTGAGAAATTCTGTATTATGGATAGGTATGGATTGTGTTGTACGTTCATCAGATCGGAGTGGAAGTCCATGATTGGATAAATAAGTGAATTTGCTTTTGAGGTACTGTGGCAGGTTTGGGTTCGAGAGAATATTGTACAATAGTGATAAAATGTGTATATTGCGCCGCTGGCGTATCCTGGGCCAACAAAGAAGATTGCGGTAAGGTGATATGCGATAAAATTTTTTCAACCCAAAGATGAATCTGATACATATATTCTTGTAGCGGGTGCAACCAGCCGAGTTGACCACCCACTTCAAGGAGTAGGGGGACGTCAGCCGGCTATTTAAGATCCTGCACATCGCGTTCCCGTCGTTCAGTTTAACCAAGGCCAGCGGTAGATCGTCACTCTGCTCGACTCACATTTCGATTCCGCGCATTCATCGATCTATTTTATTTAAATTATTTAATAGTCAATTATTGAAGTATATACCAATCTTGAATTATAATTAGAGTCAAACTATCAAATAAACACGTAAGTCAAATTCAAACTATTTTAATACCTGTCTGTAATATCAATTAATTTATATTTCATATGATAAATTTATAAATGTTTTATGGTGTGGCGTGGGTACCTCATTCTGCTGTGTAACGTTCTTTAATTAGCTTGCAACTAATTACCGAGTTACGCACGGCAGGATCGAGTACACACGCGACATCATTTCGCGTTGGATTTGGGGAACAGGCGACAGGTTATCACCTAGTGCCTTTCTAGACCGGAGCACCCTTCTGTAAATAAATAAATTAACATTAAAATCCAATTCCCAACCTAGCGCGAAAACTGGTGACCACCGAGCGTGCAGAACAGGTATATTTGTTGTGTAAAGATAATATTTGTAAGATAGTGTGTAAAACTGGTAAAGCCCCAGCTCTGTTGCAATTTTGTCGATTTTTAATTTGTGATAATAATTTTTTTTGTGTAACAAACGATAATCTGTTATCAGGAACAAATTATAATATTCGTTCAATAACAATTATCTAGTCACTTTGCACATTCTAAACTCATACGACAGAGATTAAAATTTTATTGAATAATAATTATTTCGGTTATTGGACCTGGTTAGACTGAACCCTACGGGTAACTTTAAACATGTAATAATTTAAATTCATAACCGTGCGCAGGCCCGTACACAGCGCACATTGTAAAAACCAAAAAATCGACGAAATAGATAAGTAAAGCATATAAATAGTTTGTAAGTATTAAACATACGCAGTAATAGTATGTTATCCCTAATTGTTATAAACCATTAAAAAAAACACATTTATAACGTAATTATAAGTATTATAATTAGTTATATTGTTGTATTCAAAACTAAAATATCGAAACTGGTATTGAATAAATATATGCTAAATAAATACCTACCAAAAATTGAAAAATATTTCCCTATGTTAATTGTAAAAATATATAATAATGTGTATTTATTTTTTTTCATGAGCTAATACTACGCTAAAACGGACCAAAAAAACTACCAAACGGAGGTAAAATAACGGAAGGAATACCAAAAAAAACTAAAGGAGATTTAAAAAAGATAAAAATATAAAAATAAAGAACCTAAAGAAGCATGTATTATGCGCAAAAACAGCACGCATAAAAAGATAAGTAAAAACCACATTTTATTATTAAAAAAAGCCAAAGTAAATTCATTTGCAGTAACATAAAATCATTGCAGAAATAAAAATAAAATATCTATCTAAAAATTCACGTCAAATCCTTATTTTTAAATACCTACAAGACAAATTATTAACCTGTAAAGTAAATACGTAGGTAAATAAATTTTAGTATTATTGCTTAAAAATAACGCATAAATGTTACACGGAATGTAAAATAAAATTATTGTCTAAAAAATGTCACAAAAAAAAACTTGTTTACCATGACGCGCACATTTTTATCGCGATAATAAAAACATGTAACAAAATTAACCAAAAATATTATTTTTAATATTATTTTGCGGTAGTAAAAATATATCCAAAAAAAATATCCTGTAAAAAATTACAATAATAATATCTTCCCGAACATCAATCGGAATACATTATCTGATACCTACTTATGAAATAGGTAGAATCCTATAGTGTAAATTTAAAATATGTAACCGAGGTAATAATAATAAAAATATTCTCCACGAAAAAAATCACGAAATCGAAGCTCGAAACGAAACATTAAATATATTCGAAGTACATACAATAATCATATTCCATTGAGCGTACAGTGCCGTGCACATTTGAAACAAAAAAATAAGAAAGATAATAAATGTAAATGTAACAAAAATATTTATTTTAAAATAAAATAGAAATATTATATCGAATAATAATAAAGTACGAACGCAGTCATATTAACAAAAGTATAAAAAAACGAATATTAAATACGAAATCATAACATAATTTAATAATCTATAGAAATATCAAGTAAACATCATCGAAAAATATATTCCACTCCGCGACATTGTACACCGAGACAATACCGGGTACGTAGGCGTAAAAACGAAATACCAAAATCTAACACCGCGACGAATCACGCATGAATCTAGGACTATTCGCCACCAACATTTGTTAGCCAGCGAAACGTAATATAATATATCTCATTGATAATATATACATAACTTGTACTTTTATTTCAGATTAAAAACGTTTAAACATTTATTCATTTTAAATTATTAAATCAAATATACATTTAAATTTAATGAAAAATTATATCCTATTTAAAAACAAAGCATTTAAATACTTTACGCTGAATATATTAAATAAAAAATAAATTATTTTTTTAAATTTTTTTTAAATATAGTTACCTAATCACAATAACAACAAACATATATACGTATAGGAACGTCCACAAACAAGAGACCTTATAAGCATCGAACAAAAATAAACTCTAAAAATATTTACAATTTACAATTCATACAATTAAAACAAAGCAACTTCAATTATAATATACTGATAATATCATAATAAATAAAACACAAAAAATTATATTTTAGTTTAAAACAACTATAAAAATAATTTTATTTTTTATTTTCTTAAAAAAAATAGTTATAATATTTTTTTTTATTTTTATTTATATTTATAAACTGTAATACAACTTGAAGAATATAACTCACATCAAATGTTATACGATAAAATGAACATCATGGACAAAGAAAATACAGAACAATCGTCACAAGACCAAGCAACCGAAATTTATTCAACAAACATCAAATTGCCAAGCGTATGGAGACATCAGATACAATTATGGTTTTTCACCATAGAAGCCCAATTTTCAAACGCAAGAATAACTAAGGATGAATCCAAATATAATCATGTATTAGCCGCATTAGATCCAGAAACCATGTCATGCGTCGCTGACGTCATACAATTTCCGCCAAGTATGGATAAATACAAAAACCTCAAACTCACACTTCTGAACCGTCTACAAGAGTCTGAAGAGAGAAGACTCACGCAATTACTCCATGGAATACAATTAGGAGACAAGACACCATCAGAACTATTGCGAAGGATGAAAAGCCTAGCTGGACCAATATTAAATAACAACACGTTAATTACAAGATTATGGATAGAACGACTACCTCATCGTATACAAGAAATAATTTCAGCCATTAATACAGATGACGTCACAGTACTAGCCACAACAGCAGACAGAATAATGGAAGTCAACAGTAGAACTGACGTTCAAGCAGTAAACCTACCATCAACTTCTTCATTGAGCAACTCAGCAACAAGCAACCAAAGCACAGTAAACCTACTTTGTACAATGCAGCAACAAATACAAATGCTAACCGACAAAATAATGGGACTTGAAATTCAACAGAGGCAATCAAGACCATTCTACAGAAATAATCAACGCGACCATTCAAGATCAAGATCCACAAGCCCAAATAGATATCAAAAATATAATAATAATAATAATTATAATCGGCAAAACAAACGCAATTTTAAATACAATTATAATAACAATAACTTCCAACAAATGTCAAATAATAATAATAATAACTATCAGCAAATGTGTAATAATAATAACGATAACGTCAAGCCGCTGGATATATGTATACCACATCAAAAATATGGAAGTCAAGCAAAATACTGTCGACAGCCTTGCACCTATAACCATCCGGAAAACTAAAAATGCGACAGGTGTGTGAGACAACACCGTCGCAAATGAAGCATCGTCTCTTTCTACCAGATATAATCACGGGCGTGCAATACCTTATCGACACAGGAGCCGAAATAAGCATCATACCAAGATACCTAAAAAACGACAAGGCAACCATCGCTACAGACAGTATCATCACTCCTATTTACGCAGCAAATGGAACAATAATACCTTCATATGGACACCGAATTATCAACTTAAATCTCGGATTACGCCGGAATCACAAATGGAAATTTATAGTCGCCGACGTAACCAAGCCGATCATAGGGGCAGATTTCTTAACCAATTATGATATATTGGTGGACTTAAAAAGAAAATTACTCATTGATAAAAAAACAGGGTTGACAAGCAAAGGAACCGTCTATAGAACAAGTGTTATAGACATAGCAACAGTACAGTCAACATCAAAATTCCAAAAAATTATACGAAAATACCCAAGTTTAACAAGAGCAGATATGGCACAAAAAGGATCAAAAACAAATATTACTCATCACATTCAAACCAGAGGACCACCCGTCACAACCAAAATGAGAAGGCTCAACCCATTACAATTAGAAATAGCAAAAAAGGAATTCGCATATATGATCGAACAGGGAATATGTCGCCCTTCGAAAAGCAATTGGTCAAGCCCTTTGCATATGGTAAAAAAGCCAGATGGAAATTATAGAATGTGTGGAGATTACCGACGCCTAAATTCAATAACAAAACCGGACAAGTACCCGATTCCACAACTTCAAGACTTCTCACATAAACTACACGATGCAAAAATATTCACTAAAATAGACCTCTCAAGAGCATATAACCAAATAAACATGGAAGAAGAAGACATCCAAAAAACCGCCCTACTAACACCATTTGGACTGTATGAATTCACGAAAATGCCACCAGGACTGTCCAACGCCGCACAAACATTTCAACGACATCTACATAACATAACAAGGGACCTAGAATACGTCTTCACGTACATTGATGACATTCTGGTCGCCTCCAGAAACATAAACGAGCATGAGAAGCATCTCGACAAACTTTTCGAAAGATTATCCGAAAACGGATTAATTATCAACCAGGATAAATGCAAATTCGGCGTAGAAGAAGTACACTTTTTGGGTTACCGAATCAACAAAAACGGAAGTACACCAATACCAGAAAAAGTGGAAGCAATAATAAAAATTGAACCCCCAAAGGACGCAAAAGGACTCCGACGTTTCATGGGCATGCTAAATTTTTATAGAAAATTTTTGCCAAACGCAGCCGAAACGCAAAAAATATTATTCGACCAATTAAAAGGGTACACCAAAAATGATAAAAGAAAACTACAATGGACAACTGAATTAAAAAAAGCGTTCGACAAATGTAAGCAAGATTTGACACAAGCCGCACTACTCGTACACATAAACTCCTCGGCAGAGATAGCAATAATGGTCGACGCATCAGATCACGCCATGGGCGCAGCACTTCAACAAAAAACGGATAACAGCTGGCAACCTATATCATTTTTCTCCAGAAAATTTAATAGCGCACAAGAAAAGTACAGTACGTATGACCGAGAACTCACCGCCATCTACGAGGCGATTAAATATTTCAGACCACAAATAGAAGGAAGAAACTTTGTAATAATCACCGACCACAAACCGTTAATTTTCGCCTTTAATAAAATCAAGCTCAACTCTCCTAGACAAGAAAGACAGCTGGATTATATAAGTCAATTCACCACGCGCATCAAACACATATCAGGCGAAGAAAACATAGTCGCAGATACTCTATCAAGAATCGAAGAGATAGAAATAACATCAAACATCGACTATATTAAAATGGCAAGAGAACAACTCACAGACAAAGAGCTCAAGAAAATGCAGGAAAATTCATCTCTATCACTAAAGAAAATCTCAATACCTAACACTAACAAAATGTTATGGTGTGACATCTCAACCAACACGTTACGACCATATGTACCAATCACAATGCGAGAAGAAGTAATACTATCAGTACATAAATTAAGTCACCCCGGAGTAAAAACAACATCAAAGTTATTAAAACATAAATATATTTGGCCCAACATTGACAAAACAGTAAAAAATGTTGTGAACAACTGCATCGAATGCCAAACTTCGAAAATTCATCGCCACACTGTAACACCTTTGAAACAATACAAACAAGTATCATTGGACAGACTCAAACCAGCATTCTTCCTGAACGAGAACACAGACTACGGCGTAGAACCAAGCAGTAGACACACCACCTCTACAGAACAGAGATGGACGTCCACGCCACAGACGCACCAAGCCACTACGCCAGATGACACTTCAGATGACACTTCAGATGACACTCCAGATGCCACCCCAGAACGGCAACCACATACAACCACTAGAGCCGGAAGACGAGTATATTTCCCGGAGCGATTCACCAGCTACAAATATTTCTAAGCTGAGTAATTTTTAATCATTTTTATAACCTGAATAATTTCTATTTTTAATTTTTGTGTAATTGTAATATGTATTCAATATAGATAAAAAATTTGGTCAATATGCAACTAATATTTGAATATAAAATCTTATAAAATTCCAACTTGACCAAATCAAAATAAGAAAATGCTGTATAATAAGAAAATGCTGTATACTAAGAAAATGCTGTATAATAAGAAAATGCTGTATACTAAGAAAATGCTGTATAGAAATGTAAATTTAATTGTAATTTTATCTTCTTGTTCAAATTACAGTACATATAAAAAAGTACATTGAACAAGTTAATATAAACAATATTTTTTTTTAGAAATGTATAAGTATAGAAATAAGAACATGATAAATATATGACCTCTAAATTTTTATTAGTAAAATAAACTGCTATATATATATATATGTAATGCCATTTCAGGTAACCAATATAAAATTTTTTTGTATTTAAAAAAAAAACACATGTCATTGTTACAGACAATCAGAGGAAATGCTGAGGAACGGACCAGGGTGGCGCTATCCAGCTGGCAGGGGGGTGATGTAGCGGGTGCAACCAGCCGAGTTGACCACCCACTTCAAGGAGTAGGGGGACGTCAGCCGGCTATTTAAGATCCTGCACATCGCGTTCCCGTCGTTCAGTTTAACCAAGGCCAGCGGTAGATCGTCACTCTGCTCGACTCACATTTCGATTCCGCGCATTCATCGATCTATTTTATTTAAATTATTTAATAGTCAATTATTGAAGTATATACCAATCTTGAATTATAATTAGAGTCAAACTATCAAATAAACACGTAAGTCAAATTCAAACTATTTTAATACCTGTCTGTAATATCAATTAATTTATATTTCATATGATAAATTTATAAATGTTTTATGGTGTGGCGTGGGTACCTCATTCTGCTGTGTAACGTTCTTTAATTAGCTTGCAACTAATTACCGAGTTACGCACGGCAGGATCGAGTACACACGCGACATCATTTCGCGTTGGATTTGGGGAACAGGCGACAGGTTATCACCTAGTGCCTTTCTAGACCGGAGCACCCTTCTGTAAATAAATAAATTAACATTAAAATCCAATTCCCAACCTAGCGCGAAATTCTGAAGACGTTCAAGTTTATTGAGATGCACATCATTATTGTGTGTACAAATTTTCACGCTATAATCGATTACAGAGCTTCATTCCTTTTCTATGATTTTAATGTACACAAATTATTTAACTTTCTAGATCACCTAATTCAGTACTGTTAGGTACCTATACATATATCGAATCCTACTAAAGGCGTTCTATATACACCGCGGCACGCATTGTTTACAGCGTGTCCATTGTTGGTGAATGTGCGACTGATAAAGGTGATGTTATCTTCAGAAAGGCAGTTCTGTACTCCTCTTCTATTCCTTCCTTAACACAAAAACCTCACCTCGTTGCATACTCTAGACACACTACTAATATATGAACAGTGGACAGCGCACGACGGATATGTGTAGGTAATGTCATCATTAAACCATTTTAATGTATGTATAGTATTGGAAAACAACTTGAACCAGTCACGTGGGTGCGCAGAGCGCAAATTTGTGTATTTTTGCTTGGTTCATATTATGTGCATACCGCTCCCTCAGAGTAGAACAATTAGTGTGTCTGTGTATCTGTCTGTGTATGTGTCCGTCCTCCCTAAAACTTTTGAACCGCTCAATGCACAGAACCTAAAATTTCGGAATATATAGAAAGTTATAGGCCTACAAAACTTTTATATTTTATTATTTTGAATTTTTGTTTCTGTCACAGGTTATCAACTTTTGAATTCTTTCCTTGTAACAAATGCAGTCCATAGATTTTTATTATAATATACAAGATGTCGTTTTTAACAAATTTTGTATGAATCGAAGTGAGGCATTTTCCGGAAGATTTTTGACGTTTTGGTGGGCAGACCACATCGTTTTTCTATAGAAAATAACGACTAATTTGAATTGTTTTCGGATTTATTTGTCGAAAAAACACTTTGTTTAGAGAACAGTTATCTGGGATGTGTTGAAATGTAAGGAAAACTGAAATATGTTGCCAACCAAAACGTCAAACGCGCGATATTCCATGACTCACTTTTTACACGGAGTACTACATCTATAGTAGGTATATTATATCATGTTGTTTAAACATATAAGTATATTAAAATAAAAATCAGTGATGCAGTCATGTTGTTTTAATATGATATCTTTATTCCAAATTTAAATCATTTCATTTTCCCTCCAATAACACAAATAATCATTTCTAGATGTGGAAAGTCAAATTAATGATTTTTTAAATTTTGATTTATAGTAAACTTATATTATATATCGCTCGAAAAACTACAATTCAAATGATAAAAATAATGCCTATTTATTTACTAAAGTATATTTTTCATATATAATAATATTATACTTTATAATATGAGAAACATTTTGAATTTTTTTATATTTATTAAGCAGACGGGGGAGAATTGACACTATTATATGGAGAAATATTTTTTTAGAAAAACCTACATGAAGTATTATATAACTTACGCTAAATTTTGTATTTTGAACAATTTCTTGCACCCTGTGCAAGTGGTGATTTTATTGCCAAATGTAATTTTTTTCCGAGTTACCAATATTTCTTTTCTTTTAAATAAAGAATGTATCCTTGTAACGAGCACATAATACATTCCCTAAACTACACATAAATGCTTGTGCTATAGGTGAATGAAATCAGTTTCAAATAAGATTCGAACTCGCTACCACTAGATTACTCAACGCATTAGCGGCTCAGTTACCACCCAGAGAAGCAATAGTTGCGTGAGAAATAAGTTTAGATAATTAAAATTTTCCCTTCTTGCTGGTAATAAAACCCAGGACAGAATTCTAGCGCTGTAGCATACATAATGTTATTTTATGAAAATGTGATTACTACCTATCTTATACTTTTCTTTAATGTTTTTCATATTTTTTTACGAATATTGACTAAATTTACTTTACGCGGTGTAAAATAATTATTGAGAGAAGTGACTATAATTTTTAATAAAAAACAATTAATTAAACGTTTTATTTTCATTTGCATTATACCCCTCCTTCCTCAATGAAATGTTTTTTGTCGCGTAGGTACCAACCAATCTTAAAATTGTTATTGTTCTAAATGTTGTGCACTTATTCCAAATCCAAAACGTTCCTTAATTCTGATTGGTCCATTTTTTTGTAACACGCATCAATAAATTTTGCAGTTGCATCAAGTTGCATAGATCTTTTCTACCGCCAAATTCATGTGAATGGCGGTAATATATTTTTAGGATGTAATTTTATTTTTTTAATATGTTGATCAAATTTTTATTTATATTGTGTCTGCTTAATATCTCCTTACAGAACGTAAGTATTATGATTTTTTTTCATAATTCATGAATATTCTATAACAATTAGTAATATTTTCGGACGGACACACTTTTATTTTGTGACATTACATTTCAAAACTTTTAAAATTGATTTATAAATTTCATATATTTTCAATAAAACCAATTAATAAGCGTTTAACAAATTCGAATCGTTATTTTATTCAATTAATTTTTTAAAAATGTAATTGTATCTATGATGTTATTATATTAATATTTTATTCAAAAACATAAAGCATGCCTAGTGCATACTGTTAACTTTTTAAATTTATTTTTGTCAAAAATGTATTTTTTTGTAATCCTTTTTTTTTTTTATGTAAAATTTATTTTGTTTCTAAAAGTTTTTTGCGTATCTAATAAAATACGTCATCGAGCGATAATTTTATTCACCTCTAAGCAATTTTAATTTCGAAAATACCTAGTTCTCCTTTTAAAATCGATATATCATATCAAATTGAAAAGTATAATAATTTCAACGTATAATATAAAAAATAAAATATACATATACATTTACATTTACAACGTATACATTTCAAACAAAAATACAAAAATATAATTCTATATCATTTTTAATTATTAATATTAAAAATAAAACACTCAGGTATGTATGTGAGAAAACACTTTAATTTTAATTATGTAATATAATTAAGTAACATGGATTAATATTTCTTGCCAAAATATTTAAAAACTTTCGGTCAGGAGGGGGACACATGCGATCAAATCAACCAAGCTACCAAGAAAAAAAAAACAAATTTGTCTTCTGCGCACCCACATGATTTTTCTGGATGTTTGGCAATAACTTTACCTTCCGTTTGTGTATATATTTAAGCTTTTTTTGTTTATGAGAATTTTTTTACAACTCAATTTTTTTTATAGCTCAGATGTTTTTATAGCTTAATTTATAGATCCAAGTAAAACCAAAATACTTGTATTATATTTTCTCTCCAGGGGGGCAAGTCTGGTCCAACTGGCGAAATCAAAACCCTCATATTTACCCATATCATAGATATAATTATCATATGGAGTTCTATGACATCTAACGATATTATATAACTCCATATACTAATTATATCCATGATATGGATAATAGTGATGGTTTTGATTTCGCCGGTTGGACTTGCTCCCTTGATGTCATCTTTTCACCTGTCCAGAGAACTTTTCTATGCATGCACCCATAATCCACCATACTAATAATAGCCTGAAAAAAATCCAACCGCTTATCTTTATTGTGTCTTAGCTTAGAATGCCGCAAATGTAATTTGATGATCTTTTGAGTGTCATTTCATTTCTAGATACCAGAAGAGGACCCAAGATCTATCCATCAATTTAATTTGATTGGAGAACTGGATTCTGATCTAGAGGATATTGTTGGTTTGGAGCCTATTGACCCCATCATAGACGACGATGATAATATTCTCGTCGAACAAGTCTTTGACTTTGATGTTGATCACTTGATCCCTTGGTTTTTCGATGAATTTGTTCCATTCCCAAATGGTGACAATGATCAGGTATTGGAAAATCCTAATGGAAATAATTTAGAGAATCCTGATCACAATAATTTGAACATTCCTGGTGCTGGTGAAGAAACTGATACAGATTTTTCTTCTGATGTCTCAGAAAATAGCGATGATATCTTGCAAGGAATTGCCCAACGTGATAATGAATCACTGCTATCTGATTTTGATACCTACACTGACTCATTTGAAAGTATATCAACAGTTTCAGTCTCGAATTTATCAGTATCGTTACCAGATTACCAACCAATAAGCAATGTGGGAGAATGGTCTGGAAACAGTTCTTCTGTTCTCAACCTAAATAATTCAACAATATCTACTTTGGAATCAGACATTTCCTCTCAAAATACAACAGGAAGCTTAGCATCCCCATCAACTAGCGCTGTATTAGTAACACCCCCATCAATCACCACTTCTGGCAATATAGAGCAATCAATCAACATTTCAGACAGTGTAGCGAGAACATTTAGCACTTCAAAAAATTCACAATCACGCAGCACTTTAGAAAATACAACACACTCAAGCAGTACTCCAGAAAATATAGTACACTCAAACAATACCCCAGAAAATACAGTGCACTCAAGCAGTATACCAGAAAATATAGCACAGATAAGCAACACTACAGAAAATTCAATACAATCATTTAACAGTAGCAAAGCCATATACAATTTTGCTATTCAATATTCTCGAAAATCACAGAAACTTTTGCAAAAAATGCAAACATTTAATAAATATGAATTTAATGGAATTTTTGGTTCTCACGTTGGTAAAAATTTGAAAAAATCGACAATAGGAATCCACAAAGGATTTAACGTGAAACAAATTGACTTAAAAAATTTAAACAAAAGATCTGCTAAAACAACGCAGCATAGAAAGAGACCCAAAAGACATGATCCAACGACATTATCAAAACCAACAAATCAAGATCAAGTCATACCCAGACACTTGGATTCTATCAGTAAAATTGCATTGCATGAAAATAAACGACATAGTATGACCAGGAATCACAATTCTGCTTCAAACAAAAAGGAAATTATATCGAAATATCCACTAAAAAATCCTAATACAAGCACAAACCAAAATAACATGGAGTGTCCATCTATTGATAAAGTATTAAACACATTGAATCAACATAATTTGAACACAGATAAACCAATCTGGCATTCCTATACTTTTAACACTGGAGCATTCAACAGAGAAGGTAATTATGATGTTGTTCTTTTTAATCATCGTTTTGATAACTGCTAAGGACTGTGATTCCTGGACAATTCTTCAATCTTCTACATTTCTCACAATCATCCTTGATTCATTTCAATTGTGCCATTTTAACACATTCTAGCCAAATAGCTAGATTTTTGGTCTGTCTTTTATAAACCACACATCTTTTCTATCTTATCCTCAACTGTCCCAGGACTACCCATCTCTTCTAAACATTCTTCTATTTTTGTAATAATCTAATCAAAGTTTCAAGGAATTCTAGTATTCTAATTCCTAACTCCCTGATGATGTGGTTCTACGTTTGACTATCCACAAAAACAAGAACATATTTCAAAGATATTGAACACCTTAATTTATTCTTGGATACTGTTATTCTTCCTTAGTTTAATCTACAAAGACGAGCAAAAAGCTGCACTTTAAATAACAGTGTTTTTATATTTGGCACAATACGTATCACCAAGTATTAATATATAAATATCACACTTTGTCGCTTAAAAATTAGGGAAACTGAACCAAATTTTTTTTCTATCTTAAAAATTTTTTTCTATCTTTTTTCTAGCTTAAGCTTTTTACATTTCTATCTTTCACGCATTGTCATTTTTTCCACGATCCTGACCTTTTGTTCCACTTCAATCATCTTTGCATATTTTATTCGTCAGGCATTATTCACTCATCCTTCCCATGTGGCCAAGTTGAATTAATATTTGATTTTCTTTTTCAGAGCTAAGTATCAGAGATGTAGTCATGGATAGTTCATTTAGATTAGACCATCCTATTATGGAGTGGATCAGCAGTGGAATGTACGCCGTGGGTAGGGGCACCCATGGTCTAACAATGGTCACTACACTTCAAGATGGATTCCTGATTGACAATATGGGTAAGTATGATAATATTTGTTATAAATCGTGGGTTTATTTGGTCTGTTATACACTGTCTTTATGTAAAATTGTCGACCCAATACAGACCAGCCCTAGTGAGGTCAATAATTAGATATTATTATATTAATGTACTGTTTATAAAGAAAGATAGATAATGTCTTTGCCATTCTTAGTTCCTTTATGTACCTTCTGACTTTTGTTTGGTAAAATTTTTAATTCAATAGAATTTTTTTGGGATGCAAAATGATTAATCAGTGTGTAAAATAAATCAACTGTAACGACACAGTGATGATCCGTTTGGATTATCATTTGTGCCGACGTTCTGGGTTCGATCCCAACAATGTGATATATATAATATTTCAAATTAATTTTCATATCTGACTTCTCTGGACTCGAAATACTCAAAGACTTTGAAGAAATTTGCCATTGAAATAGCCATTAGCACAATCTTAATATGTTCTCGATATGATAGAATTTGTTTTTCTGCATGAAACCAATGCTAGGTATATGTTGGAACAATGAAACATACAGAAGTATGTACAATAGGTATTTTTTGAAGCATCTCTATATAGACGGACAGCTCTTACAAGGAAAGACATTGAATGTTGCAATTAAGTAAAGTGATTACTAAAGTCAGCCGATAACAGATCATAATGTCTGATTTTCCTTGGTTTTAGCCACAATCTCTCTTCCTTCCATCTCTATAGAGATGCTTCAAATAATACATACTTCTATATTATGTTTCATTGTTCCCTTATTATGTTCTTGTCTTATGTTGTGTCTTAATCTTGATCATATTCTATATTCAATCATAAAAATTCGTTCAGATCACAGTTTAGTATGAAAATTTTTTAATTAATTTTAATGTAAATGATTTCAAAAGTCTTAATCTAATCATAATCAACTTTATGAATAATTGTAGGGTGTAATTCTTGAGTGTAATTAGTAAAATATCCAATTCCTGAGCTGCAGGTCCCTGGTACGATTTCCGGGAAAGCCACAATTTATTCATTGTGATTTTAGTGTAAATTTGCTGAAAATATATTTCATAAGCACTTTTCAATCTTTCGATTGTGACAGCTTCTAATTTGTAGAATTCCATTATGATAATGATGAATATGAACACATATAAAATTCTACAATTTATTTATTTTACTCCCGACGACCGTTTCGGCTTATAAACCGAACCAGTTGATTATGGCCTTATAAGCCGAAACAGTCGTCGGGAGTAAAATAAATAAATTGTAGAATTATATATGTGTTCATTATTCATCATTATCAATATATTTCAAACTTACCATCACCCTGTTTCCATAGTCAGGGAAAGGTAGTGAGATCCAAAAATTATACATCTATTTCCTAACATTCTAACTTTATTTACATTCCATATGTATTGTATCTACGTATATTTATGTTTGAAAAAAAATCTTTGTTTATTTTCAGAACTAAATGACGAAGTCACAGATATGACAATGTTTGAATGGTGGGACACTGCAGGACGAAAAATGAAGACTGGTCTAGTAATTGTTTTAGATTCAATGCTTCTATGGTATGAAATACAAGGTAAAACATTTTAAACAGGGCTAAAAGATTTTTTCTCTACTTTTTCACATTTTTGATCAGTACTACTCGTATGTGTTTTAATATTACAACTTTTATTTACAAATTTACATGAAGAGAGAGATGACTACCGTGGCTATGGTGACCATATTTTTTAGGAAAATAAATTACATTGAAGAAAATAAAAAAAATACCTAATTCATAAGTTAATAACGATTATTACAAAAGCAAAAGAAGACAGAACAGTGAAATAAAGGACTGATCTCTTAAATATAAAAAGTGTTATGGTCACCGTTATCATGGCATAGAATTTAGTTTTTCTGTATTAGCCGTTAAGCTTCTGTGCCAGCGTCTTGAGTTCAATTACCAGCAGAGATGAAATTCGTTAAAAAATATTGATTATGCAATTGTTGCTTCTCTAGACTGGAATAATATAGTGGAAATTTAATGTCGGTAACATCCCACTCAATATAAATTCTATTTAAATCTGCCAAAATGCACAATTGTTAGCATTGTTTCACATTATGCTAACAATTCTGTTGAATCTAGTTATGAATGTAATTGAAATTATTAATGAAAGGGATAATGCTGAGCATGGCTGAGCATATCTAATAATACTTTTTTATTCTATGTTTCAGACAACCACTTGGTGCAGCTATGGTCTTGGACACTAAACGAATCAATAAAAGCTATTAATATATTCAAAGTTGACGGTAAATGGAAAGTTGCTGTGACTCATGAATATGGCTACAATTCGAAATATGCAATTTGTAAGTGTATACTGCATTTCTCTTAAAAGTGCACTTTATGGCAATGTGTATATTATGTATGTCAAATGACCTGAATAATGACCTGAGTTTTATATGAAAGAGTAAAACTTGTCTTATATAATTTTGAACAAAACGCACTTGTATTTTTTAACAATTTGTGTTGATTTATCCTTTATTGCAGGGAATATCCTATTTGTAACATAACCACAAAGTGTACATTTTAATGAAATGCACTCTATAGAGCATATTAATTATGAAATGATTAGTTTTCTATAGACAACTAATGTTAAATTCTTCTATGTAATGATTTTATCTGACAAAGCTTAATATAATCAAATTGAATTGAAAAGTCTTATTTGATTTTTTATGTGGATTTCCACTGAATACATTAAGTAATTCGAAAAAATGTTTTTTTTAGTTGGGCCGATGGCAGAGCGATAGTGCCCTGGTTTAACGGTATGGTGAATCCGAGTTTGAAATCACTTATTCGCTTATTTAGGGGACATTTTTGTTGTTTATCTTTATATATGTATATAATTCTTCTGTGCGTGTGTATGTCACTGAACTCCTCCTAAACGGCTGAACCAATTTTGATGTAACTTTTTATGTGTGTTTATGTGAGTCCCTGAATGGTTTAGATTCACAAAAAGGAATTTTATACGTTAATATAATAAAAGAATAATAATTTTCTGGCATTTTTTAAATGATAACTAATTGATGTTTCAAAATTCTAAGTGGACCAAGATTATTCTTTGAAAAGTCTTTCTCCAAACTTCTCAATATCCAACTCTAATATAAGTAGGGGATTCTGTATCTTCAAATTTTTTTTGTGAATTCATTTGTCAATATAATAATTCTAATGCATTTGCTTGTGAGAGAGAGAGAGAGAGAGAGAGACTAATCCACACCCGCACACCTGTCGCTGTGGGATATGCCATTATAGCGTGTGGTATTTTTATGTTTGTTAAACCAGCTAATAACAGGCAAGCCAATGTTCGTGCAGGACAATGTCTGTCGGGTCCGCTAGTTTGTATATATAAAAAAAATGTTGACAATTTATGTATGTAAATACAATAAATATGAGAATGTGTAATTATGCACTTTTTCCAAAGACATCCAATCATTTTTTTGAAAAAAATATGTTATTATGTTATTTCAAGCATTTTCTAAGAATATATGTTTTCTCCAATATTACGTTATATTATGTGAATATATGAAAAATTTCAGCAATTTATGGTTTGGAGTTGTGGGAAAATTGGAGGTTTGAACAAAAAGTCGACGGGTATGGAAAAGCTATCACCTTCAACAGTGGAAAATTCTTTGCAGTCGTACAAAATGACATGGAGATAGTTGCTATATACAAATATGACTCGCAGACAAGATTGTACAATTTGTTTATGGTAATTTATTATTTTGTTTCAATGTTTTATTGTTATAGCCATCGAATTAAAGAAAGAAAATTTATTCACAATCAACATTATCAGTTACGAATACTTTCTTGTACACTGTACAAAGCAATAAATCTCTCACATATTGTAATTATTTTTTGTCAATCACCCTGGGCTAATGTGTCATTTAGCGATGGAAAAGAAAATAAAAGATATTAACTCTTTCAGTGGAGAAATACGTTCAGCATATATGTAGGTATATGATTGTTGGTTTTAAGATATAGGTATTGTATATTGAACTGTATTTTGTTATAAAAATAAAATAAATAAATAAATAAAATATTTTTTTCTCAACGCTCGCGCTGTCTGAATGTTGCCTTTATTAGGTGAGGCAAGACTGATATGTGGGTATACACGCATGTGTCGTGCTTTCTTTTATGAGGTAATCCACACCTGTCGCTGTGGGATATGCTGTGATAGCGTGTGGTATTTTTATGTTTGTTAAACCAGCTAATAACAGGCATGCCAACATTCGTGCAGGACAACGTCTGTCGGGTCCGCTAGTTTATTTTATAAAATACATCGTCATGTTACATATTCTCCTTAGCAATCTCATTTCAACTGCATTTATTCTACTTTCATGCGCCTTCTGCCATGTCCAAGTCTCATTTAATACATCAACTTATCCCTTTTCTTTATGTTTTAGAATATTAGCAGTCCTGGTGTGAGCCATCTGTCAGCCTTTAGATCTGGTCCTTACAGTTTCCTTGCAGTTGGTGGTGGAAAATCCTCTATATACATCATCAAAGGAGACCAGTTTATCAATGTTAACATCCGGGACTATTTCTTGGACCACGTGGAGTTCTGGCTTCCTATTCAACTTGGATATTACAGGTATTTTATGGATCACCCCAGTTGTGATGTCATTATAAACATGTAACAGAAAATATATCAAAAATAAAACTTAAAATTGTGTATCACTGAGTTTACTTGTCCTGAAAAAAAAAATATTTGAACATCAATTTCTTAGTATTAGATTTGAGCATTCAACTATTCGGCACGACAATAGGCAAGTTTGTTGGCTTTTATTTATTTATTAAAGAGGGTGACTGCTGCCAACGTACCTATTTTTTCAATTTGAATTTGCATCATTACCACAAATGAATCATTTTGAAAAAAAAAATTAGTTAGTTTGGATATTAATAAAGAAAAATATACCTTAACTTTTTAATTATGTTCTGTATATATTCTTATAGGAAAATATAAGTACATAAAAATATGCATAAATAATAAATATGAATTATGCATACCCCGATTTTTGGCATTAATCTTAAATTTCTAAAAAACTATAAGGTATAGAGCAGTCATGGGCAAAGTACGGCCCGCGGGCCAAATGCGGCCCTTCGGGGTAGTCAATCCGGCCCGCGACATGGTTTCGAATAACCCCTAAAATTACACCTAGAATAGGACAAAATGTAGGTATTTTCTGCATTGAATTGAAGCAAATATTTCTCAACGTTTCTAAAATTGAGTTCTACAAGGCCCTGTCAAAATCAAGTTTCCCCAACCCGAAATCTCCCGCTTAGAAGATAATAGCGATATGTGCATCTTCCTACATCTGTGAACAGGTGTTTTCTACTACTATGAAGCTTCATTTAGTTTCACTACTGCGAATCAGCTCATCTCAGCAATTTTTAAAAGCTCGTTCACAGTTTCATCTGTCACATAAGCCATACTCTTCAAAAGAATAATCAATTTTTGTAATTTTTTTCTTATAATATAAGTATAATCTATATAATATAAGCTGTATGTGATGTAAAAATCAAAAATAAACTTTATCACTTATAGAAATCTGTTTTGTTCAATTTTTTTTCGGCCACCTAGATAATTTTTTTATTTTATCTGGCCATCCCCTTAAAAAGTTTGCCCATCACTGGTATAGAGCATTATATTTTTTTATATATTAAAGAACCAAGATCAAAATATCTGGAAAAATCCGATGTAACGTTGCATTAATGCATCAGGTTGAGTTAATAAACCAAAAAAACTTTTATTTCACAATGGCACTGAATGGAAAATAAAAATTTTTTTAGGTTTATTTACTAAACCTAAAACATTAATGCAACGTCACATCATATTTTTCTAGATATTTTTGGCTTATTTAATTTAATAAAAATATGTTGAACTATGCCTTATATTTTATTAAAAATATAAGATAAACGTTGAAAATCGGGGTATGCCATTATTTTTCTACAATAATTTATACAGAACATTATTAAAAAGTAAAGATATATTTTTCTTTATTAATACCCAAACTATCTAAATTATTTTTTTCAAAACGTTTTGATAAGAAATAATGATGGTATATCAAATTGAAAAATAGGTACGTTGGCAGCAGTCCCCCCTTAATTATCTTCACAACAGTACAATAAAATAATATCTTATAATTATCAACCTCACTAGGTTGACAATTTTACACAACGTAAAGACAGTGTACGACAGATCAAATGAACCCACAATTTATTAAAAATACTAAGTTGCAGTTAGATACACTTGGGTACCTGTGCTATGCTGTGATGATAACTCCAACAAAAATTATAATTCTAGGCTAATTTTAATGTGTGTTCTTAGTTTTTGCATATTCTCTGGATTCTTTGTTGAAACAGTGATCTAGTTTATTTTCATTATCATTCCAGTTGTTATAACAAGCCTTATTTTATCATTACGATCTTGAAATAAAATGAAATTTTTTGAGTGAAATTGATTTACAGAAATTTTATTTTACACTGAAAGACATAAAACTTCTTTCCTGAACTTTTAAACATGTACAGCATACTAGGCTTTTGATTATGAATAAATCTTTAAAATAAAACTTTTAAACATGTAGTAGGCACATTTTTTTTTTTTTTATAAAAAATGAATAGTCTATTATCTTAAATGAATTATTTTGCAAAGCCTTAAACTTATTATAGACAACTCCAGTTAAGATAGTGACGGTTGATTTTTTTTTAAATAAAAATGAATATGTCCTTGTTAAACAAGTACATATACATCTTCCTACGTTCCCTAAAATATGCAAATAAATGCTTGTGCTATAGGTGAACGAAATCGGTCGAGGCAGGATTCGAACTCGCGACCACTGGATTACTAACCCAGCGCGCTACCCGCTCTGCCATCGACCCATCTTAACATTACATCTTCATACATTCCCTAAATTAAGCATATGCTTGTGCTATAGAACGAAATTGGTTGAGGCAGGATTGGAACTTGGGACCACCCTCTGCCACCACCCATCTGAACCTAAATACGTTATAGAATTAGCAATATTTTTTTTTTTTTCAGAAATGATGTAATTGTACTGTTTCAACACAGATTAAACCACCACACACATTCAAGTTATATCATAGAAGCACTTCAATGGAATGGCAACGAATTTGTTTTGATTCAACATTCCCCTTGTATATCTCATAATGAAGAAATGTTTGGATTCTCTTGTATTCTGGATACGGACGATGAGTTTGGCCTGATGGGTTCAACAATTGTACGATCACACCACGGCAACCTCTACATATTGACTGCGAGTAGAGATTATATACCTTTGATGTTCAAAGTCAACACGCAGCTGATTCAAGTTCCCGATCCAGTCGAAATTCAAATAAGAAAAATCTTAGACATTAAAGACACGATACAAAATCGCATGATCAATCAGCTACATGTGATCAATGACGCGAAAAATATATTAAATCAACATTTTGAAAAGTTAAACGACTCTTTAATTGCAGGTTTGTGGAAATATTTTCCGTTTATACTTATTTTCACTCAAATATTTTATCCAACTGCCTAATTCTATCGACATTGCATTGGATTCAAATCAATATCAAAAGTCAGCAATAAGTTAAAACGAATACAATTATTTGGATCAAGTCTTAAAAATATATAATGACATTTGGATCTACGGAAAAATCTTTTATAATAACCATTGGATCGCACACTTAATCTAAGTGTTGCTATTTTATTGACGAGCTTATCGAAAGCAATTTTAACACATTTATTTTAGCGCTGTGACAAAAATATGTCATAAAGGATTTGTTTACAGATAACTGGAAAATCAAAGAATTACATGCACCAAAAATACGACTTCACGGGAACATAAGAGATTTTCTCACTGAACATAGTAATATTAATATTGCTGGTCAGCATGTAAAAAATATTAACTTCAATTTAGACCTCAAAAGTATTTACAATAATATTATAAAAAATCACGTCAAAATAAAAGGTATCGTAGAAAAACTAAAAAATGCTTATACAAAACAGCAAGGTTTACCAGAATTTGTGAAAAATGTTGTTATTAAAGGAGGACTAGCCGTTAAAGGAAATACTGTAGCCAAAAAAGCAAATATCAGGGTCATGAATAACCTTAATGTTACGAGTATAATTCAAAAGGCAATCAAAAAGCCGGTTAATGGGAAACTCACAATTAATGGTAGAAAAATCATCAGAGATTTAATCGAAAACAATATCGACACAGAACGTATTAATGGCGTCGATATTATGAGTCCTATGACAAATGATAAACCCATTTCAATCAACGGAGATCTTCAAATAATCAGCCACTTAAACATAATCAATAATTTAGAACTTGGACAACACGGCACTGTGAATAATGTCAGTATGAAAAAAGATATCTTCACGATTAAGGAGAGTCGTGTTGGTCAAGGGAAACTCTTGAACTTTGACAGTGTCAAAGTTCTCAATACTGTAACAGCCGATAGTGTGAATGGCTATTATTTCACCACTAAAGAACTGCAGAAAACAATAGAAAATAATCTCAATGATAGACTGAACAATGGACTATTACAAGTGAAAGATTTGAATGTCGACATACTTTCAGTGGGAAGAAACATTAATTTTAAAACAATCAATGGAAAATCTTGGAAGGACTTCATAGAAAATGCTGTATTCAAGACTAAAAATATCTTTCTTCCATATTTGAAAGTTGATGGAGTGAGTATTTAATACTTTTTCATTACAAAATACATAGACATATAATCAAAGATATATTATGTAGTTGTAATTACCTACATATATTTTTTTTAGAATATAACAGTTGACAAATCATTGTCCATGAACATATTGAACACACTTTCTTATCCACAAGATTACGTCCTTTTAAATGAAAATACGTCAACCATAATTACTGGTCCAAAGATATTTAGCAATGTTCTGCGAGTGACTGCCTTGGACTGCGAGGAAACAATTAATGGAATTGAACCAAGAGACATTGTCACACTTTCTACTGATCAGAAATTGAACAATTTTACTTTTTATGATCTAACGGTCACCGAAAAGATGCAAGTAAGACTTTTCATTTGTCATAATTTGATTAAAAGAAAACTTTTTTTATAAATTCAGCAATCTTGTTGAATTTTTATTTTAGACACATTCATTATCTAATACTGCCTAAGAATATGATATTTTTTCAATTTTTAGGTTGATGGGGAAATCACTGGGAAAGAATTGAATGTTTTCTTATCCAATCCAAATTTGGCAGAAACCAATGAAATAAAATCAAACGTTATCTTTAAAAACCTCGTTGTAAATGGAAACCTTACAGTACACAATACTTGGAATGATTCAACTTGGAATCACATATTCGATGGAATAGTTGAAAAATCTGAATCTTCTCTGAAAATAGATTCGCTAAAATATTTCAAAGGCAATGTGGCCATAGAAAATGATCTACATATTCAATCAGCACAAATTAATGATAGAAATATTGAAGGATTTGTGACAGTTGACACGGATCAATTTATTGAACTTGAAGAGATAAACGGTAATATTGTATTTGAAAAGCTTTCAGTCAAAGGAAAATTTGATAATGTCAATATTTCGGATCTAATACATAACACTGTTGAATTATCAGGAAAGCAAATAATAAATGGAGAAATTATTGTCACAGATGAAATTTATTCTATCGAAGAAACATCGGATACTGGAACAGCATTAAGAGCTACAAATGTAGAAGTAACTAATAAAATCAACGATTGGGATCTACAAGTTGTGGTTTATACAGATAATGTTGTCCTAGAATCTCCAAATTTTGTTCAGTTACATGTTAATGATTTGATTGTCGAAGGTGATATACATACATCTTTTCCAATATCTGGTATTAATTTGTATGATTTCGATAGAATTCGTCTGAGTAAAACACAAGATAGAATTATTACCGCACCTTACACAATATCCAACTGCAAAATAAAAAATCTTGTTCCAGAGTATTTAAATGATTATTCCAAATACATGATAAACACTTTATTAGTCAAATCGCAAAATATCAAAAACGACGTTGAACATGGACTACTTCCAATAAGAAATCTCAAAGTACAGGGAAATTTAGATATAGTCAGAATAAATGATATTGATGTTTATCAATTGTCAAATGACGCTATTTGGATTTCACGAGAAAATAACATCACAGCACCTATAATATTTAACGATCCAATTTCTGTAAATGAACTTCGTATATTTGGTAATGTCAATGATAAAAATTTTGAAAATTTTCTAAGAGACATTGTACAAACTACGGAAGATTATTTTACGTTCGCAGGTAGAAAGATATTTAATAACGGATTGGAAACAAAAGGCGATGTGGATGTTAATTTCTTGAATAATAATGTAGCTTCTAATATATTAACAGTTTATACTGAACAGTTGATCAAAGGGGTTCTGTATGTGAATGGAAACATAACTGTTCGGGGGAATCTAAACACCAATGCTTTGGTTAATGGTCTTCCAGTACAGAATACTGTTGAGCCATTTAAGTATTTAGGGAACAATGAGTACTATATCAAAGGAAATATTTCTTTTGGTAATGGCACGACCATTGAAAACCTTATAGTCAATGGCTTAATCAATAACCAATATAATCCAAGTGACATACTAAACTCTGCAACATTTATAAACCATAATAACTTCAATAACACCGTAACTTTTCATCAACCAATAGTAATCAAAAATAAACTTATAATTGAAAAATATTACAACGGAGTAAACATGAATTAAAAAAACATAACCTTTGCCATCAAATCCATTAATATTATGAATTTGCTATTTGATGATATTGCGTTTACAAATGTGAACTTATTAATAATGGTCTTGAGTAATTACGCAAACCTGATATGATAAATGCTTTGGACGTCCACAGAATTTAAGCAACAAATATTCCAAACAATATACATATTTTCATCCAAACCCTGCCGTGATCATAAATAGAAAAATACATAAAATGACGACAAATCAAATCATAACATGGCTAACAAAATCTTTAATGGAACTAAGAGCCACAAAATATATCCAATCGTAAATTTCTTAAATGATGTAGAAACAAAAAATGAAAAGGAACAGCTGATTAACTTCAAACAACTCTACAAAGATATAAATCTCACATATTTATCAAGTTCAATAGATTCATAAAAAATCCCGATTTATTTCTAATCATTTTCCGACAAGCCGTAGGTAGTTTAATGATGATCAGCAAACATGGGTCATGTCATAGTGATAAAAAGAGGGAAGCCTTCAAACTGTCAACAAGTAAAAGTGGATTTGTTACGTCGTGGAATACAATACTAATTAAAGATAATGTATATTTAATAAATTTCTTACAATTGTAAAAGTGCACAAAATGCAGTCACTCGGGCTAAAAGATATCTAAATTTGATGGGGCAAAACTAAAGGTATGTGAACCCTTTAAATTTGAAGTTCTTAATCATGTACTCTGGAACAGCCAATATAGCTGGAAACACTGGTTAGATGGAAGAAATTTCCATACGGCAATAACCTCGCCACTTTCACAGGGTGCAAAGAAGTGTTTATTATTATTATATTTTTGTCTCTATCAAGAACTAATAATAATAAACACTTCCTTGCACCTTAGAAATGTTTATTATCATTATAAGATTTTATTGCCATATGGCAATTTCTTCCAGCTAATGAATGTTTCCAGCCCGGAGAAGCAATATTTACGTGAGAACTACCTTCTTATTCGTATTTTATCTTTTTGTAAATAAAAACTTTGAAACAGTATATGCATGGAATTTTGTAAAATACAATAATTTCCTACAGTAAGACATATTTAGTTATTTTCCTGTGAAAATGTATTCTATAATTTTCTTTCTTAGTCACCCTTCATTTATTATTTCCATTTGGTAAAATATTCAGTTTTAGTGTAAATGTACTTTTGAAGTGAAATGAGTAATCCTCTACCATACGTCAAGCTCAAAGTTCTGACCTTTCAATAAATTACTTAAAACGACCTTTTTAAATAATGCAAGGACGCCATTGAAATTATCTTGTATCATAAAAAAACGTTAAGTATTCTAATTGTTACATATCTTTTTTTTTCAGTTCAGCATATCCAATCTTTTAAGTCTGTGCAATCTGCCTTTGTATCAAAAAACAACTCAAATCGTTAAATATCAAATGAATTTTCAAAGATTTCTGAATTTGAGATGGATACATTAAAGATGCCATTCAAATTTTTCCCTTTCCATGGAAGCCTGGAGACATTTTTGACCGATGACAATAGTGTATTGAGTATATTGGGCAAAGATTCTGATAATGTATCCATAAACATTGCAGACGTTTCAGTAAGAGACAAAGATGTAATTCTAGCAGACGAAATAATTTAATTTTCAGTAGGAAGAAATAAAATAATATTCGAAGCTGCTTGGACAGATAGTCAATCAATCAAAACAGTAAAGGTAAGTCGCATTCTGTCAATTATAAATTAAAAACCAATGCTATGAAGGTAATCACCCACATATCTCTATAATGGCTTGTTTAAACATAATCGTGAAATTATTATAAAAACCTTAAGAATATCATTATATTACATCATTGCAATTGTAGTACCGACTTTGACATATGCATATGAGACATAGACATGGTATAAAAAACACGAAGGTAGAATAAATGCCATATACATGAGGTCGCCTCCAAGGATATGTAAAAATATAAGCAAAAATATGAATATAAGAGCTGAATGTAACCTGATGAAGGATATTATTAACAGAATAAAAGTAAACGCTCTTTGGTGGTTTTGTCACATGGAAAGAATCATTGAAGAGGAGGAAAAAAAGTTAAGAGCTGACCAAGAAAACAATAGTGTCATTGGCGCTACAATCCTCGATGGGTCTTGGCCTCCACAAGATTATTTCACCTTTCCGAGAATATCTTAACAACTTAAATTTAATAAACTCTAACTTGACATCATCTTATTTCAAGAACATTTACAAAACATCTTACCTAATCAGAGAGTCATTTTTTCAAAAATGGTGTTTCAAATGAAAATCGATGTATGATTTCATAATATTGCATTCATCAAGGGGCCGCCCATACGTAAAAGTCCATACAAAAACCAAATACCTAAATGCAATCAACTTCTCATCCTATAGAAGTTAGTCACAAGTGACAGTTATGACAATATAAAGACGTACTTTTTTTATCTCATGGCAATATTCTTTTAATGACAATGTTGAAGTTAGGAAATGATCCTCGAATTAGAGATGGTCAAATATTATTTTAAAATTGTAGCTAGTATTCAGCGCCCTTGGTATGATCTCGAATCATTAAATGGCGCTAAACAAATAACTTATTATTATTATTAGCTTCATGGCATTCATAATATTTTTTTTTATTAAAATATCAACACTTAACTAAAATGTTTTGTAAATATTATTAAATATCAAATGATTATATAGAAAACAAACTTTATATGATTAAAAAAGAAAAATCCATAATTATCAAAAATAAATGTACAGTATTCTCTATTCAAAATATAAACACAACCTTAAAAATAAAACAATTATGAGTCAAAATCAAACATATAGTCCAAAAGGCCATGACTGCCAGACTTACGTCATAGTATGAAGGCTGAATCTTTTTCTGTGTAATTACGCCACATAAGGTAACAACAATTGGCTACCCTGAGTAGTGGTGGCTTTGGCAGATAATAGGTTAAAAAATTCCTATTTTAGCATGGTAAATGTAACTTAACCAAAGAAAAAACAATTTTGTATGGTTTTTACGTTTGGAAAATTAAAATATTTTAGTAATATATGACCATTTGTTTTTTCTACAGTAGGTACATATTACTGTACAATTATTTTGCATTTTATAAAGAAATTACTATATACCGGAAAGTTAATTCGGATAAACGGAGTTCTACTACAATCTATGTCATAGTAATAAATAAATCTATAATTTACGTTTTCAGCTATACAGTGATATATTCAACGGAGAAACAATATCTACAGTCCGCCCAAGTTCACTGAAGATTATGCAGTACGAAGAAAATAAAATAACTCTTTTTTTTTTACATTGAAAACTATCAAATAATCAACATATACTCGTACCATGGATTTCAAAGATTCAAACTCAAATATAAATTTATTCCGACAGCAAAATTAGGAACAATATAATGTACATATCTTTCTTTAGAATCGACAAAGAATATAAAATATTTGTTGTATTTTGGTAAACCATTTCTTTGTTATATATGTTTTAGTAATACCTAAAGAAGGAAATAGCAATTAATAATGTTTAGCAATTATAAATTCTTTATGATATATTTTATAATTTAAAATTTACATAGCTAATTAATTATAATAAATATTATAACCAAGATTATAACTAATAATTTTTAAGGCAAATATAAAATAATAATTATAATTTGTTTAATTATAATTTTAGTTATATTGCATGTGTTATATTATAATCATTCATAATTTAGAAATTGTATTTGTTTTAATTATATATTTTTTATTAATTTTAGATTATTTAATTTAAGAAATGGAATAGTTTTTACATGGTTATTATTTCTGTTATGAATTATGTATAATTTAGAAAGCGTTATTGTAATTTAAAAAATATTTAGAATTGAAACTGGTCAATTTTATTTTGAAAGCAATTTCAGAGAGGTTAATATTATATATCTTTTTCTTGACAAAAACTGTAAAATGTAGCACAATTTTATGTTCTGTAAAATTAATAGATATTTATTTTCAAATCTAAATTGGATTGTTAATAATTTTGACCAAATATCATTGAAATAGGAATTATTTTTAAAAATTTGTATAATTTGTGTTATGTTTTGTAATATTAATTCTATAATTGAAAATTCTATATTCAGTTTTATTCAATTTTAAAATTTGTATTCCTGTAAGAAGTTTAAGATTGTAATATCTATTCACAAAATTTAATTTTTCAACATAAATAAAAAAAATCAATAATACCTTTGAATGTGAATAAAATAATAATATTGAATAGTTTACATGACAGATAATTCAAAACTACACTAGAAAATATATGTACGTACATATATTTTTTATTTAAATTATAAATTTTAGATTATTTCCATTGCTTAAAAAGGTTTTAATGGTAATCTAATTCAAATTCATTTTAATTTTTATTCATGTATTATGTAATTTAAAATAACAAATGTAATTTAAAAATATCATTATTCATTCCTAGTTTATAATTATTGTAATTGAGAATTTTCATATTCTTTTTTGTATTAAGTGTATTTTTGTAATTCAATATTTTTTATTAGTAAAGATGTAATTATAATTTATAGTATATCACCCACAAATTTGGTGGGTTGGTAAATTATTAAATAGATATAAAAAAATATTTGTTATCACTATAATATATGTTCCCACTTAGCATGACTTCAATGTACCAGCTATGGATCGGTGACGGAGTGGCTAGTTTTGAATCCTGTCTCAACTGATTTTTTTCACATATAGCACAAGCATTTGTTTAGTTTGAGGAATGTGTATGTTATTCTAACAAGGAATATATTCATTATTTTAAAAAATACAAAACTAAAAACAAATTGGATGATGGACACAAATATATGGAGCCCGGTACCGGCACCAATTGAAGTGAATGATGCATCGTTGTAAAGGTCTTTTAGAGTAAAATAAGATTGACCATGGCTTTAGTCCCGATCACAGTAATCCTGCCTTGAAACTTATTTATATTTTATGAGTTTTTTTTGCAAAATCCAATATCTTCTATTGAGCATATTTCAAAATGGACAACTTATACAAGTTGGTTGTCATATTATTTTTTTGTTCACTTAAAGAGCTATCCAACGATGTATGACCAATCTTGATTGGACATGGGTACCAAAATTCCAATCATCCTTTCACATGAGGTACGTTAAAAATAGGAACATCCTTTTACATACATAATATAATGAACATTCTCATACATTTCTTAAAATAAAATGAGTGGGTTGTGGCCAACATTAAACTCTCCACATTTTTTCTTCTTGTAAGCGTTCATTTTTTCTTCTTGAAATGTTGGCAATCTCTAAATGCATTTTTATGAAGTACATTTATATTAGATTCTTAAACAAATATATAAGATTCCCAGAGGAAAAAAGTTTTCACAATACACCATGCACACAAAAACATTGTCACGAAACTCATAGTATGTATTTTCTACATGATACCTGTTGAGAAATTTTAAGTAAAATTGTATTACTAGCAAAATGAGACAGTGTATCAATGTTGATGAGGCGATGTATGTGTCAAGATCTTATACGTGAGAGGTAAAACCGACACTTTGCACTCGACTGTAGTCACACAGAAAGTAGCAGACCACTATAATATTGGGTTGACAATAACAAATAATGACGAACCAGAAGTAACGGGTGGCAAAAAAAACAATATTACTATTCTTAACAATAATATTGTCTCCCAATTTATTAAAAGAAGTCGAATGGAGAAATATGGAACATATATCATACCCATTAAAATTATACCAAGAAATTTACGATACTTTTAATAATATATACAATAAGGCAAGAAAAGAAACAATTGTAACTGAAAAGGAAATAAAAAACTTATGGATTACAAACTCTTTGAAACAAATGATTATAAAAAGAGACTATCTGTTTAGACATTGGAAAAACTCTCCTGGTGATACTTGAATAGAAGACTTGAATACACTAAATGGAGAAACAAAACAAACAAATGTATAAATAACGCTAAAAATAATTACAGAAAACAAATAATTAATGAAAACATCGGAAATTACAAAAAGTTATGGCAAAATATAAATGAATGGCTAGGAAGAGAAAAACTGTGATTGAATAGTGTTATAGAAAAACATATGAATAAACAAGGAAACATGGAAATTATATGCAATGAATTCGCGGATACATTTTCAAACGAAGTTGAAGCAATAAAACATAAATGTAATGTAAATTTTTTAAAAAGATCAGAATATTCAGTGCCTATTGATCACTCAATGAGGATGAAAAAAGTTTCTACAGATGAGGTAATTAAATGTATCGACAAAATGTCTTCGAAAAAAGCACCGGGAGTAGATAAAATAAGAATGTCTGACATAAAGTCAGTAAAACATTATATAGGACCGGTGATTTCTAGATTAATTAATTTATCTATCGAAAAAGGAATGTTTCCAGAAATGTTAAAGTTATCTATAATTAGACCAATTTACAAACAGGGTGATCACAAAAAGACTACAAATTATAGACCAATAGCCTTATTGTCTAGCATAAATAAAATAATAGAACGAATCATAGTGGACCAAATAAATAACTTTATGGACAAATTTAAAATAATAAACCCAATTCAATATGGATTTCAAAAAAACAAAAGTACAAATTCATTACTAAGTAAGTTTACAGATGAAATAAATGAAAATTTGGATAAGAAGAAACATGTAGTTGCACTATTTATAGACTTCAAAAAAGCATTCGATACTCTTGACCACGAAACGCTTATGGTAGCTATGGAAGAATGTGGTATCAGAGGACCAATGAAGAAGTGGTTCGAGAGTTATCTCAGTGAGAGGCAATTTGTAGTCAAAATTAAGGACAGAATAAGCGAGAAAAGGACAGTCAAATACGGAGTGGCAACTGGATCAATCACTGGACCATTATGCTACATTATGCATATCAATACACTCGGGAATGTCATTAAATACTGTAGTAAATACATGTTTGCGGATGACTTATGAATTTTGTATGCAGATTATGATACGACTATCATCGAAAAAAACATCCAAAATAACCTAAATAACATATTTAAATGGGCCCATGATAACGGAATTATTGTAAATGTGAAGAAAACTAAATATGTACACATACGGTCAGCTCATTCAAAACAAAAAAATGTAGCATTCAAAATTGTTGGACATACCTATGAATGCATGCATAAAAATTATATTGATTGTGCATGTACAGAAATTGAAAAAGTTGACCAATATACATACCTAGGATTACAGATTGATAATACATTTAATTGGAGTAAACACGTAGAACTCATTTGTACAAAATTAAATTCAATATTGTGTAATTTTTATATCGTCGCCTTAATTCTAATTTCTAATACACCGTAAGTCATTTTTTTTTCGTTTTGAGGTTTTGATAGAATCTTATTCTTAGTACCCTTATACATCTATTTCATTCATTGAATTGATAATTTGAGTAGTGGAAAAGGGACAAAATCATGTCTTTCGAATACACCGTATCTCAGTGGAGAAATGTTTTCTTCGAATAGCATGTAAGTCATTGTCAATACTGATCAGAACTACTATCAGTATTACTACCGGCCTGGCGAGTGGATGTGATTGTGCAGTTCTATCTATTGTTTATTCAAAAACGTGTATTTAATTGGTAAGTGAAGATTTTTGTTTACTATAAATAAGAAAAAACATTTTTATTTTATGGTTCTATAACTTTGATAATTGTTTTAATTGCATAGAATAATACTTTACAAGACTGACCTTTGTAAAGTATTATTCTGACGATGTGCCTTGCATGAACAAAACCAAGGATTTTTATTTTATAATGGTAATAAATTTTGTATTATTTATTTGATTTATTTTGATCCTGTTTTTATTATTTATAGACATTTTTTTGTTTTTTGTCCACCAATATGATGTACTTACTACAAGAACTTTATTTAATATTATGGTGTGTTGCACCCTAGTAAAGTAAATTATATTTTTTTTTAGAAAAGTAGCAGTAATGGAGTTTGATGACGAAGATATTAGCACAGATAGAATTTTAAATGCATTAATCGAAAGTCAAGCTGAATATGGCTCATATTTTACTATTCGCGGGAAAAAATCTGAAAGATAATACAAATGGGGACCATAATTCAAAAAGAATTAAATTAAATTAAATTGGAAGACATTATCATCTATAAACCTGATAACATATTAAGCAACATTATTAATTCTAAGAGATTAGTGGAACCAAATATTCTACTAAATGATGAAGCAGAGTATGAGAAAACATCTTCTACATTAACTATGTTGCAGAAAGCTATTCCAAAACAAGCATTTTTGCCGGATGTTGAAAACAAAACCAATTCAACACACTCATTTGGTGAAATTGTATATGAAGTCAATGAAAATGTTACAATTTTGTCGACGGAAAAGTCGAAATCAGGAGACGGAAAATCGAAATCAGCACAGAAAGATCAATTAATGCACGAGAAGTAAAAAACTTACCTAAAAGACGACGTCGCGCCCAACCTGACGAATGGGAAAAAAGTAACAAAAATATATAAAGGATGAAAGGGAAAAAATATGATGATTATCCTAGATATTCTAAAAGTAACAAAAGGTATCGAAAGAAGTGAGAGAATTATGAAGAGCACATGCGACTCAAAATTTTGCGATAAATCAAAAAAACGATTTTGTTCTTCTTTCTGGGAAATTTGAAATTTTTACAATATTTGAAATTTTTGGGGTGAACTAGATTGGGAGGAAAAAAACAATTTGTGAGTTCTCTACTTGATAAAGTAGAATCTAAACAGAGGAAGGCAGACATTTCAACATCCAGAAGAAGTGATTCGTATCACTTAAAATTAAAAGAAGAAAGGAAACAAGTATGTAAAAAAAGTTCTTAAATACATTAAGGATAAATTAATGAAACGATGTTGTATAATTGGTTGAAAAATGTTAAGAAAGGAATATCGCTAAACAATACTACAAAAGAGAAAAATCAGAGAGGATTTACCATCCCAAGACGGATTAAGACAATTAGAGCACTTGGTATTTTTTTTTAATTCCCTTCCAAAATATGACAACTTTTTTGGAGAATATCATTATATTAGTTAAAAATATATAGAAAATATAATAAATAATGTTCCATTTTTGTATAATTTTTATTAAGATTATAAACAATAATAAATAGTTATGGCCTGTTGAATAAAATAATCTTTTTCTCATAAATTTAATAATCCGTAAGTCAGGAACAATACTGTTCTAATAAGCCGTAAGTCATTTATCTACAAATTGAATTTAAAAAATCTAAATATTGTGAACCTATCAGGTACTCTGCTAAAATTTATAAATTTCATCCTAAATAATGTATAATCATCCGACAATATTAAAAAAGATATAAAGTTTTTAATGCCTCCTGTAAACTAAGGTGAAACTGACTTACGGTCTATTAGAATTAAGGCGACGATATGTTAAATGGTAGTGTTTCTCGGGCCATACTGTATTCTATGGTCGACTCGATCGTCAGCTACGCGTTAACTTGTTACAGCGTAACCTACCCAACACACACCAATAAAATTGAACAAATTCAAATCAATTTCTTGAAAATGTTGGTGGACAACAAAACAAAAAAATCATGTAGTAGCCAATATGAAAAATTATTTGAAATATGTAAAATACTCCCAATACAAAATAAAGTAAAACAGTGCATCATTTTGGAAGAATACAAAAATGAATCTTTTAAAACAGAAATAAGTCACATATATGGGACAAGGCTGGCGATGGAGCGTGCCCTGCAGGTACCTAAGACAAACAACGTGTATGGAGATCGTACCAAGAAACATCTTGTACCGCATATTATTAACGCGTTGCCGATTAGGATAAAAAAAGAAATATTTTAAAGTCTGACGAAACGAAAATAGTAACTATAAAAAATACTCTTAAACATCTGTATCTGAATTCAAGCGTTCGTTAGACTTTGAATTATTATTGTTGATTAATTATAGGTATATCTAATGTATATTATGTGTAAGGTTTATTTAAATTTTTTTTTCTTTTGAATTTCAATTTTTTTTTTCTTTCAAATTTTTGTTTAGTCTCTGTATCTTTAATATTTGAGATTAGTTTATTGAAATAATTATATGTGAAATTTATAATATTATGTGAAAGAGAGAATCTGCTCTGCCAAAAAACTGCTTTGCAGTTTGGCGGGAAAATAAGAATGTATTACTTTTTATTAAAAAATAAATATCTTAAAAAAAAAAAGATAGAAGAATGCAGTGTTCGGTTCTCACTGCCTACCCCTTGAGGAAGTGGAGAGTAAAAAATACACTTGTCTATAGAGACACATACAATATCAATATGATGTTAATCACTCAATTTTCCCTTACAGAAACTATTTTAAAAAGGATTTTTTTAAAAAGGATAATTCCTTATGCCATACATACAAACACATCATGACGAAACTCACAGTGTGCACTCTCTACATGATACCCGTTGAGAAATTGATGTTAAAAAAATACGCTTAAAAATTGTGAAATCATGACTCCACTATTCCATAGTGTGGAGGGTAAAAATGCTCAATGAATTAATAAAATTTTAAGTTGAATCAAACTGTGCCTGTTAAGTTCAGTCTTCTACAATGAAAATTCCTAAGCTTAAAGTTACTTGAATAAGCTTAAACATTCGGCCTTCATGGCTCAGTTGGTTGGGTCTCTGACTGCTGATCCAAAGGTCCCAGATTTGATTCCCAGTGAAGGCACAGTTTTTAATAGTTTTCAGTCTGGATCTGTGAGACGATTAATATTGTAAGTCTACAAAATGTGGCAATTTGTTATTGGGTGCGTGTTAAATTAATATCTGACAATGCTCGAGATGCAATATTGAATTAATAATACACACATAACCCATGTATCATACTGTCTGTCTTCCTTGCCAGATAGGCAGTGAAAAATGTGATTCACATTTTCATATCTCAACAGAGATTCAACACTTATTCATTTTAAGTGTCCATTATTCAAGTTCCTAGCGTTTTCTTCTTTTGAAATTCTATCTAATCTAATAATGAATTACGGCTATCCACTAGTCTACAAGTGATCCTAGTTTTTTTTTAAATATCAATCATGCCATCACTATTAACATAGCTTATTGTAAAAGAAAAATTCGCTTTTTCTTTAATTTTTTTCCAAGTTGCTTGCTTCAATCCTTGATTTTTGTTTTGATTAAAAAATGTTACAATTAAAATAAAAATAAATGATAAAAATTTAATAACAATATTTATTTACTTTTAATTTAGCACTGGAAGTATTGTATAACAAACATCACATATTTAATATTTCAAATTACTTCATAGAATATTTCACCATTTTTTTATAATCTAAATAAATGTGACAAAAATGTGATGTTCGCTATTGATTTATAAAGTACATACAATTACTACAAACAATTAGGAATGAACATTCATATTTATGACATAGATAAATCTAAGCACAGAATATTGATAAATAAAACATCTAACATTTACAATAGAATAATAAATATAGGTTATAAAAAGTATACATACTTATGAGAATTTTTAGGTAAAATGTCTATAAATATTGCAGCTAAACTAAAAACGAATGCCACATAACCTAACTGTCACATAGCACAGTATGAACATTTTACATAGGTAAACACGAGAATGTAGTGTGGAAAATGTCAGTTGGATGATGTTCATAGAACACAAGCCGGTATCATAGATTACGTTATTCTTCACTTGTGAGACCATCAGTTCAAATTGGCAGCAGAATTTAGATTTTGTTGAAGGCGGCAATGTCCACACTTTGTACCTAAGAAATAAAAATTCAAATAAATAAAACATATATTTTACAAAAATTACTGCTAAAATGTCATACAATATTTAAAGTGAATCAAGCTTCTAGGGTTTATTACAATGGTAAATAGTTCAAATAATTATCCATAGATGGTACCAATGTAAAAAGATTTGTATATAAAATGCAAATGTTGAATATTTTTCTTGATGACACTGGTGTTTGTTCATTTTTTGTCTTTTGTGACTGCTTTTCCAAAGGTCCCGGGTTCAATTCCCGGTGGTGACACAGGTTTAGGTGGCTAATTAAAAAATATTAAAAAAAAACTCTACAAAATTCAATGTGAACATTGAAATATTTCATTTTATCAGTTACTTAATCCTCACATTTAAAAAAATAATATCTCCTTCAAGTAAGCACATGTAATTTTTTTTTAATAAATATGTCCTGTTAAACAAGTACATATACATCTTCCTACACTCCCTAAATAAAGCATTAATGCCTGTGCTATAGGTGAACGAAATCGGTCGAGGCAGGATTCAAACTCGCGACTACTGGATTACTAGCCCAACACGCGAACCGCTCTGCCATCGACCCATCTTAAATAATTAAATTTAATGCTAGTAATGTAGGTGAACGAAATTGTGTAATTCAACTCTTAACTACTAAAATAGTTTTAGAAACTTACAACTTCATCAAATTTCTCAATCTCCTCCTGCAACAGATCCACGGAGACCTTCTCATCTTCAACAACACAGTTGATCTGCAACTTTTTGATACCATAAGCCAATGGCACCAACTTGGAAGCACCCCACAGAAGACCGTCCATCACAATAGACCTCACCAGTCTTTCCATCTCTTTCATGTCAGTTTCATCGTCCCAAGGTTTCACATCCAAGATGATGCTCGACTTGGCAATCAGTGCTGGTTCTGTCAAATTTAAAGTATAAAAATTATCTTGTATTCTTTGGTATCTTATTCAATAATTCAGCACCTCAATTCACAAATTATGTAGTACAATTGTATCAATAAGAAGTCAAGGAAATAAAGAAGAGATAAAAATGAAGTTAAAATGATAATTCAATAAAATAGAATGGTCGATAGCAGTATTGACAATTCACTACTCCATACAACCGATAGTATGTGCATAGTGTAACAATACATGAAAATCCGTGTATGTTATAAATAAAAATAAATACACATACAAAACTATGAACCCTTACATCCTAATTATTGAGTATATGTAAGATATTTTGTTTTCTATACAAAACATATATGTCAGGATAGGATAGTGTGGAGGTTAGTACTTTTTTCTTATCCTGAATATGAAAACAGTTTGATGGTATGTATGTATGTTTGGAGATTAAGTATCAAATTATTAAGTCACCTTAGATATTGTGTATAGGCCACTGCCACACAAATTGCATAAAACGATGTCGTCACTAAATTCAATTTATATAAAAAAAATTAGTGAAAGTTCAAGATTTACTAATACAATGAGTACCTGTAAATATTGAGTAGTGTATACTGCCATACAAAATTGTATGAAACAATGTTGTCACTACATTCAAATTTTACAAAAATTGTGAAGAAAAGTTTGAGATGCACTACTATAATGTTAGTGTTTTCCAACTGTCGATTTGTTCAGGAGAACTTTGTTCTCTTAACATATCGACAATGTATCAAGCCAGGATACGCGAGAATTGTATGCAGAGGTCTACTTTTTTCACGGCTTTTCCAACTTTGAAGTCAAAAAACACCAACTTAGAGGCTTCGCAGCATATATGTTCCATACACGGATTTACTCAGAATTCGGAGTAGAAAATTTCGTGTGTCTGTGTGTGTGTCTGTGTGTGTCTGTGTGTCTGTGTGTCTGTGTGTGTGTCTGTGTGTGTGTCTGTGTGTGTGTCTGTGTGTGTGTCTGTGTGTGTGTGTCCCCCCCCCCTATAACTTTTGATCCGCTCAATTTATAGAGCCCAAAATTTAAGAATATATAAACAGTTATATGTCTACAAAACTTTTATACTCAGAATTTTGAATTTTTGTTTCAGTCAGGGGTTATCAACTTTTGAATTTTTAATTTATTTTTCCATATATCTCAGAAACCATAAAAGCTAAAACACTGAAAATTGGTATAAGCATAGAAAAATACAAAATCTCAAATGAGTTTATTTAAAAAAAATCCAGAGTTTCTCAAACATTTTTTATTAAGAAAAATATTTTTTTTTATGATAAATTTATGAGTTAAACTGCCTATATTTTCATTTTTTTTTTAAAATATCGAAAAAAGCCGAAACACCCCAACTAGATAATTTAATTTTCTATAAAAAATATCAACATGGTATCAGCACATCTCAAACTTTTTTTAACAATTTTTATAAAAATTGAATGTAGTGACGACATTGCTTCATACAATTTGTAGGGCAGTCGCCTATACACAATATGTAAGAAGACTTAATAGTTTGATGGGTACTTAATCTCCAAATATACATACAGAACCATCATGCTGTTTTCATATTCCGGGTAAGAAAACAGGACTGACCTCCATACTGTCCTATCTTGACATACATACCAACATGTGTTAAAATTTTCAATAATTTGGATTTATGGGTTTATAGTTTGATTCTTATTCTTCAACTATACATACTATCGCTATCGACAGTTGGATCTCATGTGTTACATGCAACTAGTTTATAGAAAATTAAATTATCTAGTTGGGGTGTGTTGGCATTTTTCAATATTTTTAGAAAATTTGGAAATATAGGCAGTTAGACACATACGTTTGTTATAAAAAATGTTTTTTCTTAATAAAAAAAGATTAAGAAACCCAGGAACTTAAGTTTGAGATATTATATAGTTGTGTATATATAATATATATACAACTCTCAGCGTTTTAACTTTTATGTTTTTGAGATGTATGGAAAAATAAAATAAAAATTCAAATGTTGATAATTCCTCATCGGAACAAAAATTAAAAATTCTGAAAATCAAAGACCTAAAATAATATATATTTTCTAAAATTTTGGGGTCGAGAAGGACCTTCAGATAGCCGGTGTTCAGAATTATACATCAAATAAATAAGACAAAAAATATACTTTTGGATTTCTTGGCATTGTATGCGGCTAATCTCTCCTCTTTGATTTTGGCGGCGGCTGCGTCATCTTCTCCCTCAGAGTCTGATGCAAACAGGTCCACTCCATCGTCTGAGTCGTCTGCTACCTTAGCTGGAGCCGGGGCTGCCTTGGCCGGGGCTGCCTTGGCTGGTGCTGGGCACACCTGAGGGCGGGCGGGACACACCGCAATTTGAGGAGTCTGCCAAATTTCAATTTAAAATATCAAATATACATTCATCACTCTCCAGCCCATTGTAGTCCTAGACCTCCTCCATCATTTGTCGCCATCTACCTCTATCCTGGCATGCACTTCAACACTCCCTGATACCAATCGTGTTTACATCCAAAATATTAAATATATTAATATTTAATATTAGTGCCGACCGCCGTGGCACAGTTGGTAAGCCGCTCGGTTTCTATGCGGGCGTCCTGGGCTCGATCCCTAGCAGAGGAGAAATTTATTTAAATTAATTTCTCATGCTAATTTTGCTTCTCTGAGCTGGAAACACTGGTTAGTTGGAAGAAATTGCCATATGGCAATAAACGCAACTTGCGCAGGGTGCAAGGAAGTGTTAATCTGCATATAAATAAAGTAGACCTGGTAAGATTGTCGTTCTGGATTTGCGAATGTTTGTGCACGACTATATTCATGTCAGTCTGCCCAAGGCTGCCTGTTCTTACATTCGTTTGAAATCTTTCTATGTGGAAATCGGCAATTTTACAGTAGAGTAAAAAACTTACAATATTACATTTTTATAATATTACATTTGAAACAGTATAAAAACACAAAGCCTCACAAGCTGATATGTTTTTTTTTATTATTTTCAAAAGAAAGTATGTTTAAATGTTATATAATAAGAATTAAAGAATGCTTTTATGCTTTACTCGCCGAGTCGCCAAAATTGATTTATGTGAATTTACCCCGAAGATGACAAATAACCAACATTCTGATATATGCGTCCCTATCGTAATTAGACCTCAAATGGCACGAAGTAATAAAATCCGACACAGGGAGAGTGAGCAATTCACGTTGAACAAATGGTCTCTTTTGCATTGTGGGTCAGATTTGCTTTCCTCGCGTTGTTCCACCATTCTTTCAGCTGTCAAATATTCGAAAGTTAGCTACTTTTTATTTGTATCGTAATTAATATGTATTGATTTAGTTTATTTTCCAATATTTAATAACTTTATATTTTATTTTCTTTCAGAATCAAATTTTAGCCTATATAGTTACAAAAAAATGTAAGTTGAAATTTCAATTCTCGATGAATTTAGGTAAATTTTAAATCAACATTCACATATGGAAAGAACGTAGGTATTTGTTTAAAGATATTTTCATAAATGAGTTGGTGTTGGGTCATTTTGATAATACCTACCTACTATTGTGGGTGTAGGTGGTTTTTTTTTGTTACATATCTCATTCGATTTCAAACATCAGTGGGAGCAACATCAGTTGCCATTTTTTTTCGCATTGTTACATCAGTAACCATTTATAATTTGTTTTGAAAAGTTCTCATTCAATTTGTACCATATTTGTATCATTAGAAATCTGTGATAGTGAATTTGGGTGTAAGTTCGCAAAAAGAAGCCTATCCTAATTTCTCTTCCAACTCCAATTCCCGAATTCCTTTCTCCAAGGCTTCGGTGGATTGGGATCTGCAAGAAGGGTAAGTGCTACCAAACTGTAGTTCTGATTTGTCCGTAGTGTTGATTCATTTATTTGCAATACAGTCCACCATTTAACATACATATTTGTTGGTCACTTCTCCGGATAATTTTGTCGTTTTGTTTTAAATTCATACGGACAGAGCAGAATTGCAGTGGTTTATTTATTGTACATGCACATGGTCACAGATTTCGTCAGATAATTTTGTATTAATATTCTTTGTTGTAATTAATATTTGCCATAATATATTTGCATTGTGTCAAATTTTTGTAACAATAAATTTGCAAAAAGTTGTAGTTTTACTGTGGTAAGATCATTTACACTTCTTGTCTTTGATTGGTCAGCCATCTTAGTCGCCATCTTGTTTTGTCATTGTCACAGTTGGTGATTATTGTATTTCGGTGTACAGGTTATGTCATTCTTCTAGGAGTAGGTGAAAGGGTGCAGAAGGAATGGCACATGAAAATAACATGTTGCGAATGGTTGCACTTAGGGCAAACGAATCTAAAGAACAGCAAGAAAGGAGATGTGAAGCCAGTAGATTACGAATGACGGCGTATAGGGTATTACAATTTCTGCAGCAAGAAAGAGGAAGTACAGATTTTCAGTCTTCAAGTAATTGGATAGAGGTAGGGAGTCGTGATAATTTAATGACAATAGATCAGATGAATATGCAAGACGTTGAAGAAATAGAAATTACTGCACTTGAATGCGCCATCTTAGCAGCATTAAAAGTATAAAACAGCCTCTAAGTCTTCAAGTCATAAGGCCCCTGAGTCAAATTGAAAACGCTTAACAATATCGCCAAACACTATTTTTTTTGTATGTAAAATAACAGAAGTGGCATTGAAACATGAATCATGGAGACAAAAGGAAAATTCTGCTTTTTCCTATAGTTGCAATATAGATATTAACCTATAGTTGCAATTTATTTCTGAGCCAGTATCAACTTTTGGTAAAATGTCTATAATTTGTACATATTGTGGTGATTTGAAATGGAAGGAAGAAAACCCAAGAATGTGTTGTAACAATGGAATAGTACACATACCTGCAATAGATATCCTCCAGAGCCTCTTTATACATTATTGACAGGTAATTCTATAAATGCATGTCATTATAGAATTAAGTATTTTAAAAGTCATGTTAGAAGATATAATAGGACGATGTATGAGAGGGTTAGAAATGAGGACATAAGGAAAGAATGTAAGATAAAGAAAGATGTCATTAATAGAATTAAAGTGAACACATTGAGATGGTTTAGCCACATGGGCAGAATGAATGAGGAACGCCTGACAAAGAAAATATACATTGCGGACAGGAATCGAATGAGAGGTCGGGGTCGCCCAAGTAAGGGATGGCATATCCATGGGAACGCTATTTTGAAAGGCGGAGATGTCAGAAGCATGAACAACAAATGAATATGTATAGGACAATGTATGAATGTCGACGAGGCGATGTGTGTCAAGATAGAAATAAGTAGCGTTTGGTTCTCTCTGCCTACCCCGCGAGGGACATGGCGTGATGGTATGTATGTAATGCTTGCTTTCAAATGAAATTTTTAGGAACCACTAAAGAATTATGAGAGACCCCTTCAAAGGGGATAGAGTTAGATGTGTTACAAAGGAGGATCGAATTAGAAATGAATACGTCCGAGGTAGTTTTGGAGTCGCCTCTATTCCGGAGAAACTAAAGGCCAGACACCGATGGTACGGACACATTACCAGACGAAATGAGGATCATATAGTTAAACTCACACAGGATATCGCACTCAGTCCAGAAATAGAGGCCGTACATAGGCCACCTGGTGGACAAATATTAAGGAGTTGAGGGAGGAGCAACTAACCAGAGAAATGACGCAAGATGGAAAGGTCTCCGAAGGGCAAGAAAGGAAAGGTCATACCAGAAGGGCCGCTCCAGATGAACTGGGAAGAGGCAAGGAAGAAGAAATCTATATTTTCAAAACATTTCTGTATGTTTCATTTAATTAACAAATTATTTTACTTTCAAATTTATGAAGACAAATTTAAGAAAATAAAATTAAATAATTGCCAACAATCAATTACTTTATTCACATAAAAATATCATCATCATTATTCTTAGCGTCACAACTCTTGATGGGTCCTATCTGTGTCCAAGAATCTACTCCATACTGTTGTATCGTTGGCTGCCACCTTCGAGTTCTGCTGCCCCATGGCTCATGACTATGCTGATGTCCTGGTAAAGATCATAAAGCTCGGTGATATATATCTTTTACGCCATGTTTGACAGTCGTTAATAGGTACATAGGTATATTCTGCATAAGATTTTTCTTTCAAAGGCATCCACTCTGTTTTCATCGTGTTTTGTTAATATCCAGGTAGGTATCCGATAAAAATATATTACTATCAAATTCAACAAAACTTATTTACGTGGTAAGTTTTCTCCATATCCCTAACAATGTATATCTTTGTCAAAAACTTAATTGAAAAAACTTGAATCAAACTATAAAAACTATATAACCATATTGAATTGAACACATTTTCCTATTCTGACATATACGCATTGTCGTCTCGATACTCGACATACATACATCACCTAATAATAATAATAATTAAAGACTTTATTAGTATTAAAAATATAAAATATATAAAGGGAAAGAACACGGAAATCTCTTCGGTGACGGATCTTTAACCAGTTCAGTCGTTGCCTGCTCTCGGACATGTGGTCGAACTTCCTGAGTCCAAACACGTATCGAATGCAGACATTTTGTAACCGTTCGAGTTTGTTAAGTTGATCTTCAGTTGAATCTCAGCGTAGGCAACGTCAGCGTAGTCAAGTAATGGTAGCATGTGTTGTTGAGTTACGCGACATCCTACGTAGGCGATTCAAAGCGAATGCGAAGCGATCCGAACGGATACATGCGAATTCAAAGCGATGCGGTGCGACGCTGCGGCTCTGTCCTACGGGCACGCAAATCGTGCTTCTGACATTATACTTTACAAAAAAAAAACTATGGCACCGCTTCCAATTCGCGCGAAAATATCAAACCAATTGATCGCGTTCGCTTCGCATCGTGCCATGTCACACCGTACCCTACTCGTGGTCGGTAACGCAGGACACTTCAATAGTTACCGACTGTTTGTTATTTTCGCGCCGCTTCGCGTTCGCCTTGAATCGCCTACGTAGGACGTCGCGTTAGAATGATTTTAGTCTTAACTGGTAAATAATTTTTAAGTCGGCCTCATACGTTCTCATTTGTTATTCAACAAACATACGACAAAGTTTAAGTATTAAATTTAGACTAAAATTATTATATTTATTTGTTTATAAATTTTTGGAAGACTAACAGCATATATATTATATCTAATATAATAATTTAACAGCCAATTAGAAGTCTCCGCTGATTGGCTATACTGTCAGTTGCAAGTTGAAAAATATAACATAATAATATAATATGTTTCTGTAACAGATAAAGTTTCATCGTGAAACGGAGGTAAACATAAACAAGAAAAATAAATTATCACCGAAGAGAACATACATGATTTTATATTTTAGTGGTTACAGTTGGCAAAATAAATTATAGTATTAAAAAAATTGCACTTAGAATACATCTCGCTACTGTAATGCTAATCTGAAATACATCAAATTCTGGTGAATTAAATATAAAATGTCCATAACCAAACTATAGTACCGCTTTAATGTCTGCAGTTAAAATAAGAGTCTGCGAATGCTTGCTAAATTAACTGAAAAGGCGAATATCCTTATTTAAGCATAAAAAATTATACAATCTAAATACACATAACACACAATAGATGATCGAGTAAACATTTAAGTAATATCGTTTAGATTTAGACTACATGTTGAGTTTGCAAACATAATTTATCGGTCATTTGTCAAATGTCAAGTCAAATGTCAACCACGGTGTTGCCAGGATTTAAAGTACTAATTATTATTGGAGAGTTGCACGAAAAAATATTAATATTTATTACATGCTTATTTACAAGGAGTTTAAAATATCAATCTTTCTTAAATTAAACAATTTATTATTTTGTAAATTAATATTTTATAAGAATAACGTTTTTGTGCGGAGGCGACAAACACAGCAGCGAAAAATAAAGCTTGCTCCGTGTCATGGTTTGTGAAACGCAAATTAAGAAACTAAAAGAGAAGCTTCGTTTGACTTCTACAATAGGGTTTGCAACCTTTTTAACCACTTTGCGGATTATAGGCGTTTGATTTAGATGAAACTCAGCAATCTTCGTATTGCCTGTATAATTAAAAATGGTCCCTCAGTGTCTCCCGTCCCTTCGGAGCCTCCCATCTTTCAATGCCTCCTGTCCCTAAGTGCCACCCGTCTCTTCAGTGTCTCCCGTCTCTTCAGGTCCTTTTGTACCTCCCGTTCCATCAATGCCTCATACCCCTCTTCATTTCCTCCCGAATCTTTCATCCCTTCAGACATTTTAGTAACTTCAGACCCCTCAGTACCTTCAGATCGTTCAGTACCTTCAGACCGTTCAGTACCTTCAGACCCCTCAGTACCATCGACCGCCGGAGGCGCTCATTTACCGCGCAGCGGTAAAAGCCGGCTGCAAGCCCTAGCTTCTCAGCTAGTTATTAATATTGATATAATTATATTATTTAAATTAAAATTTTAACCATCATTATATTTTATATATACAATGTCATTTAGCAAATGGTAAATAATATTCTATATATTATAGATATATTATGTATCATTATAATTTGTACGGCCGGAGATACAATACATAATAATGCCTGTAACTTACACAATACATACAAGGTCCATGAATATGAATCGTGTATGATAATGTTAAATGGCAAGCCTGTAGTTGATAAGTAGATTAAACAACATTTGATTTTTTGGCATGCAATGTAAAATCTAGGTGTTGGAGGTCGTAGACCATATACCAAAGGGAATATGTGAATGAACACAATAGCCCCTTATTTGATGGAATGTGTATACTTGACTTTATGCTTAAATTTTCCTCTCATGGGCAGTAAAATCTTGACTATAATTTCCAATGATCAATTAATTTTTAGTTTGTTTTGAATAAAAAAAAAATGTACTTACTTGTTGTTGTGAGGCCACTTGTTTTTTCAATACATCAACTTCACTCTTCAAACTAAGAACCAAATTTTTTAGATCTTGCATAGTCGATTCCATTGAGCTGATTTTGTTAACCAGCTCTGCGCTGGGTACATTAGCCAGAACAGTGTCCATCTGTTAATTATATTATCATTAATGAGATAAATTAATAGATTTTGATATAAGAGATAACATTTTACAATTAAAGTATTGAAATTAATAATTATGTTGAAACAAGATCGAAAACACAAACTAGCTATTAGATTCATTAGTCAACATGTAGCCACATTAGTAAGAATGTATTGAATGAAGAGATATTGTATGTCTTAGCATAGTAGTCATTTGACACCTGTGCAGGCGTCCTGGGTGCGTATTTACCTTTCCGTGTTGATTAGGAGGCAAGTACTGCCTCGAATTAGGTACTAGTTTGTTGCGCTAATGCACTTAAAAACTCGTGTTGAATTCAAAGCAATTAATTATTGAATATGGAACATATATAACCATGAAGTTGGCGCTCTATTTCATTTTGCTCGCATTTCGTCTGTCACTGTCACATTTGTTTGTATTTTGTTCACAGATTATACTGTAGTAATCAGTAATTTTGTTTAAGTCTTTAAGTAATATGGAAATTAAAATTGTTATTTTGAACAATTTTAAAATTATAAATTACGAAGGAGACAAGGATAATTACCAATGTAAAATTCGATGCTCTATATCTTGTGAAGGTAATTACGACGCAAAGTGTAATTATTTCATTGAAAAATTCATTGAGTACCAATCTCATACAAAAAAAATGTCTTAACACATTTTTATGATATAAATGTAGATTTATGTAGATTAATCTATTAAAACAAAAACAATCATACCCAAAAAATGCCTCTAACACAGCCATGTAACGCTCAATCAATACGCATGGTAAAATTTATAAACCTGTGTACGATTGAAAGATGCGTGCCTTGAATTCAACACGAGTTTTTAAGTGCATTAGCGCAATTAACTAGTGCCAAATTCGAGGCAGAACTTGCCTCCTAATCAACACGGAAAGGTAAATATGCGTCCTGGGGGGCAAGTCTGGAGCAACCGGCGAAATCAAAACCCTCCAGTTTACCCATATCAGGGATATAATTATTATATGGAGTTCTATACTATCTTTAGATGTCATAGAACTCCATATAATTATTATATCCATGATATGGGTAATCACGAGGGTTTTCATTTCGCCGGTTGGATGAGACTTGCCCCCCTGGGTTCAGTTCCCAGCAGAGAAGAAATATAATATCCATACATATGTATGTACGTGTGATCACACATTGCCGAATTTCAGTTCTTAGAATTGCCACATATAATGTTGACTTGAAAAATGTAATACGTACTTAACAAATCAATCTGTGCAGAAATGTGTAGTAAAAATATTTGGATTATAGTTTTTGGTTAAAATTAGTTTTGCAAAATGTATAACAATAATATTCCAAAAGGTTTCAATGGAAAAACAAGTCGAAAGATTTTTATTGCATGCATTAGGATTTGGAAATTAAATTTTAAGAAAATGGTACAGCGAGATTATTCAAGCAACATCCATGTTAAATCCTTTTATCACATTCTTTGCAAAGGCTAAGAGATTTTTACTTCACTTTTGTTTTCTCTTGTCAAGAGATTTTCTCCTGTTAGAGTTATAGAATATATAATAACAAAAAATGATAAATAAACTGGCATTTTGAATACATTACAGGTTTTTGTAAGACTTGTGGAAGAGGTCAGTTTCAGGTGATACCTGAATATGGCTAAGTTGTCAATCCGCCTCAGTTTAGGTGGTAGTTTATTCCGATATAAACGAGGCTGGTCCAGCCACAGCAAAAGCACAATCACCGAAGGATGTAGTGTGGACTGTATTTATTTCAGTTAATTAGCCAATCATGGATTTGAGACTGACCAAAGTGTTTGTTGTCGCTCGTTTGCGGTGAGAGGGATGCAGGGGTCTGTGAGATATGCGGGAGCCATGCCATGAATCACTTTGAAAGTCCGAAAACATAATTTGTAATTGACTCTCTCTGGCACTTTTAGCCAGTAAAGATTTCGAAGATATTTTTCTGTGTGGGCTTCCTGGGTTCGATCCCCAGTAGAGGAGAAATTTATAAATAAATTAATTTCTCACGCTAATATTGCTTCTCTGGGCTGGAAACACTGGTTAGTTGGAAGAGATTACCATATGGCAATAAACTTACCACTTGCACAGGGTGCAAGGAAGTGTTTATTATTATTATTAAGTTTGTTTAGCTCAGTAGTCCAGGCAGGAAATAACGAATGCGTTTACTAGAGATTTTGTTGCTTCCGAGGGAATATTTCATCTGCTAGATTTTATTTATCGTAAGTGGTAGAAAGCAGAGGATGTTGTGCTGTTTACTTGTTTTATGAGACTCAGACTGGAATCAATATGTACTCTGAGAAGTTTAACAACGGAATTGGGAATAATGTCTGTATCTGTGACAGAGACAGAAGTGTTGTCTATGTGATGTTGCCAGCGTTCAGAGAAATTCAGTATTACTTGGATTTAATTATAGTTTATTTGAAGACATCCACCACTCTATCTCTTCGGTGCACAGACAAATTTTGTCTTTTAGAAGGCATGATTCACTCAGAGTTGAATAAAAGTACAGCTGCCAGTCATCAGCGTAACAGTGTGCAAGTATACCATGAGATTTTACTATATTAAAAATGTCCTTTGTGGAAAGTGTGAACAGTAACTGGCCACTTAATTTGTAACGTTAATTGATAAATTTACTTTGATTCACAACTGTTGTAGCGTTTTAACTACATCTAAATACACCTTAATATAAAATATTCAAGTGTTGAGCTCACGGCTGAAAACACTTACATACATTGTGATAGCAAAATAATGTCATGACTTCTTAGATTTATACACTAAAGCTAACCTAACCTTACAAAACCTAATTTTATCTAAATTTTGAGTTTTCAGTCTTCATTAGATAGAATGACAAGGTCTACAAAATCCATAACCATTTTATATTGAAAAATAAAAATATCAATAAGTATTTATTGCTATGGAGAAATTTAATACAGACACCAATAGATATAACAATATAACCATTCAAAAATTACACCAGTTTTGTAAATGAACCAAATATTTTAAGACTTGCATCATACACCTTATATTTTTAAAATAAATCATGAAATGTTGTAAATGTGGTTGCAATGATCATACAATACACCAAAAACAAAAATAATGGTTGCCATGTTTTGCCATATATCAAAAATCCTATTACAAGAAATAATATTTCTCATTTTGATTAATTGTGTTTTTAGCAATAAATTGCTTCTAAAAATAATGTACGCAAATAATCATAATTGTAATAATAAACAACAACTGTATATGTAATTACAAATGAATCAAATTTAAATACAGGTAATTCCTGTATGACAGACTACCGAAATGTTGCCATGTATTCTCTTGATTCCAAACAATATTTTTTTTGCTTAGTCAGGTCCTGTTTTGCAATTTAATCTTAACCCCCCACAAGGGTGTAAAAATGGCAACTCTACCCTCAGATTACAGATGTTTTGAGAATATGTAATTTTTACATTAACAAGCACACAATATTCCTTTAGCGCCCTTGGTATGATCTTGAATCATTAAACGGCGCTATACAAATGACTTATTATTATTAAACATTCAAAACACTAAGAAGAAGCTCATTTTGTTTGTGAATGATTTCAAAGCTGGATTTGAACTAATTCACTTATAATTCATTTTTCATACAATCTTTATTTTTAAAGAGATTTCTATATACGGTCAAACTTGGTTATTTTGAGCAAGAATGCAAAAATTACTTCTTAAAGAGCAAAATTCTATGTTGTTGAGTTAGGCATAATTATATACAATCATAATAATATTTCTGTGGCGGTTCAGGGGTGACACCTATGCGAAAGCATTGTTACTTCATGTAGTTAAGAGCTGCGACTTTCATCGTTTACGAACCAATTTCTCAATAGAGTGTATTACTAAAAAAAATCTTCATCATTTCATAGATGGCAGTGGTAAAAATGACTTATTTTTAATAACTACAATATCAATGAATAAAATATATAGAACTTTCAAATATTGGATTGATAAGGAACTCGTTATAAAAATATTATTATTAATTGCCTTTAACACAAATACCTAGTTATAAAAAATAAGAAAGAAGTCTTTCATAGCTATGTTACTGTGTCTGTGATAAACAATCGTACATATGACTCAAACATACATATTAAATTCTGTTGACATCTTGACAATAAATTTCAAAATTGAAGCCAAAATCAATAATACATATAGGTACCTGCCACATAATGAATGGCTATCTCAGTTAATTTTTGGCTTACAATGAGCAAATTTATAAAACTGAACAGTAGACTGCTTCAAATAATAATAATAAATAATGCTTATATAACGTTATTTAAAAAAATATCCCAATATTATTATTTTTTTAAATACAAAGAACTGCCAGTTTAACATTTATGAGGGAATTTTGTGAGAGCCATTACTTTTAAAATGTTAATTGTGATTATACTTCCTAAATTACTTCATGTGAATGAAAATAAATGCTACTGACATACAATATACTAAAGGAATTTAAAGATTTCATAGGGAGCAAACTCAGTTGGTCCTCTCTTGTTCGCAATAGCTAAGTTTGACTGTATACCATAAACAAAGAAATGTTTCTAAAACGTAAAAAAGAACCAAAAGATACTCACACATTCTAAGGAATTCTTGATATGTTGTCTAGCTTTGGCAACTTCGCTGGCTAATGAACACTGGCTGTTGATCTGAGCCGTACAACCCTGGGTTAAAATAACACCACAACTTATAATGTAAAACCAATCCAGTTAATGAAATAACCACAAAAAGCACCCGTTAAAGGAAAAAGATTAAATATTATACAAAAATGACAATAAGAAAATCTGTATTCCAAAAAATACAAATTCATTTTTTTTATGACAGTGATTAATTGAATAAATAAGTAGTACCTATAGATAATTGAAAACAATATACAGTAAGAATTATTACAAAAATTAAGTAATAACATAAATAAATAATAAATGTAAAAATCATACATGAATAGTTAATAAGCCATCATGATGAATGAGTTAAATTGAATAAATAGATACCTACTAAAAATTATAAACAAATCAAAATTGATATTAAACCAGAAAATAAAAATATCCCAACATCATACACAAATATATATGATTCAATATGATCATAAAAGCAAAGAGATGAAATTAATATCCCACCATTAAATTAATTATGTTATCGGTTTCAAATATTTCAATAAAATAATATGTATGCTGTAGAGGTGAGGACGAGAGGCCTGCCCACAAAATCTTTATATTTCTACTTTAAAGACCTGGATCTCCCTAGAGGTAAAATAAAAGATTTTTGGATAGGGTGGTAAAAGCAGCATTATCCGCATCCTATTGGATTTGGTTGCGCAGGGGAGTGGAGTATCAGTCGGAGGTGGGTGGGTGAGTGGTGAGTAAAGGGACCCCTTAATCCCGCATACATGGTCGCAAGCCCATGTGGCTCGCCTGTTCTGGCCGCCTGGATTCGTGAATCCAGTGAAACCACGATTGTCTTTCTCTTTTGTATATTATAATCCAATATTTACCAAGCATAATCGATTACTCATGATGTAAAAAAATTTCAAGACTCAGACCCGAATGCAGAGTCTGACCTAAATACTAACCATGTTTTCATTGCACAGTCACTCACTAAAGTTAGGAGATCACGTGGCATCCTAACTTATGGATGCTACAAAGTTTTTGTATGAAAATTGCATTGCAAAGACATATCTAAATACTTAGCGCATGTGCGTTGGAGTAAAATAACATTTGCGAACTGTCAAAAAGTAAGGTTGATCGCGAAGAACCTTACGAGTGGTTTAATACTAAAATACAACTTGGTCAAATATGTATTTGGTAATTTTGTCAATTAAAATACCACACAGAATATTCAGCAATTTATACGGGATGCCCGAAATTCGCTGAAATTTCAGAAGAATCGTGACATCGTGCTGTCAGTGTTAACTTGGTTACATGTGTTTGTGTTGCTATGACAAAAAAACATTTTAATAGTCAGTATAAACTCAGAAAACAATATATTTCTTATCTTCGTACACAATAATGTGAAATTCTACACCATCAATCTTAAGTTTGGCGTAGTATTTAGTTAGTGATGTCTCTACAACACAATTGCTAACTTAAGAATACTAAATACTTCAGTGAAGTTAGGAATTAGTATTCGGTTCTCAGTGTTCCACAATAAACTGAAAATAAGAAGTTTGTTTTTATAAAAGATAACTTTAAATTCTGAAGTAACAACTAATTAAATATGAAACAACATCTATTTCAAATATGCCATAGAATAAAAGCGTATCCCCTTTGAAAATATTGTTGCGTGTGTATTAAACAATTTAGATTTTTCATTATTTATTTATTCTCCCTGCACATTGTTACGCAATTCTTTACTATAAATTGGTATACTTGGATATATGAGCTTATGTGTTATGAAACCTGATTTTAAAAAATATAACAATTTCCTAATTAATTGAACTGACTACAAAGCATTTCATTGCTTTACAAAAACTAATCAAAATGATGGAGAAAGAAATAATTATCTACAAGACTATTTATTAATAAAGCAAAATACAGCAACAAAATGTATATTTTGAATGATGACCCAAATTAAATATTAAAGCCAACTGCTACAGTATAGTGATATGACTTTCTGGGTTATCGAAAAACATCTTGAAAGATCAAGTGGGCTACGCAGAGTGCAAATTTGCTTTTTTTTTATTAATTGACAATTGTGCAAACAGCCCCCTACTCCGATAAAACATGCCAAGATATTCGACTATACCTATAGTGTACTAAATTCCTATTTTTGATTATCATTTTGGATTGGAAATACCCTTTAGTTGGAAGAAATTACCAATTGGCTAAAGGGTTAGGTGTTTACGATACAAATAAAACTATGAAATGATTTGCAATACCTACTCAATATTACTCGTAAATTGCTAAATAAATGTATGAATACAATGTAATTATTTTGCAACGAAAAAAAAAAAACATCAAAATTAATAAGCATAACAATTCAAATGACTACATGCTTCAGTTTTATTGTAAATAACTTATCCTTAGAAAGGTAAATAAACTGCCTAAATAATAGCATGCAAACTACATGGAATTAACGAATAATTTTAAAAAAGACACGGAAACACTAGTGTATAGAATGCACACATGAATCTACCTCGGGGATGATTGTATTAATTTCCACGTTAGAATCAACGGACTTATTAACATCAACTTTTTCTTTCTTGTGAGCTCGTTTCTTTTCAGCCTTTGACTTATTTTCTTTGTTTTTCTGCGTTTTGACGGGCGCTTCGACCTGCACCGTTGGCTCATCTGGTTCCTCATCAGCGGGTGGAGATACGTCCTTCTTAGAAACATAATTATTTGTCAAATCATGAAGACGACTAGCCTCTTTGTTTTTCTTATTTTTATTAGATTTTTCATTCGAATCGGATTTGCTCCATACTGTCACCCACTCGTTATCATCTTTGACTGCGGTGCATTTTTGAGATTTATTTCTCTTACCAACCGACGGAGTCGGAACATCGGAAGCTGTCAGTTTGACCGATACATTTTCCTTTAAACACTCACCACCAGAAGACACTTTTTTCAATGCGACAAAACTCTTGGGACACAAACTCTCCACTGAACTGACGTTCATTGGACAGCGATCCAAAGACTTCAACTCCTTCAAACATTCCTTAGAAACTTTAGGCAGCTTGTAAAGAAACATTCAACAAGTTAAAAATGCGAAGGTTTGACATTTATTTCAAATCCATATAACCAGATAGATTATCAAATCATGCATATTTTGAAAAATTAGGACAGATAAGTTTGGAAAGTACCCAAAGGTCAAGAAATAACCTTGAAAGAACAAATAAAATAAATAACATCCTTACCTTCGCTAAATTCTCGTAATGTTGACGTTCGGCATCATCGTATTGGCATTTATCCATCCAAATATTTTCGTGTACTAAACCTGCTGCCATTTTTATGTTCCTGAAATTATTATTCCAAAAAATAAATACACCGGACCAAAATAGAACTTAGAACTGAATCCAAAACACAGGTATCTATAGAAATAGAAGACTTAAAACTTTCAATGCTAAGGGCAAATTTGACGAATAACCCATGTGGTTCATGCTGGCCAACAAGACAGAATCAAGTGACACAAAAATCATACTACAAAACTAAAACATAATGAAGAATAGTATAAAACATAAATTGAATAATAACTGACCAGTGATCAATATATATTTCGACGCGTAAATAATTTTATATACCTTAAATAAATTGCCGATCAATATGCCAAAACGCACCACAAGAATCACGGATTTTGAAGGAACGTCATTGGTGTTGCAATAAAGATTTTTCTCTCGTATTGAAAAATGTTGCCAAAACTATCACAGTTTTTGTGCAGAACTTTAAAAATATGTACCTATTTCTAGATTTGTATGGATCATTTAATTTTTTTTTTGATTCAATAAAGTTTTATTCCAGGATTGTATTATTATTTTTAATATAATTCAATTGAATTATATTAAATTTAATCATGGTATATTTGGTTAAACTTTAAAGTAATGAAAAATAATGTGTCGTTGTAGACCTCAATATCCTCTCTCCCATCAGTTCCAACCTTGGAGGATCCAACATTAAGTTGTACTAATCTTCAAAATCCTTCTTATCCTCCAAATCAAATTAAGCTTTTCATGTTTATTTATTACAATTTTTTAGAAGACTAAAAGCTTATTTAACAGCCAATTAGAAGTCTGCACTGATATAAGTTAAAGAATAATTATAATTGTAGATATTACACAACGCTGCTTTTTTTATATTCCTTGAAAGATTTTCTATAATATATAGTGCGCATCTCCATTTTTTTCTGTGAACCTATGTATCCATTTTACTTCTTTCCGAGCATGTAAAATGTGTTTACGCATATACTTGTTTTAAGATATTTATAGCTATCACTAATCACCTAGAAAAATCACATAGGTGCGCAGACAAATTTGGATATTTTGCATGGTTGGTTTGATCATGTGTGTGCATAAACCGACCCCCTCCATGCCAGAAGATAATTTCTAGAAGTTTGGCGATAAATATACACATTCTTGTTCATTAAAGATTTCTTAATATTAATGTTCAGATTTAATTTACTTATTTTTACTCAAATTCAGTTCAGATTAGGACAGAATACTTGCATTTCATTGTATAGTAATAGCATGCAGTGACTGAAAGAACATGCTCTTTTCAAATACTAGTTGCATGTAACACATGAGATCCAACTGTCGATAGCAATAGTATGTATAGTTGAAGAATAAGTACCAAACTATAAACCCATAAATCAAAATTATTGAATATTTTAAGAAATTTTGTTTTCTATACAACACATGTATGTCAAGATAGGATAGTATGGAGGTCTGTCCTTTTTTCCTACCCAGAATATGAAAACAGCATGATGGTATGTATGTATGTTTGGAGATTAAGTATCAAATAATTGAGTTTCTTAGATATTGTGTATAGGCCACTGCCAGCGCCCTCTGGGAAAACGAATGACGAACAATCCAGAGGGCCTTGCCACTGCCATACAAATTGTATGAAGCGATGTCTTCACTAAATACAATTTTTATAAAAATTGTTAAAAAATTTTTGAGATGTACTACTATAGTATTAATATTTTTTATAGAAAATTAAATTATCTAATTGGGGTGTTTCGGCTTTTTTGTTATTTTTAAAAACTTTGGAAATATAGGCAGTTAAACACATAAATTTATCATAAAAAAATATTTTTCTTAATAAAAAATGTTTTGAGAATCTCTGGAATTTTTTTGAAAACAAAAAATTGAGATTTTGTATTTGTTTTGTATTAGCTTTTATGGTTTCTGATATATATGGAAAAATAAAGTAAAAATTCAAAAGTGGATAACCCCTAACAAAAATTCAGAGGACAAAAGTTTTGTAAGTCTATAACTATTTATATATTCTGAAATTTTAGGCTTTGTGAATCCAGCGGATCAAAAGTTATAAGGGACACACACACACAAAACTGACATAAAATGTTCTACTCCGAATCCTGAGTAAATCCATGTATGGGAACATATTATATGCTGCGAAGCATCTAAGTTGGTGTTTTTAGCATGCAAAATGTTCCTTCATACACGCGTCTTGGATTTAAACTGCCTCTTCCTTCAAGAGAATTTCATTCTCTCTAACGAATCGACAGTTGGATAACTTAGCTTAAGTGTAATCTAATTATACATACGTCACACTGATTTTTCTAATTGGGGTAAAATAAGATGACTGAATTCCAGACTCCTCTCTCGCATTAATATTCTAAAAAATAATACTTTGTAAAATAATCAGACTTTAAATAATTTATGTATAAGTCAAGGTTCTCTCTGTTTTTATATTGTGTGACGATCATCAACTGCATCATAGAGGCATAATTAGGGATGCTACCCCCTCTCCCCTCTGTCAACATTTTTGTGCTGACTGTGCGTAAAATAAAAACATGTGTGTGGATGTCATTAGGAGAGGTTAGAACGGCACCATATAAACTATCCCACTTTATTATTATAGGGAGTATCGGTATGAGTACATATAATTTATTTTAATTTTATTCAAGTATCTTTTTAGAATTTATTTTAAAGAATGAATATTGTCTTTTTTGTATTGTACTGTACACATTTTTGTGTAAAAATCCTTCACTGGGCATTGATCAAATAAATAAATATGTCCTTGTTACAAGTACAAACCATTATATCCTCAAACATTACCTAAACTAAGTAAATTCTTGTGCTGTAGATGAACGAAATTAGTCAATATTTCAGTGATAATGAGAACTGCAGCTCATAGTATCATTAGTATTACAGTATATTTGTGAGGGCTCACCTTAAGTGCCCTGAATCCTCAATATGTAAAAATAGGATAAAATTGAAGTTAGTTAATTGATATTTTGTATTACATATTTATTTGTTTTATTTTATTAAATCTAATGTTTTAATGTTAATTGAGTGAAAATCCATTTAAAATTAACAAATCAAATAGAACTCAGTATTTTTCTAGATTATTTTTTTACGACTGAACATTTTCGCCGGGGAGTTTCAGCAATATCAAGGTCTAAAAAAAACTCAAAAGCGAAAATGTTCGGTCCAAAAAGATCAAATCTTTGGAAAAATACTGTGTTCTATTTTATTTTGTTTTGCTTCAAATTTTTTTTATCCTTAGAGGTAATTTACTTTGAAAAATCTTTATTTTACAAATCGTCCTTTCATTGATTTCAACATAAAACACTATTGAGAAATAATGTAAACAACATATTATGTATTAAATATATTATATGAAAGAAAAAATGTTTCAAAAAGAAAATGACCATTATTTGTACATGAAAAACTGTTTATTTACTGTCGATCGTTTCTTGTTACAAGCCTTTTTCATTCAATTTTTATAAGAAAAAAATATATATTATATATTATGACGTTGGAGTGGAAAGCTGCTTTAAAAAATAAAACAATGCTGCAAGAATAAATTTTAGTACTAAATGTCAGGGTGATTATTTAAATGGAGATTATTATAATTATATACGGCAACTTTCCATTTTAAATAATTTTGAGTGTAACAGAAATACAGGGAGGTATATCGGGTCAAAGACACAAATAATATTAGCTCTATTTGTGGCTATTTCGGTCCATTCAATTACACAGATTTCACTAGTCCAATATTATAGTCATAAAGCAAAATATTAATGTGCATTTACAACAAAAAGGTACATAAACAATTAAGTCATTTTTAACAGAATCAACAGTCAAATCCATAAAACTTTCTTGTAAGATCACAAATTAATTTAAGACTAAGAAAAAAATGCACATGGTTTATCGGACATCAAAATCCTGTGACATTATTTCTATAGAAGTTAATTTTTTTACACGAAACACTGTGATATATAGGGGAATAAAGAATTTTACACAATTAAATATGGTTGTATGTATATTTGTTTTTTAAATTTAGCTTATTAATATGTACATTAAATGAAAAGTGAGCAGTATGTATATTTATTTTCGTGATTCTTTGTCAGTTCTAATATTATTATCCATTTGAACTTACAATTATCATTTTTGTGTTCAAAACAAACAATTTAATTATCCCCTATACTGCAATATAGTTCAAAATTATTCCCAAATATACTTGGCTGAGATTGAAAATTATGTCTCATAAAGTACTTACAAAACATGGCAGAATGCCCATACTATTTAAAAACTAAATACATTTTACAGTAGAGATAAAGAGAGTTATGCATTAATAAACTGTATGAAGTATTAAAATAACCAATTATGAACCTAAACTATATTTTTTTTATGAATTTGACTGTATAATCAATATATTGCATTTAATAAGATTGCAAATCATAGAAATAAAATTATTTCTTAATTATTATAATAAAAAAACATGAAATTCAATCACATTTAACAAGTTGATCAATGCATATATTTGCAAAAAAAATACCAATTTGGTTTTTATTTCTTTCAAGTGCAAATTTAAATATCTTTATAGAATAGAATAATTGATATATTTTTACAAATCAATGGACAATTTAGATGTAATTTTATTAATATTCTTATAAAAATAACTTTATATACCTAGTCCCAATAAAATGTTACGAAACAGCCATAAATAAAATATTTGTTTTTGTTAAAACAATTTACTTTCTGTCTGTAGCCAATTATTTTGGGAATGTACGAGTGTGAAATGAAAGATTTAATAACAAAGTAAAAATCATCACTGAAAGACAATTGAAAATTTAATAATTTTTTCAAATTACAAGTTCTGCCCTACCAATTACCATATCAATTTCGTAGTCTTCCACGTTCAAGTCGACGTTAGCTGCAAACGAGACCATCTTCTATATGTATAAACATATCAGAGACTGTAATGCTCTAATCAAAAAATATATATTTAAATATTTTATAATTACTATTAAGGGAAAATATTGATTTTCCTTTTATCTACAAACCTAATAAAGGAAACATTATGCCCATTTTACATTTATGCATAATAAAACCATACTTTGACTAAAAAGATCCCTTGCAATCAGCTTTTGTGGTCTTACATTTTGACTGTTCACTAATTATTTTTCAAACAAATGTTTTCATCAAATTGGTTGTAAATAATTGTAAAGGTCTACTAGTACAATCAATTTCACCAAGGCACTCGATATCCTTCCACTAAATAACGCAATTCCAAATTTAATATAAAAAAATCACATTTATTAGATTATCTACCAAATTCAGAAATAGTTCAACGTATATTCATTTGGTAGTGATGAATAAAAATTTCATTTAAACACGGTTTGTTTGATTAGCCATCTTACTCTCTAATGCAAATCCGATCGCAATTTTGAACTTTCCTCTTAAGAACCTACCTTTGTAAGGGAGAATAATTCGGTAGGTAGGTATGTTTTAATAGTAATAGTAGATAATTTGAATGTACGCAGGCCACACGTAGGCAAATTCTAAACAGAAAATTGAAATTGTGATTGGATTCGAGTGTATAGAGTAAGGCCCACTAGCCAATTTGTATGGGGTAATGATAATTCTTTGCAACACTTTAATAATAAAGGAAATTATGTTACTGATTAGCTTTTATTGAATGTATGTATATTAACTATAGTTGAAGTGCTGCTCAATGATTTATGACTATTTCAAGGACATTCTAGCTTCATTGGTGGCTCCATGGAACAAAATAGGTTATGAAATCTTCCCTAAATTACTATATTTAAATATTCTAAAATACACTTATGTAAAAGGGTCAAAGGATCAAAGCGTACCCCGATAGAAACGGGACAAAAGCACTAATGGGAAAGAAGAAGAAACACTTATGTAAAAGGGTAATTTATTCCAGTTTTAAAGCTCGTTTACCACTTTATTGAACCAATCCAATTTCTTTGGAGTATGCGTTTCTGGATGATCTCAATTTAAGATTTCTCTCTGAAGGCACATTATTTTGTACACATTTTTCAGTATGATGTGGAGCTTCAAAGATCATTGAGCATACTATGAAGTTGACATGCTCTAAGAAAATTGAACCAGGGTATTTTGTCAAATGTAAACTGAACGAGGAAAATAAACTTTACTTTTGATTCTGCAGGAGATTGATTTTTTATTTCGAGGAACCTTGGCGAAATTGGGCAGACTTAACAATCAAAATAAATAAACTGGCAACAGACTTTAAGTATTTTGTAGGGGTATTGTTTTATTATTATTTATTTATATATTTATATTTTTTTGTAAATAGACCTTAAATAGAAGTTTAACATTTCATAACAATTAGAAAACAAAATACATAATAGAAAAGTTGAATGCGTAATATTATGACAGTCAGATGTGACACCATCATAATATCAATTGTTACTGTATGTCATTTCTACAATGTCAAGTTGCAATTATTAATATAACAAATTATTTAAATGTAACATTACACTCTGGTCATTTTTATTAAATGTCTAATGCATATTTTAAATAATTTTGTCAGATTTGTGAATGAAATATCTAACACATTAATTAAATATATTAAAAGTTATATTTATTGATATTTGTTGGTAAATTTATTTTCATATTATTAGTGTTAAATTAAATTCCACATTGGCGAAAACATTTGTTAAAAAATTGTTTTATAAATTATCGAGACGATGAAAATATAAATTATTATGGTTGAGAGAAAAATTTAACTAGATAATCTGTCCTTAAAAAGACAAACTGACAATAAAATAATCAAATCAAAAATATTATTGATAAAACGATTCATTTAAATTATTCTATTGTTGTTTTTCATAATATCATTCATACCTTGTTTGACATTCAAAGAACAAATCAATGGGGTTATATTAAAGTATTTATTTTATAAATAAACAAATTACCTTACAAAACTTGATCCTGTCCCTTGTTGAAAATATAATAGTTTTATCTGAATTGAGTTACATCATGATAGGACACAAATATCACTAAATATAAACAACAAAAAAGTGAACACAAGATAAGAAGGTGCTCCGGGACTCGCAGTGTCTTCCAAAAGTGCTAATAAAAGGTTTTTGTCTGGATTCAATGTGTCCAGCATCATTGTACTTAATAATTTATAATAATATGCTTTCACCGTCCTCCAGTCAACCTGTGCTGTGGAAAGGAGTGATGTGGAATATTCATTCATGCCAGTATGTATGTACAAGCAACAAAATTAAATCATTTTTGTCACAATTTTATTACCAAAAAGAGAAAGCGGAAATGTATTTAAGAAAATCGTAATCACCGTTGAATCATACCCGATGATAAAATTTTGTATTTATCCACTTATCTAACCGTCGTCCTATCTACAGATTTCTACTATATAAATACAAAACTTTAACGGGTAATATGTTAATAAGATAATAATATTTATAACGTAACAGTTGTGGATATACGTTGGTTGCGATACTTGATATAATACAAATAATTACAATATCAACACTAAAGATATTAAAACATTACAGGGTGGATCGACTACACGGACTTTACGTCTCATCACATCATCATCAGAGAAGTTTCATCGTAGAGAAATTAAAATGAGACCAATAAAAAACAATTGTTGTTGTTATATAAACATTCTTTGTTACCCGATCAACTTTCTCTTAGTACAAAACATGATCATGCCTAAAATAAGTGATACCAACCAATAATAATAATGATTATTATCAACAGAAACCATAACTCATTTAGACTGAACGGTATTTCTTTAAATATTTCTTTTTTTTTTTTAATTTAGCCAGAAACACTTTTTTAAGATTCTATATAATAAACATATGTTATTTCATAATGAATAATTCTAAACAATATTGTCTCTTTCAAGCATGACTGATGATATTCCGTGGAACTCCCTCTACCCCCGAGCCCCCACTGAACACTGAAGATAACAAAGAGCGAACTATAACTATACTCCTGGTGTGGATGAGTGGAGGGCCACGGAATAGGCCGGTCATGCAGCTCGGGTGTACCCAGCCCCTGGCAGGAAACTGTTGCAGGGCAGGTCGGCTAGGCTTACTCGGACGTGGGGATTGGTCCTTGCATGGTGCTGGGCGTCGGAGAGTTGGTTGTCACCAGTCGGCCCTGCTCCTTCACTACTGGATCTGTAATAAAACATATGAAATCACTCGGGGATCATGATATTTCATCACTACCAGTTCATTCTCATTTCCAAGAATAATACAGACCTATTTAAATTGACTAAACATATTGGCCATCTCAAAATTACAATAAAAAAAATCTTATTTAAATTACAAATCAAAACCAACACATGGCCACAGTAAAGATTTTTTTTTTCATGGTAAATTGAAATCTATTATTAATTGAATAAAAACAGACCAGAAACAAAAAATATAATATACAATTAAAGTATATAAATCAGAAAAATATTGGATATTAATTAACTTCATTATAATTTTGTCCAGCTTCCATGAGAGATTGCCAATAATTTCAAAAGCATGTTGTCTAGAGTGGTTAAAAGTGTAACCCACAAATGATATAGATAAATGAAATTGTTTGAGGAACACAAGTCTGAGTCCACTTCTTTGCAAATTCACTTGACCTGTTTAATATGATGTAAAATATCTTACAAAAGTATGGATGCTCCATAGCTTCCTGTGCAGTAAAGCGTTCGTAGTGATCATAGCGCAACAGACGATCTAAGAAGTCCAATGACTCGGGGGTCACCAGATGCTGGTTTTCGGTGTGGACAAAACGATCCCACCGTTTGCGGGAATGTCTAAAAAACAAACATTCAATTGTATCACTGTAAATAGCAATTTCAATAAGACACTCAATTTTCAGAAAACAAATAATTGAAACTAAATGTAATCCAGGATATCACACAATATTTGTCATTTGATTCTTGGGCAAAGGTATCTATATACGTCACAAACACACACAATAACCGATTGCCACATTTTGAAGACTAATAATTATTACAATTTATAGTCCTATTTTATAAAAACAAATAAATTTATTGAAAGCCCCTAGACCTTGGTAGACATTTTTCATGATAGCCTTGATGAATTTAGGGCCCGGGTGAAGTTGTGCCATTGATGGAGGTTATAATTTATTTTTGAATGACTGAGAGAATAAAACACTTAAAATTCTTGTTTATGGTATATTATATATTCTCTGGTAACTCTGATTTTGTTTCGCTAAGTTTGCGGCACTGTTTCACAGATAAATGTCAATAAACGGAACGGGTATGCTATTTTGATGGGTGTTGTTTTATTTGGTTGTTACGAAGGAATTTTATAATATAAATTTTTATTGTTTTTTTGTATATTATTTCAAATTAACGATAACATGTTATTTGTTTTGTATATATTGAATGCAAAAAATGTTATTTACCCCTTCAGACCCAGTGTCATTTTTTATAGACATGTAATTTTTCCAAAACTATCCATGAAAAAAAAAATTCCCTAAATGTAGCGGCGAGCAAAGTCAAGCAGAGCTTTGAAGACCATCAGGCACACTTTATAGTTCACTCTTTCAGGAGACATGAAACAGTGCAACTCATAAAGGAGAGGGAATGTGGCATATTTTTATCAATTCCATAGATAAACCTCACAACTACACACCAGTTGCAATTTCCCGAGCTGATAGTATTGTCATAATTGATGCAGAATACACTTATGTAAAAATAAGGTTTTAATAAGGTGAATAAATACAGACCTGCCCAAAATATCATTAAATCTTGGATCCAGTTCTATGTGATACTTGTCAAGATATTTAAAGAGTTCCTCCGTGCCGAGTACTTTGGCAATACGCACCAGCTGATCGTAATTGTCATGACCGTGGAAGAAGGGTTCCTTGCGGAATATCATAGATGCCAACATGCAACCCAACGACCACATGTCCAGTGAATAATCATACATTTGGTAGTCCACCAGCAGTTCTGGACCCTGAAACATACAATTTAGTGTAACAGGCAAAAATTACATATTTATTCTAAGGTGTCAATAGCTATTTCTTCCTGAGAGAACATTATCAAGACATTCTTAATTTAATTTTGTTAACTTCAGAGTTAATTTTTTATCACCAAATGTTTTTTTTTTCCCAACTACACCCAGCGTTTCCAGTCCAGTTAAACAAGAATTGCATGAGAAGCAATTTGAAAAAATTCCCTTGAGAATTGAACCCAAGATGCTAATCATTTTGAAAAATATTTCTTCTGCGTCCTTCAATTCTCTCCCTTCTATACCTCGTAATAGTGATCAGTTTAGATGAAATCATTCTTTATATGCTTTATCTCAATGTTGTTTTGAATCAACTTCTTCACACCTATGTACAATTGTATTTATGAACTATGTATTTAAACTATGTATTTCATAACTCATATGTATTAGGTTTTGAAGAGAAAAAAAGCAAGTAAGATTATTGGGTTTACCTTGAAATATCTAGAAGCAACCCGTACATTGTACTCCTGGCCAGGATGATAAAATTCAGCGAGACCCCAATCAATGAGGCGCAGTTTTCTATTCCTGTGGTCTATCATCACATTGTGAGGCTTCACGTCTCGATGCATGATGCCCATACTGTGGCAGTAGTCCAGAGCCTTGAGGAGCTCAAACAAATAGTATCTGAAATCACATTCATTTAATTAATACAATATTGTTTGCATTGCACCAAGTTCTGTCAATTGTAGATATGCACCATACACCAATCTAAATCTGTTTAAGGAGTTATTGAATTATTATAAATTCTTAATGCAAATTTACCTTGCTCATTCTACATTATCTAATCCCTTTTCCACAATTTCTCTTTCTCTGATAACTTAGATGTTGTTGAAATGCTATGTAAATATCTAAAATTTCTTGTAAATATGAACCTGTCATTAGTTTCTATGGAGCATTGAGAAAAATAAATAGTTTTCTGTAAATAGTATAAAATTACAAAAAACGGTTTTAACCAGCATGTATGCTACTAACTTCAGACTTTTGAATTTGATGAGTTTTCATTTGAATAGTGAATATTGCCTGTTTCGGTTAGTATTATATATATATGGTGAGACCATAATTCCCGCTATACACCCTGGGTAAGTACCTCCATGAAACTGACTATACAGTATCAAACAGATTAATTGAAACTTGTCAAATAATATGCCAAATCACATAACCTCAATGAATCAATGCTAAGGAAGGTAACATATTTGCATAAAGCCAAAGTAGGTCGTTAAACTAGTACAAATAACGACAAATAAAAGATTTTCCTTAACTTTTTACATTGTTACAAATATATTGCACGTGGCTGACCTAAATTGTTTTATAAATTATCAATAATAATCAATAAAAGGATTGTAAATTGTAGATTACGTCCAACATACCTAATATCGAAGTCTGATAAGGTCACATAGAGCTGCTTGAAGTCAGTATTGTTAACATGTTCAAATATAAGGGCTGGTGTCCGTGATACGGGGTCCTTCACAACAGCTTGCAATGTTATTATATTTGTGCCGCCCCTTAAATTTTCTAATATTTTGATTTCCCTCTTAATTTTCTTCTTTTTAACAGGCTATAAAAAAAAAACAAATGTTAAAATATTTATCGAAAGAAAATCATGGGCTGGATCGCTTAAACAATGATATATATATGTACATAAGAATTAGAAATTTTCTATTAAATGGAACATATCTTGGCTTAGAATAGAATATAGCTTCTACTCTCTTATATTATCATCCTTTTGGGGTGTCCTGTGAGTCGAGTAACATATTCTGTATATATTGCCTTTTAAAGTGTAACAGGGTTGGTGTGTGCTTCCTTTTATAAGGATAATGCACACCTGTCACTGGTTACTCCACACTGTGCCCGGGATATACTATAATGGTGTATATGTGATGTACTTCAACATACATACTTCATTACAATGATATTCAGTAATAATGGGAAAGTGTGGATAGAGTAGACTTGAGAACGCTGGGCTTCACAAATTGGCAGCAAAAGGCAACAAACTAAGGGGGTGGCGAGAACTTTTGGAAGAGGCCAAGACCCATAAGCGCCACTAATACATGAGAACATGCATGAGAAATGCAAGAATGTGGGAGAATCAATGTTATGTTAAGGCAAGACCATGTGGCATCTGGTTCTCTCTGCCTACCCCTTAAGGTGACTCAACTTAAGACATGGCATGATGATTATGCATTATTAATAATTTGATCACAGTACATAAAAAAAATTTAGTAAAATGAGTCATAAATTGACCCGTAGCTTAACACGTCGTGACACATCCTGAAGCTTAAAGACACATTTAACAGATCTAATTTTTAAATTAACTTGTCCCAAAATTTTTAAGTATTAGCTAATTCAGTAAAAACAAAAAAAAATATATCCTGCTCAAAAAGTTTGGAACACATGATTGCTTCTGAGAAGAAAACTTTTAATTAGCTTTCAAAATACAGTACAACCCAGATTAATGTAGATAGTTACATAACTGAAATTCTAACTGTGAACCTGCAACTTTGTTCCCTGTTCACATGTTTTGACAATGAAAAATGGATGATAGTGTAAAAATGGATGATAGTGTAAAAATGGATGATAGTGTAAAAATGGATGATAGTGTAAAAATGGATGATAGTGTAAAAATGGATGATAGTGTAAAAATGGATGATAGTGTAAAAATGGAATAACTGAAATTCTAACTGTGAACCTGCAACTTTGTTCCCTGTTCACATGTTTTGACAATGAAAAATGGATGATAGTGTAAAAATGGATGATAGTGTAAAAATGGATGATAGTGTAAAAATGGATGATAGTGTAAAAATGGATGATAGTGTAAAAAAAAAAAAAGTTATAAAACAAATTATTCAATCGTAAATTGTCAATAAATTAAGGATTTTGTTTCAAAGACATTATATATAGCACTATATAAAGATATGTCGAGAGACGGAGTGCTTGTGCAAACCAATCTTGAGATTGTCACCCAGAAGAAAACAGAGTAACAGAATTAAAAAAAAAAACACCTTCATTGGTTGATTTTTAACAATCAAATATTGTAGAGCATGTCAAGTAGAAGAATGTGGGTGACAGTTTTTTGCACAGATTTTATATTGGTTGATCTAACCAGAGTACATCCCTGTACTAAAATTGGTTTGTGCGCAGGTGAGGTCATCCGCATTCTTTTACTTTTCAAGCTCTAATTTTTTTTTCCAAAGCACTAATATAATTTTTCAGTCCAGCCCCCCTAGACAATGTGTCATTAACTCAAGAAAAGATAACTCAATGTATGGAAGTGACAGTTGTCACGTGACTGGCAACTGTCACTTCCATACATTGAGTTATCTTTTCTTGAGCCAAATGACACATTGTCTAGGGGGGCAGATTCTTCAAGAATAAAGAGAAAGCCTTTAATACAGGTTCAACTGTAATTACAACATGACTTCAAAATATTATAAGTAACAAACAAACAATAACATGTTTCTTTACCGACAGAAAAATTTCAAACTTTATATAAATACCTAAATTGTGTTTTAATTATGAGATCAAAAAAGTATTTAATACCCTACAGCAAAAATTATAAAATAAATAAAGTATTTAATTCAAATTTAAAAGTAATCATTAATCTATACTCTTTCATACATAGGGTAGGCAGAGAACTGAGTGCCACACATTTCTGACTCGACAAACATTCATTGCTTCACGTTCACCACTTATCTTATTAAGGAGTTCTTACCAGCCTCTCTGTGAACTTCTGCCTCTCACTTTACTCCTTATAACCTTACATATTCCCATACTTTCGACATGGAAAAACCACCCTGACGTGATATTCTGTTTTACTGCACATTTGTTTCAAAGGTCTCATTGTAACAGCATTTATTTACTTTCATATATTTTCTGTCACACTCAAGTTTCACTCACATACATTAAAACCTTTAGCCATATTCAATATCAAAAATCAATGTTGACCAATCATACTATTTAAAAGATTGATGTGTCTAAACATAGATATATATATATTACAACCAAAATACCTAGCCTTACATTTTTACTCCTCACTCTCCAAGGGGACATAGTAGGAGTTTATGAATTTGCAATTTTTAAGGTTATTCTTTTATTGCAGATTATCAACTAGTATTTTGCTGAGATTGTATTCTGAAAGTTTCATCACAATGTATCTGTGTGTATGTGCTGTGTACTATATACAGTGTGTTTATTCTACTTTATTGATTATAGACTAATTACTAAGTACTAATTCGATTATTTTCAATTTTGTATATTTGTATATCTGATGCTCGCTTAGACCCCATTAGATTTTGAAGGATATCTGATCATTTTTTTTAACTGTCAAATATTTTAAAGTGACCCCAAGCTCAGGAAACTTAAAAATTGATATTTTTATTTTCAAATTGCTAAAAAAGCACAAACTTTCATATGATGGCACTGAAGAATTATTAAGTTTTCATAATAAAATATTTAAATCAAAAATAATTTGAAATTCATTTCATGAAAATGCTGTATATTTCCCATACAAAATTTTAATAATTTGTAGTGACTTGGTAGTGAGGGGTAAAGCGTTGGCCACAAACCACTCGTTTCCTTTTAATACACATATGTTGATAAAAAAAGGTTGTCTATATCACAATATAATGTTTTAAGTGACTTGCTTTATTTTCTAAGTAATGATAAAGATTAAATATAATCTATTTTAATGATTCACCATGAAAAAATTTACATATTTTTACATACTGTTACAAATACACACAAACAAATCGTCGACATTGACATAAGATTTCACATCTCTTTTACATATAAATAAAACTCCTTATAAGCACAAGAAAAAAGCATTAAGGTGTAAATAAAACATAAATAATCAAAACCATAAAACTATTTTTAAGTTATTAAATATTTTTCAGACTCAAATTAAAAATGCTGCCAATATTATCAACTAAAAATTAAGTTACTGAGCCCTTGGAGTGATCTTGTAGCACTAAACGGCACTTTAAAACCTAGTATTAAATTCTCGTATATTGAATCATTAATGAAATTAAATAAACTTTCTTATAGGCTTATATTCACCACATTATTTGTAGATTAACCAACTGGTTTTGGAACTGTTTCTCCCCTCATCACGCTAATTCAACCAGTAGCTCAAATCCACAACAAATGTGGTGCATATAAAAAATGATTATAAAGGTTCAATATAATCATTATTAGATATTGTATAAACACAATTATTTAATCAATAATTTGTACAATGTTGTGTGGAAAGCAGAACTAAAAATTGTTTAAAAAATTCATTTACATATTTTACTTTCAACCTATTAATATTAATAAAACTAAAACCTTATAAACATTATCAGAATAAGGCATAATATGGTAAGTTTTGAAGCATAACCATGAGGTATTTCACTTATGAATTAATCATAATAACATTGATATTATTATTGTAATGTGTTAATAAAAAAAATCTTTAAAAATTCATTATCATAACATTGTATTACATTCAACAGACTCGGCAAACTTTTGAAAAAAGAAATACATGCATTGTATATAATGAAAATTCTAACTGACAAAAAAATGCTTCTGGACATATTTCCGAGAGATTTATGTTTCGTCATTAAATTATACAAGCGAAACGTTTACAAGGCATAGGTCACATGAAAGCAGAGTAAATACAGTTGAACGTATGAAAGGGTATAAAATGAGAACACAAGGAAAGAATAATAATAATAAACACTTCTTTGCACCCTGTGCAAGTGGCGAGTTTATTGCCGTATGGCAATTTCTTCCAACTAACCAGTTTTTCCAGCCCAGAGAAGCAATATCTGCATGTGAAATGAATTTAAATAAATTTCTCTTCTGCCAGGAATTGAACCCAGGACACCCGCACAGGTACCGATGAAGATGTTATTTAAAATAGAATGAAAGTGAACATGCTGAGATGGTTTGGACACATGGGAAGAATGAAAGAAGAACGCCTGACGAAGAAAATATACAAAGCCGATAGGAATTGAACAGGAGGTCGTGGTCGTCATTGAAAAGGATGGCATGACCTTGTGAACAACGTACTGAAAGAGAGAAATGTAAGAATCTTTATAGATAGGAGAATGTAGTGTTTGGTTCTCTCTGCCTAGCCCGTGATAGACATGGCGTGATGGTGTGTTTGTATGAACAACTCAATAGACACGAAGTTGGAATATTATAGGAGAACCAGGAACTCAAGGCAAATACAGGGCTTACGACTTGTCATCGGCTGGATTGAAATGAAATATGTTTGCGTATATGCAACTTTTAAAAAATATTCAATTTTTTATAGCATAAGAATTAAAGACAAATGCTTTACAATGGTTCAGACAGAGAAAGAACGAAGGATGACTTTTGGAAGATGCAATGCATGAGGCAAAAAAAATCTAGATCTTCAACACATATTTAGCCACTTAACTGATTTACTCGTATCACTTGGATTTCTGCTTGTGTTTATGCTTGTTTTAGTGTTTACAAAATTTAGCCGTGTGCAGTTCGTCACAGTGACTTTTCTAATAAAATGTAAAAAAACGTACAATTTTTGGACATCCTTTATCGCAAAAATCCAACAGTTAAGTGGTTAAGAATAATGTGACATTCAGTTCTCTCTGCCTACTCCAATTAAAGAAATGACATGACGTTTTGTATGCATGTCATTCATTTAATTTTCAGGCAACCATTACGATAATGGCAAAATAGCACTGACAATTTGTATAATGATAACATCACGTATTGCAAATCATCTATAATACAAAAACTTTCATCATTCAATGATTCTATGACACTGTGACTAACAATTTAGTTACAAACTCCAAAAAAGTGCATGTCAGTTATGACTATGTAGTGGGTAGTGGAAGGTATTGATAGATGTATAAATTTGAACAACGTAGTCTACTCAATATCAAACAAAGAATGTAAATAAAAACAAATTTTGGAAATAAGAATTTTGACACTTTGTATTTTAAGTACATATTTCTAAGTGTATATATTTACACAATGACTGTTTCGTTTTTGGAATAACTAAATATTGATTCACTCACCACAAACAAACTACAAATGAATTTAATATCATTGTTACAGCCAACCCTTGATAACCTATATCGCAAATCATAAATTGCAATTACTCAATTTGCAATGTTGAAGAACACTGAATGCTATTTTATGGAATGAACAGGCCCTCGTTATACAATTTTGTAATAAAAATTACAATTGAGCGCAAATTATAAAATTGTAAAGAAAAACAATAAGTACTAAGTTAGTGTAAACTGTATAAGAGAACAAAAATGTGTATGTTATATTTACACACAAAAACATCAAGACATCAATCATTCCTAACAGGAATGGTGCCATGCACCAGGGGGCCCTGAAGTGATCTGGGGAGGGTGGGGACGTTTATGGTAAAAGGCAAATTCAGTGAGTGTTGAGGATTAGTAGACGCCCACCTAGACAATGGAAGGAATCAGAGCACAGGCCGTGTGACAAGTGCAGAAGTACATGAGATGAGGCAGAGCAAGAATAAACCTAAAATTTCTGTACAGTATCTAGGGATAACTTTCGTGGACGTACTTCTAAAAATATATTATTTGTGCATTGATAAGACAGAAATTTTAATGCTGCATGGCAATTTTGTTTATTTTGATGATACAAACAACACTGAAAATATTATATTTACTTTTTTAGTAATATAAGAAGTATTTTTCTTTTGGAAATGGAGGCAGTGAGTATTTTTCTTTTAGAAAAGAGGGCAGTAGAGCAAAAAAGGTTGAGAGCCACTGGTCTACATGATGAAAATTTAGAATTTGATGTAGAAAAGTGTAATTGATATTAAAAAATTACAACTTTCTACTATTATTTATTTATTTCATATTACTTCTCGGGCAACTAACAGGTACTATGTCAAATATTATTAAACAGGCACCCAATAACAAGTTGCCACATTCTGGAGACTTACAATAATCGTCTCACAGATCCAGACTGAAAACACAATTAAAAACTGTGTCTCCACTGGGAATCGAACCCGGGACCTTTGGATCAGCAGTCAAATACCGAACCAACTGAACCATGAAGTCCGACATATTATATAGTAGTTGAGAATAAAAAGGATGAAATGAGTTGGTTAGACTAAAGAAATTATTTAGATGACTAATATAATTGTTTAAAAGACTAGTGGTATTGTTAAAAAAAGATTAAATTACACTAATGATGATGTCACACATTCCAATAATGACTTTCAAGGACAAACTAAAATGAAAATCTAAACACTGCTATTATATTCTAAATTACATACACTGTTAGTGCCATTAATCTTAAACTAACAAATATCTGTTAGTAAAATGAATTTGTTCATCAATTGACAAACAACAATATTTAATTAGAGCATCTATATATATATGAATAGTGATAAAAATCCATATGATCAGAATATGTGGATTTCCTATTTTCGAAAGTAGGGCTGATAGAATTATCTATAAACATCTCTGAAATGTCAAGATATTTGCCGATAGCTATACAAACAAATCTGTAAGACTAAATAAATATTTTTAGGTTATTATTGGGAGCAATATGCGAGAGTATGCAGAACAAAACAAGGACATATGTGGCAAAGATTTACAATACAGGGGCATCTCACATTGATGCGTATATCACATATAAGTAGTTTCCAGCAAATAACTTGAGAATTTTCACTTTGGAGGGGGCGGTGTGCACATACACCAAGCAATAAAAGCACAAATTTGCTCTGTGCACTTGACATAATCAAACACACCTCATGTGACATTTTCCACTAAATGTATGAAGACCCGTAATAATACAGTTTTTGAATATGCTTTAAGTGAAACGTACTGATATTTTGATATTATTTTGTTACCCTTAACTATCTAATTAAAGAATATATCAATGTAAGAAAATAAGGAAGGATATAAACAAACTAAAAGTATAATATAAAACAGAAACAATACACTTTACCAATGTTAGATACATTTTTATGGATGACACCAATCAACACAATGGGACACCAATAAGCTTTTCAGCCACTGATTTATTAAACTTCCAACTCCTATATAAATTTCCACAATAGCGAAATATTATCTTGAAAACGTTTCCTTTTATTATATAATGATAATTGTAAAGGATCAAGAAACTTAACCAGCACAAGTGTAAAAATGAGATCACTTACTTTTAAAATTTTTACTACACACTTTTCGTCATTTTTAACGGTAACTGCTTCAAACACTTCGCTGTATTTTCCTCTTCCGAGTTTTCGCACCAACTGGTAATCATCCTGGTTCCCCCAGTCCACCACGTAACTCTCGTAATCCCAATAATCCCTAGTTTTAAGTGCATTGTTAACGTCGGAGTAGACTCGTGCTCTACTAGGCAATGCCATTGCCATTCCCTGGAGACACGCCTGTCTCACAGAACCTCTGCTGGCACCGAAGCTCTTAGTAACAGCTGCATAAGTGTTACTTAATGCACCTGTAACCAATATTCGACATTTTACTTAGCCATAACCAACAAATTTATCACTTAGCACAACACAGAAAATGAATCTTCGTAGCCACATGTTCTTACTTATATCCAGGCCTCTCCGACAACATTATATTATTTTTAGGAATCTGACGGTTCTGTGAGATTATATGTGAACCGTATGATAATGTCGAATTGACAATTTACTAATTTACAGACAGCAGCGAAGCGAAATGGCAATGGGTGATCAATTTGAAAGGGCGTTAAAGAGTAAAAATCTATCCACTCAAGAAAACACTAACAGTTAAGATGTTATCAAGACTCCGAAGAGCGGAAAATAGGTCTAAAAATGAATTACACAAAACATGCGTCAAGACTTACAACCATTTTATAAGAACTTTTAACGTCGTAAGAGAAACCACACGCCATTACTCGATAAATTGTCGGAGTGGCCGCAGTCAAGATGGTAATAAGTTGAACGTACCTAGCACATTTCGGCATAAAATCCTGAAATATAATATTAATATATCGAACTACCTAATAACGATTATTAAAAAAATGTATCTAGACACAGCCCTTAGTAAAATATATTTTTAAAATTTATAACTCGACCGGCTTCTAAGCGTATAAAATACAAGATGGACGCTCGCTCATATCCCGCCACGGAAAACTAGATGCGAACTTTTTGTACACGGCCACACACGGCACATTTTAGCCCACTCGTTGATAAATAGTTCGTTACTTGGCCGCAAGGTGATCACACTAGCTTATTACGAAGATTGAAATTTTTGAAATGTCATATTAATTTGTAAAAATTTGATATTTAATGTTTTTCAAACTCTTCGAGACGCAGCTTTGTGTTTTAAAAATTTACTTATTTTAAAGAAAAAAGCTTCGTATATAATACAAAATATTTAACTATTTCTCAAAATTTAAAAAATATTGCTATAGACAATAATGTTTATTAGCATAGACAATATGAACACAAAAAATCATTTATTTTAAATATTCTACTCGACTTTTACGTATAATGTTTTAGGTTTGTTTTGTTTAAAAATATTTTTTGCAATTTACTTCAGTAAGAAATTTGCACCAAGGCGAACATAAAAGAAAACAAAGTAGTTTTTGCCATAGATGTACTTAAGGTAATGGATGGAAGCTTGGATACAATTTTTGAAACTGCAGGGTAAGGAATCGCCACCATGTTGGATGAACTATGTTTCATCGTGACCATGCATATAATTACATAAAGGAATGGATGGAGGCATTGATACAATTATTTTCGAAGCTGCAGGGAGATTCCAATAAAGTGCAGTTTTTTCTTCAAATTTTTTATTTAAGTAAATGAAGGACATGGTTGTTACAAACTGGAATAAATAAAACCATTATTTCGTTATAAAAAACAAACTTATATAAAATCAAATCTATAAAATGCGAATAATAACAAAAGGAAAATTTACTTCACATACAAAAAATAAAAATTATATGTAATTGACGCGACCTCTCCTGTTCGCGTTGTTTTTATTTGAATTCGGCGCTAAATCAGACCACAAACAAACATTTGTGAAAAATTAAGTGTGAGAAATAAAATATTTGACAATAACACATAACCTGAAATGTGACATTACAAGTGACAGTGACAGAAGACAATCGAAATTATATATGCGTCGTGTCGACACTGACCGCGCTCACTGAACGGCAGAGGGATGTATGTCCGCATCCCTCGTGGCCAGAGCAGCTGTAAACCTCACCAAAGGGTGTCGGTTAGGCTCGCTCCACATCGGCAGCCATGAACGTGACACCTGGAGTGCCGAAATGGATCGGCGCACCACCATTCGGCGAGAGAACCGCTTTCCAGGACCGAAGCGGGTGCTGAGTTTGGAAAGTGTTCCAAACGCTGTTGGGTCGCGCTGGACCCTGGAGCAACGGCCTGCATCTTGAGACTCGCTTCGCCGCCGTTCGCTCCCGACAGTCACCCAACCGGCATCTGCCGGTGTCTGGGACCCGAGGTTGCTTTCGCCGATAGCCTTGCCCCTTAGCCCATCGACGACGGTCCATTCCGGCATTGACGGTGCATCAGCGCGCTCATGGCGTGAAGAGAGGATTGTGTGTGCCCCAGAAGCCAACTAAATATGTGACAATTTTATTTTCCCGGTGACAATAATTCGGCTGTATTTGTTTTTAATTTATTTATTTTAGTGAATTTATTTAAATTTGTGACGTCCAATATTGACTCTATTTATCTTAATTTGTGACGTCCTAATTTATTGCAAATTTTAATTATTTATTTTATCAAACATTTTTTTTTCATCATTTTATCTTGTGACATGACCGTGCTGTCTGACGTATGTGCTCTGACACTTGTCTTAACATTTATGTATCGTCAGACCACGGCTTCAGTTATAGTATAATTTCTATTCATTCTTGTTCAGCGAGGTTATAATAATAATAATAAATTTGGATTATTTTTATAGCGCCGTTTTTGTGATAACCTCACCTCAAGGGCGCTTATGTGTGGAATATCTAATTCCATTATTGACTTTCAAAAAGTGAGCTCGTCCTCGAAGCCTTTTGGGAGGAGGGTATCATAAGCAAAGCAATAAAAATTATATGTATTGAGAACAAACTTATAAATATACTTGAGAAAACTTTTCGGCCATTTTTCTTTTCAGCAGCAGTGTTTTTTTTGTTTGTATTCAATTTTCAGCAATGACGATCATTATCATATACTTACCTATTTAACAAGTATTGTATTTCTTCGTCACGGCACACTCTTTTGCCTCTGCCATATTTAATTATTGTATTGTATTAGCCGGTATATTTAACTCGTTTTCCACTCTCTTCCTTGTTTTATACGTACCTATACAATAATAACTCAACTTCAACATAAAATTCATGCCAGTTGAGAGCCTCACTAGAGGTGAGGTTATACGCACCAGACGACATGGAAAACCCTCTCGTAGGTCAACCGTTCTAATTTTAATATGTGATGTGAACCGTCCCGGTCTGACGAAATATTGTTGAAATTGATGAGAACAGTCACACTGCGGTTTGTTATATTTGATTTTAAAATATAATTGAAAACTATAGCAATTCTTTATTGTGACGGAAACAAACATTGTTTATTTGACCTCAACCTCTGCCTGCTCAGGAGAAGGTTTTATATTAGGTAGTGGTACTCTACTCCACTAGCGTCTACATTCCGCATTTACCATTCCGCATTCTGTTTCCGGTTGGTTCTCTGATTGGTTGATATCTCGTAGTATGGAGTCAAATGAGCTGTGAAATTTTATATTAAATGTGAAAAATTAAATAAAAAATGTAAATTTAATTTACAATAATTTATAATTCAATTTATAAAGCAACTCGCTCACGCGAGTCGCTATTATTATTATAAACAAACTTAAACCTAACCTAAGAATGCAGAAAAGATGAGCTGGGACTAGACGCTACTCTCTACCCCCAGTTACCTAACACACCCTAACACAGTCGGCGTTCCTTGCGCATCGTGTCGAAGGGAATAAAACTATCAAGACATCGGTCGGGCCCTGCCCCTGGAGCCATGAAGACCTTTCCTGAAATGCCAGCAATAAACGTTGCAGCACCATTTCAGCTGGAATGCTGTCTGAGCCCTGCTGCCCTAACGACACCTGCCCAGCCGTAACGGTTTCCAATATAGCCGCTCAACCAGCATCTGCTGCTTTAGAACAGGAGAAGCATTTTTCCTGGTATCATGCCTCCATCAACCAACGACAACGATCTTCCTGGGCATTGGATGTGCCCATGGAGTTCTTTTCAATGTTTCATTATTATTTTTGTTCATATTTTGTTATTATTTCTTTCCTTATATTTGTCGCCTTAGAATACTTTGCTCGTGTACATAACTGCACCATTTGAACCCAGATCTTCTCTGTTGATCGATATACAAAAACCTTTTGAGTTCATGGAAGACTCTTACTTTATGTTGAAGCTACGCAAATTGTCGATTTGTGTGTGTGTATGGTATTCAATTAGGAACGCAGTTTATATAATATTATATTTTAATGGATTTGCATAATATTTACAAATCAAATGATATCAAAAAATCACGATCAACGACAGTAAAATTGAATGTATACAAATTTTAAACTACAGGCGCTAATTTTATAACAACACCCAGAGGGTATACAAGTTGCAGCATTCCAGGAGTTTCTGTTATCATTAGTTGCATGTAACACATGAGATCCAACTGCCGATGGCAATAATTTGTCCTATTCTGATTCGTTTCAGAGTACGAAAACGCCTATAACCAACGGGCGACCGTGGATAAAAGGATTTTATCTGCGCGGTGTGACGTAATGAGTCCCGTTGACATTTCTCATATACTAAAATTCAGACGGATAAATTTAGACGAATCAGAATAGGACATAGTATGTATAATTGAAGAATACGTACCAAACTATGAACACTAAACACAAATTTATATACATTTTAAGATATTTTGTTTACTATATAAAACACGTAAGTATGTATGTCAGGATTAGGATAGTATGGAAGTCAGTCTTTTTCTTACCCAGAATATGAAAACAGGATGATGGTATGTATGTTTTAAGTATCAAACTATTGAGTCCCCGTAGATACTGTGTAGTGTAAAATATGTCACTAAATTCAATATTTTATAAAAATTGTTAAAAAGTTTGAGATGTACTACTACAATGTTAATATTTTCCAACTGTCGATTCGTTAAAGAGAATGAAATTCTTTTGAAGGAAGAGGCAGTTTAAATCCAAGACGCGTGTATGAAGGAACAAGAATTATTTATTCTTATATGAAAATATTTGAATTTCAGTATAAGACTTTGATCCGGGTTCAATTGAACCAAATTTATTTTTATAAATAACACTGTTAAAGTTTAATAAATTGTTGTCTTTTCCGTGTGTGCTATACACATTGCCAATTCACAAGCAAATGACAGGCGCAGTGAATATTACTGTAAGTCGGACTCAGTCAACTTTGATCGATTGTACTTCAATATCAATAGTTAAGAATTCAGTTGACGCATCACATTGCTAGGTGTGGTTGCAAGGAATTGCTCCAAGGCAATAAACAATTTATTATATTTATCATAATGAAACTATGAATATTTTACTTAATGTTAAAAAAAAAATGACGCTGAAAATATATGTTATATTGCCATAGCGTCTGTCTGACTCTACCTAAATAAACGCAAATTTACAAAAATATTCACAATATCAATAGGTACAATGATGTAAAACAATACTTGATTAATAATTCCAATTATCAATTAGTGGCATTGGATTTTTCTATAATACAATACAATATTAGATTGTTACAAATAATTTATATTACTTACCACTAGTAATATTTCTTTTGTTCCCTTTGCAATGGTCATTTCTGTTTTCCAATGCGACAAGGACGACAACTATTGCACTAAAAAGAAATAATCCAGTGTATACCGAAACCATTTTATATAAAAAAACACCTACTCGAAAATCGGTTTAAAAACAGAGTTACATGATTGTAAACAGTGCATAAACGAAACTCTATGAAAATTTGTAGCGGGAAAAACTGCACTGAGATGATTGTCAAAAAAGTACTCACACAATATTGTATGTATGTCATTTACCCTTGAGCGATGCAAATAATCTAACATAATTATTTTATTTTGATACGAATCAAATGTTGTGTGATATGTTTAAGATGTGTTTGATACATAATATAAAATAATTGTAACAGTTTTTCTTAGGTATCTAAAGTTTCCTACCTACTACTTATTCATTAAAATGAATAAAGAACCCATGTTTTTTAGTAAGTATCCACATAATTTTTCATAGAATCTTCTAAATTCAAATAAGTTTTATAGCTACTAATAATCAATAATAATATATTTCTGCAGAAAATTAATCGCCTGGCAACATTGTGCGATTATTTTAATACTCTATAATGAAATGAATAATAAGTCGTGTTAAAACTCAAGTTTGGTTTTTCTTAAATAATTGAATTCATACAAACGAATAAATTTGACACCACCAAATAATTACTTATGAATACGAATATCTATGTGTCATTTCAAACAATCTAGTTGCATGTAACACATGAGACCCAACTGTCAATGGCGATAGTAAGTATAATTGAAGAATAGCTGTTTTGTTTCCCAAAATAAAATAAATAAATAATACGTACCAAACTATAAACCCTTAAATCCATATTATTGAATATTTTAAGATATTTTGTTTTCTATACAAAACATATATGTCAGGATAGGATAGTGTGGAGATTTTTCCTACCTCGAATAGATAAACGGCTTGATGGTATGTATCTGTACATAATAGCCCTCGTAGATATTGTGTAGGTATACTGCCATACAAATTTTATGAAACTAGGTCGTCACTGAATTCAATTTTTACAAAAATTGTGCTATTATAATGTTTAAAAAAAATTTGAATTCGTCCATATATACATAGAACATACATGTATTCTGCGAACCCTCTAAGTTGGTATTTTTTACTTCAAAGTTGGAAAAACCATGCAAAATGTCTACCGCTCCATACGATTCTCTCACAAAGTACAAGGGTTAATGTAGATTCACTAGGTATGTCTTGACTCTTAAACAAATTGACAGATGCAATATAAGTATTTTTTATAACTTGGTTCTTTAGCATACACCCTAATTTTCAAATTACGAACATAATTTCAAAATGTCGACAGAAAATCACGATATGAACCTTCTACAATTTTTGACGATGGCTAATTGATTAAAAGTTGCGCAATTCAATAAATATATATTTCCTGAATTGAAATATATTTATTTGTAAGTGCTCCATTGTATATAACCGCAGATATATACATAAACAATCGTTATCGTATGATGAATATTATGTAAAACAATTATGACGCAATGAAAGAAATAATTTGACCGTGAAAATAAACAAGAAATTATTTTGGAGTGACATTTTGGAATATATACCCGTGGCCATGGGATAAGTTCAACTCGGAGGTAAACATGTTGTGACCACTAGTAATAATACTGTAATATTATTTCACGTAAGTTAGGTACTTAAATTATCTCCAGTGCAGTTTATAGCCAACCATTTCATCACCACATAATATTAATTTTATTTCAATTCATAAATAATCGAAATAATACTTTACATTGACATTAAATCCACAGTAGAAGAAAGAAGAATCAGGACGAGTCTTGAGTATATCTTTTTTCTTCTTCTTTATGTAGATCATGGATTATGCTCTACTGGTAAAGTTGAATTACGTGGTGTTAGACCTAATGCGACGACATCCTGCCATGAAAACAGCTGTGCACAAATGTATGTAAATCAGAACGACAATCTTTATTCATCTACGTATATTTAATTTCTAGGTATTTTAAAATCAAACGAAATTGAATATTCTATTTTCTTGAATCAGGCGACTGTTTCGGTTGAATAGAACCTGGTATCAACTGGTCTTGATGGTCGTCCTGATACAAGGAAAATATATATGTAAAACCATAATTAATTTTATTTGTTTTAAAAATATCTAATATAATGGAGTTTTACACCTTAAATACCTACCGTCAATATTGATAATTTAAAACATTATATTTAATTTCATTTAGCCGATAGTTATTGGGCCCTGATATAAAATAATTTAATAAATTATTTATTATTGTTTGTAAATCGGTGCTGTGTCTGTGAAGGGTTAATCTTCTTGATTGAACATCAAATAATAGCATTGCATTAAGATACGGATAGGAAGTAAACCGTGCAGATGAAAATAAATGACGCACAATACACACGAGTGTTAATTACGAGCTAGTTTCGCTTGCATAATCAACCAATATTCTTAGACAAACACTACTTAATTGCGGCGATTCGTAATCTGTGGCATTTTTCTTTTTGATTTTAATTGGATTTTTTTTGTTGTCATTTCCGCGTTAAAATTTTTCGAAGTGTATTTTTAATTTTTCTTCTTCTTTTTAACTTATATGTGGCATTCCACTAAATCATTAGGCTGATTTCTGCCAGTAAAAAATATAATAAAATAATTTAGAGATTTGGGGTTATTGCATTATAGTATGGCGCTCGGTTCTCTCTGCTTACCCCGTAAGGGACATGGCGTGATGGTATGTATGTATTATAGATTGAATCCATAAAGCGAGGAAATTTTGCTATTTATAAATTAATATGCAGGGAATTTAATAACAGAAGATGTGTCATATTGATTGCTAGTGGAGTATTACGTAGGTATAATGTACAAATCATGTTCGGTGTAGATTGGATGAATTACTTTAAATTTACATAGTGAAATTATTTTGAAATAACATCATATATACTAAAGAATCTAAAGATATTTTCAGAGCAAAATAAGTGATACATTTCAAATCATTTTTATATTACTTAGATACAATTCATTTTGTTCATACCACGAGTGTACTCGTATTTGTATTTGGAACGAACGGTATCGAATCCTTCCTCAGAAGATGTCATACGTGCAAACAAGTAAATAAAAAACTGAGGACACCCTTTTAATAATAAAAATAATAATAAACACTTCCTTGCACCCTGTGCAAGTGGCGATTTTATTGCCATATGTCAATTTCTTCCAACTAACCCGTGTTTTTAGCCCAAAGAAGCAATATATGAGTGAGATATATATTTAAATAAATTTCAAAGTTTTCTTCACACACTAAATTTGCAATCGACTTTTCACTAGATTAAATTGTAAAATTCCATTACAGTACAGACAGGCATGTGAAGTTAAAAAAAGGGTTTAAAAATAATTTCGTCATTACAAAAGAATAATTGTATCTTATATTGTCTACGTATATCTACAATATGCCTGTTTTTTTAATTGAATAAATAATAATAAAAATAAAAACTTCCTTGTAAAGTGGTAACTTTCTTATACTAGTGATGAATTTATCTCTTAGCCAAAACTATCTAAAATTGCACGAGCAACTATATATTATATAAAAATGAAATGTTGTTCGTTGGAAATCCCGTTTGTTTATTTTCATTAGAAGTTTGATTTTTTTTACATAATTGCTTATTGGGTAACTATCAGGTATTGTATCAAATGCTTATTTGACACGCACCAAATAACAAGTTGCCATATTCTGGAGACTTAAGATATTTATCGTCTCACAGATATAGAGTGGAAACAAAGTTAAAACCTGTATCTCCACCAGGAATCGAACCCGGGACATTTGGGTCAGGAGTCAGATATCTAACCAGCTGAGCCACGAAGGTCGATTTGTTGTAAGTCCATCGCCATCGTCACGTGAAATAAATTAAGATTTGTCGTTTTATCTCAAACATATTTACAGATATACCTACCTAATACAAAGACGGTGAATTTACAGTAACAATAAAGTAAATCAATCATCAAATGACTGAAGGTATAGAAGGGACTGAAGGGACGGTAGGGACTGAAGGGACGGTAGGGACTGAAGGGACGGTAGGGACTGAAGGGACGGTAGGGACTGAAGGGACGGTAGGGACTGAAGGGACGGTAGGGACTGAAGGGACGGTAGGGACTGAAGGGACGGTAGGGACTGAAGGGACGGTAGGGACTGAAGGGACGGTAGGGACTGAAGGGACGGTAGGGACTGAAGGGACGGTAGGGACTGAAGGGACGGTAGGGACTGAAGGGACGGTAGGGACTGAAGGGACGGTAGGGACTGAAGGGACGGTAGGGACTGAAGGGACGGTAGGGACTGAAGGGACGGTAGGGACTGAAGGGACGGTAGGGACTGAAGGGACGGTAGGGACTGAAGGGACGGTAGGGACTGAAGGGACGGTAGGGACTGAAGGGACGGTAGGGACTGAAGGGACGGTAGGGACTGAAGGGACGGTAGGGACTGAAGGGACGGTAGGGACTGAAGGGACGGTAGGGACTGAAGGGACGGAAGTGACTGAAGGGACGGTAGGGACTGAAGGGACGGTAGGGACTGAAGGGACGGTAGGGACTGAAGGGACGGTAGGGACTCAAAGGACAGGAAGGACGGGAAGAACTGAATGGACGGGAAGAACTGAATGGACAGAAAGGACGGGAGGGACTGAAGGGACAAGAAGGACGGGAGGGACTGAAGAGACATTGCGACGCTTGTCAGGTACCTACCAGCTAGTTTTTAATAAATGTACTTCAGATGGGAATTGAACTCATGTCATATACATTATACATACCTATTCAAAATTATGTCTTATCTTGATAATTTCCTTCTTCATTTTCCTCTCGTAATAGATCCACAACCTGTTTTAATCGACTCACTCTTGTAAAGCGGATGACTAACTATACTTCCATATTTTTGGTGAGCTTCCATGCAGACGTTGACTTTCATCAGCAGCTAGGCGGACGAGTCTATTATAGTAAATTTATTTCCTAATAAGACTAAATACATAGCTATCGACGAAATAAACAAAAAAAATGTTGAATCTAAATTAAGGGCCGTATTTATAAATCAATTTCCAAAATTAAAAAAGTTTATCATACATAGATAGATATATAGAAAACGTGTAAATTTTGTCGTGTTATGTATTGAGCAAATTCTAAGTATGGTTTATATATGAATTCAGCCAATAGCATTTTGAATTAGAGTTATTAATATTTTTGTGAAATGAGCAAAATCGTAACATAGTTTGAGAAGTTGGTAATTACCGCATGCAATTTAGTGTGGTCACGTGGCCTTCAACTGGTCACAACTAAAATAGCTGCCCTAGTCACTAGTCACCTGCCAACAACCAAACTATAGGTATCTATTATACAACGCATTTCTATAGATTCATTTCTACAGACACAATCATAAACAGCTCAATAGTAAAGTTGTGTTCCTTATTCAAGAAAATGTGTATATCTGCTAATAACTTTAGAAATCACGTGGGTTTTAATGCTAGATTGGTATCTGTGCAAACAGTATCATTTTTACAGATTTTTTTTTAAATATTACTCCATAACTATGTGTCGTAGAGAAATAAATCTTTTATATGTTTAAAGAGCGCATAAAATCAAAATGAATGACAGATAAAGTTTTTTCATATCAACTAAGGTTTGTTCTTAAAATGCAAAAAATCAACAAATTTTGGGTTTCCGATAATTTAAATCACGTATCAACCTTTTTTACTGCACGCTATAGTTACCCTTACTAACACCTACATTCATAGTGCATTAGGCGATTCTAATATATCATGTTTTCAGTCACTAGATTTAACGTTATATGTCCTCTTAAGTTTAAAGTTCAGTATGAAATTGTCATCAATTTTTGTATAAATTAATAAAACCAATCAATTAATTTATTAATTAATCATACCTGGAAATAGACATTACTAGCAGCAGTAGCATATACGACGAAACATTGAGACAAGTAAATAAAGCAGCTGCAATATCGGGATGCCTAAAGGGAAGTATATGGAGGAATAAGCACATGAATATCGAAAGTAATGGCCTTTAAATACCTGGGGATAGACATTACTAGCAGCAGTAGCCTATACGACGAAACATTGAGACAAGTAAATAAAGCAGCTGCAATATCGGGATGCCTAAAGGGAAGTATATGGAGGAATAAGCACATGAATATCGAAAGTAATGGCCTTTAAATACCTGGGGATAGACATTACTAGCAGCAGTAGCCTATACGACGAAACATTGAGACAAGTAAATAAAGCAGCTGCAATATCGGGATGCCTAAAGGGAAGTATATGGAGGAATAAGCACATGAATATCGAAAGTAATGGCCTTTAAATACCTGGGGATAGACATTACTAGCAGCAGTAGCCTATACGACGAAACATTGAGACAAGTAAATAAAGCAGCTGCAATATCGGGATGCCTAAAGGGAAGTATATGGAGGAATAAGCACATGAATATCGAAAGTAATGGCCTTTAAATACCTGGGGATAGACATTACTAGCAGCAGTAGCCTATACGACGAAACATTGAGACAAGTAAATAAAGCAGCTGCAATATAGGGATGCCTAAAGGGAAGTATATGGAGGAATAAGCACATGAATATCGAAAGTAATGGCCTTTAAATACCTGGGGATAGACATTACTAGCAGCAGTAGCCTATACGACGAAACATTGAGACAAGTAAATAAAGCAGCTGCAATATCGGGATGCCTAAAGGGAAGTATATGGAGGAATAAGCACATGAATATCGAAAGTTATGGCCTCTAAATACCTGGGGATAGACATTACTAGCAGCAGTAGCCTATACGACGAAACATTGAGACAAGTAAATAAAGCAGCTGCAATATCGGGATGCCTAAAGGGAAGTATATGGAGGAATAAGCACATGAATATCGAAAGTAATGGCCTTTAAATACCTGGGGATAGACATTACTAGCAGCAGTAGCCTATACGACGAAACATTGAGACAAGTAAATAAAGCAGCTGCAATATCGGGATTAATAAGCACATGAATATCGAAAGTCCGGATATATAAAACATGCGTAAGACCCTTTGCCACCTACGAAGTAGAGACCAGAGCTGACACAACGAGAACAAAATCTCTTCTGATAACATCAGAGATGAGGACATTGAGATGTATAACCGGAAACACACTAAGAGACCGAATTCGAAATACTGAAATAAGAAAAAAGTGTAGTACGGAAGACATCGTCAGATGGGGAAGACAGCGGAGGCGATATTGAAGCTCACAAGTAAACAGAAAGGATGAGAATAGACTCCCACGTATCGCTCTCCAGGAGAACCCATCTAGAAGAAGACCACCAGGAAGACCTCCAAAGAGATGGCGAGACAGTTGACAGTCCACATCACAGGAGACAGAATAGCGATAGAAACAGATCTTCGGATCTATAAATAGGAAGAAGAATTAATTTTAATATAAATTATACCTAAATTTGGAATCTAATCTAAATCAACTTCATGAGTAGCCCTGATGTTGATTTTTATGTTTTCGTTCGTTTATTATAAATTTAAATCAATATAAATTTGACCTCTGCTATAAATTTCGAAAAGTTTCTGTTTTTAATATAATATTCCGATATATTTTTTTTATATCAAATAGATGTCATGAAACGACCTCAACTTATATAATTTATTGGTGAAATTTACAAGAAATTAAGGTATTGTTTTGTGTGGGTTGTTGCTAGTTATCAATATACATACATAGTTTACACAATTTTTTACATCAATGGTTAGCAAAGTAGTCCCTGAATATGTTAGGCACCTACAGGTCTTACGACCTGTCATTGGCTGGTTTACGTGATCACTCAAAGCGTTTGCCCAATGTTCATTATACAGGAAAATAATCCAATCCAATTGTACAGGAAAAAATACATTATATATGCTATCATAAATTTTAGGTATAAATTCTATGTAAAGATATAAAAAATACTCATTTTATTTTAAAATTTGAACATATAGGTAAATACCTAGATACTCGTAGTTTAGGCAAATTAAATATAATCTCTTATTTTATGCACTTTCCAATATGAAATCGATTAAACGTTCAACATAGGACACAGTATTCCATAGTATCTACGCCATACACAAAAAAAACATAACGACAAAACTCATAGTAGGTATAGGTACACTTATATGTGTATGATGCCTGTTGAGAAATTGATGTAAAAAACTACACAAAAAACATAACGATGAAACTCATAAGATACACTTATTTGTGTATGATGCCTGTTGAAAAATTGATGTAAAAAAACTACACAAAAAACATAACATACGAAACTCATATGATACACTTATTTGTGTATGATGCCTGTTGAAATATTGATATAAAAAAACTACACATAAAACATAACGACGAAACTCATAGGATACACTTATTTGTGTATGATGCCTGTTGAAAAATTGATATAAAAAACTACACATAAAACATAACGACGAAACTGATAGGATAAACTTATTTATGTATGATGCCTGTTGAAAAATTGATGTAAAAAAAACTACACAAAAAACATAACATACGAAACTCATAGGATACACTTATTTGTATATGATGCCTGTTGAAAAATTGATATAAAAAACTACACATAAAACATAACGACGAAACTGATAGGATATACACTTATTTATGTATGATGCCTGTTGAAAAATTGATGTAAAAAAAAACTACACAAAAAACATAACATACGAAACTCATAGGATACACTTATTTGTGTATGATGCCTGTTGAGAAATGTTGAAAAAATGATCCAGAAAAAGTCTTCGCAAAAAGAATAACGACGAAACTCATTGTATATAACTTAGATTATACATATAAATCTATGGTATATAATTATTGGCTTATGATGGTTGAAATTGAAAATCGGCTCTATTTCATTGTAGCGGGGAGTAAAACCATAATGTCAGAACTTACATGTAGTTTACGTGAAACCTGTCATGTATCGGAAAAGATGGGAATTGTTATAATTTACACACTGAATTAATTTGGTAAAAGACCTTCGGTATAATTCGGGACACAATAAAGGCGAAAAACATGACGTCTATTTTCTCTTCCGCATTCTTACCATATACGCATTGTTCCACTCTGAAAACAAAATGTCATTATATAAAGAATGTAAATAATTAATTAGGATACATTAAACTAATCGACTGGGTTAAAGTTGATTAGTTGTAATTCGAATGCACAAAAATGTAAGGATATATTTTAATATCATGGCTATTATTCTCTATTATGTGTCATAACCAAATGTATATTATTAGTTGCATATAACACATGAGATCCAACTGTCGATAGTGATAGTACGTATAGTTGAAGAATAAATACCAAAGTATAAACACTTTAATCCAAATTATTTAATATTTTATGATATTTTGTTTTCTATATGACATATGTAGGTATGTGTGTAAAGATAGGACAGTATGGAAGTCAGTCATTTTCTCCTACCCGGAATATGAAAACAGCATGATGGTATGTATGTATGTTTGGAGATTTAAGTATCAAACTATTAAGTTTTCTTACATAATATTATTGTGTATAGGCGACTGCCATACAAATTGTATGAAGCAATGTCATCACTAAATTCAATTTTTATAAAAATTGTTAAAAAAAATTTGAGATGTACTACTACAATGCTATTGTTTTTTATAGAAAATTAAATTATCTAGTTGGGGTGTTTCGGCTTTTTTCGATATTTTTAAAATATTTGGAAATAAAGGCATTTAAACTCATAAATTTATAATAAAAAAAATATTTTTATTAATAAAATATGTTTGAGAAACCCTGGAATTTTTTTGAAAAAATCAATTTGAGATATTGTATTTGTCTATGTCTATACCAATTTCCAGCATTCTAGCTTTTATAGTTTCTGAGATATATGGAAAAATAAACCAAAAATTCAAAAGTGATAACCCCTGACTGAAACTAAAATTCAAAATTCTGAGTATAAAAGTTTTCTGAAATTTCTGAAATTTTGGGCTCTGTAAATTTAGCGGATCAAAAGTTATAAGGGGGGGGGGACACACAGACACACACACACACACACAGACACACAAAACTCACATAAAATGTTCTACTCCGAATTCTGAGTAAATCCATGTATGGGAACATATATGCTGCGAGGCCTCTAGTTGGTGTTAGTAGCATGCAAAAAGTCCACTACGCCATACAAAATGTTCCTTCGTACACGCATCTTGGCTTAATAATGTCGATTCATTCAGAGAATTGAATTCTCATGAACGAATCGACAGTTGGATAATTTATTCTGGAAACATATTTTTGTTCTATATACGACTTAATTCAAATTCGTTTAAGCAGCTACGGATTTTTTCATTCAAGCGTCTATAAACAAAATTGAAATAAATATTCTTCTTCTGGTGTCCTGTCAGGAACTCACGACGTTGGAGAATCCCCCTCTGTCCTGTGTTGCCTGTAAAAATATTTTACTTAGTAAAATTGTCAAATAATGTTAACAATAGAAATGTACCTACATAATAAAGTGTATTAAGGTGTTTTTTATCACATGTTTTTTTAATGTAAAAATTTAATGCATATAAATTGCTCATTGTACTCCTTTTCTCGTCACAATTATTGAGTGTACTTTACTCCTCGCTAACCCAAGGGAATATAGTGAGGAGTTATGAAGTCGCAATTTTATGGCTATTTTTATCATTTCAGATTATCGACTAGTATCATGATTGTATTCTGAAAGTTTCATCACAATATATCTGTATGTGTGTGCTGTGCATCTCAGCATGATCCTAGTTGATAATCTGTCGGCCTTCGTGGCTCAGTTGGTTAGATATCTGACTGCTGAGCCAAAGGTCCCGGGTTCAATTCCCGGTGGAGACACAGTTTTTAATTGTGTTTTCAGTCTGGATCTGTGAGACGATTAATATCGTAAGTCTCCAGAATGTGGCAACTTGTTATTGGGTGCGTGTTAAATTAATATTTGACATAGTACCTGTTAGTTGCCCGAGAAACAATATTAAATAAATAAGCTTAAAATTGCGAATTCATGACTATCCAAGGACTCCCCATTATAACCCCTTAGGGAAGTGAGATTAAGGTTTATTGTGGGAATAAAAATAATACACGGATATTTATCATCCATAAGTACCTACTTCATATTTTTGTATTTTTCTGTTATGTGTGCTAGTTTATTTTTATTTATTTATAAATTTTAAGAGTGATTTAATTTTTTTTAGCCTTAATCTCTCCTAATGGATTTCCTGTGTCATATTATGTAACTTTAACATCTATATATAAAAATGGATGTACATATATTTGTTTGTTTGTTTGTGGCCGATGGACTCCCAATCCAACCATCCGATTACGATGAAACGTTGGGAATTTGTTCAGCTCATTCCGGAGAAGGTTTGTGCATTATAATTTATTTATTTATTTATTCGATATCTAACAAAAAAAAGTTGGTATTGAGTTGATACTTAGTGGGTTTGTTCAGCGCGCACACGAGAAGGTTTCAAAATTAAAATTGATTTATTTCTTTAATATCTCACACAATAATTTACAAAAATTATCTATTTGGGATTGTCATTGAATTTTAGGGATTCGTTCAGCGAAGTTAAATTCAATTATTTAACTACTCGCAGAAAAGTAATTGATAAATTATCTTTTTGGTATTGCGAGAAAATTTTAAATAAAAATTAATAACATATAAATAAATCAAGGATCGAATAAATAATTAAAGAAAAATTTAAATTAAAAAATTAATATAGAAATAAATAAATAAATCAATCAATGATCAAATAAGTAAATAAATGTATAAAGAAATAAATAAGTGAAAAAAATAAATAAATACATAAATCAAAAAATAATAAGAAAAAATCCTATATACCCATATATAAAATTATATATCATGATATATAAAACTGGTCATTAGAACAGTTGTGAAATACGGCTGTGAGGCGTGGACAATGACAAAAAAGTCCGCAGATGTACTGGACACCTTCGAGTGGAGGGTGCTGCGTAGAATACTGGGGTCCGTGAATGATGGCGAAGCCTGGAAAGTGCGCTACGACGATGAGCATCTACAAGAAAACATGTAAAAGGCACCCAGAATATCTGTACATGCCAGAATAGGGATGAATAAATGAATGAATAGGGACGGAAGGGACTGTAGGGATGGAAGGGAAAAAAATACAGAAATATAATTAGCGAATCTAGAGAAGAATGTTAAATAATATAAAGGAAACATACCGACCAACCATTTTTATATATTTGGAGGTAAATAATTAAACAGACAGGAAAACGTCTGCCGGGTTTTACTAGTATAATATAGGTAAGTACATTAGTATTATTCTCTCACAAGTCCGGGTCAGTTTATATTGACATTAGTGATTAGTAATTGTTTAAAAATGTCGAAGAAGGAAATGTAAGGAATGTAAATGTATATATTATGTTACACGATGTACATATGTATGTATATTATAATTTTCCTCTATAACAGACAGACAGACAGACAGACAAACAAACATTTGATAATATTGACCTTCAATAATGACAAGTCCAAGTACATACATAATACTTACCTACACTTTCCTGGTAAATATTATTCAGTACAACGTACATCAAACAAATAAGGCATCGATATTTTTGACCCACAACTCTTGTTACATTTTTTTAACACAAGGTATTTACTTACTTATATATAAATACATAATTGAATACTAGTTGCATGTAACACATGAGATCCAGCTGTCGACAGCGATAGTATGTATTGTTGAAGAATAAGTATAACCAAACTATAAACCCATAAATCCAAATTATTGAATATTTTAGATATTTTGTTTTCTATACAACACATGTAGGTAGGTATGTATGTCAAGATAGGATAGTATGGAGGTCAGTCCTTTTTTTTAGGATACTATGGTATTTGTACTAAATTTCTCCCCAGCACAGGAGAAATTTATTTAAATTCATTTCTCGCGCAAATATTGCTTCTATGGGCTGGAAACAATGGTTAGCTGGAAGAAATTGCCATACGGCAATAAACTCGCCACTGGCGCAGGGTGCAAGGAAGTGTTTATTATAATTATTATTATGTATGAATGTTTGGAGATTAAGTACCTATCAAACTATTAGGTCTTCTCAGATATTGTGTATAGGCGACTACCAAGCGATGTCGTCACTAAATTCAATTTTTATAAAAATTGAGATGTACTTCTACAATGTAAATATTTTTTATAGAAAATAAAATTACTTATCTAGTTGGGGTGTTTCGCCTTTTTTCGATATTATTAAAAACTTTGGAAATATAGACAGTTAAACACATAAATTTATCATAAAAAAAATGTTTTTCTAAATAAAAAATGTATTCTAAAATTTTGAGCTCTGTAAATTGAGCGGATCAAAAGTTATAAGGGGGACACACACACACAGACACACAATGTTCCACTCCGAATTCTGAGTAAATCCGTATATAGAACGTTTCTTGGGTTGAAACTTTGTCGATAGGCTAAGAGAATAAAATTATCTTGAACAAATCGACAGTTGGATTATAATATGTCTTTGTCCAACTGTCAATTAGTTCAGGAGAACATTGTTCTCTTAACATATCGACAATGTTTCAAGCCAGGATAAGCGAGATTTGTGTGCACGGTCTACATTTTACACGGCTTATCCAACTTTGAAGTCAAAAAACACCAACTTAGAGGCTTCGCAGCATATATATTATGTGTGTCTGTCTGTGTGTGTGTCCGCCCCCCTTTTTTAACTTTTGATACGTTCAATTTACAGAGCCCAAAATTTCAGTATATATAAATAATAATAGGCCTACAAAACTTTTATTCTCAGAATTTTTAATTTTTGATTTAGTCAGGGTTTATCAACTTTTGAATTTTTACTTTATTTTTCCGTATATCTCAGAAACCATAAAAGCTAGAACGGTGAATATTGGTATAAATATAGAAAAATACAAATTCTCATATTCATTTTTTCAAAAAATTCCAGAGTTTCTCAAACATTTTTTATTGAGAATTTTTTTAATGATAAATTTATATGTTTAACTGCCTATATTTCAAAAGTTTTTAAAAATATCAAAAAAAGCCCAAACACCCCAACTTAGATAATTTAATTTGCTATAAAAAATTGTTGCATTGTAGTAGTACATCTCAATTTTTTTTAACAATTTTTATAAAAATTTAATTTAGTGACGACATTGCTTCATACAATTTGTATGGCAGTCGCCTATACACACTATCTAAGAAGACTTAATAGTTTGATACTTAATCTCCAAACATACATACGTATCATGCTCTTTTCATATTCATACATACATACCATCACGCCATGTCCCTTGAGGGGTAGGCAGAGAGAACCGAACGCCACATTTTCCTATCCTGGCACGCATCCCTCGCTTCGTCCACATTCATGCATCGTCTCATACATGCTCGTCTATTGCTCACACTTCTAACATTTCCGTCTTTCAAAATTTCGTTCACATGGTCGTGCCATCCCTTTCTTGGGCGTCCCCGACCTCTCAATCCATTCCTTTCCGCTCTGTATATTTTCTTCGTCAGGCGCTCCTCATTCATTCTCCCCATGTGACCAAACCATCTCAATGTGTTCACTTTCATTCTAGTAATGACATCTTTCTTCATCTTACATTCTTTCCTTATGTCTTCATTTCTTACCCGGTCATACATCGTTCTATTACAAATCCTTCTTAACGATCTCATTTCAACTGCATTTATTCTACTTTCATGCGTCTTCTGCCATGTCCAGGTTTCACTTGCATACGTCAAGGTTGGCACTACGACGGCGTTATGAATGGCAACTTTGGCATCCTTTGATATGTTGCGATCATTCATAATTGGTCTTAGTGCTCCATTCACTCTGTTTCCTGCCATAACTCTTCTTTCGATCTCTTTATCGAGTCGTCCATTCCGTTGAAATATGCTTCCCAAGTACACATATTCGTCGACTTGCTCGAGCCATTCGTTCTCTACTCTTATTTTACACGCTGTTCTGCTTTCACTCTTTTCAAAGACCATTGTCTTTGATTTGCTGGCATTCATCCTAAGTCCATTCTCTATACATCCTTCATATACCAGACTTACAAGATACTGTAACTCTTCCATACTTTCTGCTAATAGAACTTTATCGTCTGCATACATCAAATCTCGCACCATTACAGTACTCAATTTCAGACCCTTGCTTTCATCCTTAAGGGCTCTTATGCAGAAATCAATGTACAAGTTAAAGAGCCATGGAGATAGCACGCACCCTTGTCTAACGCCATTATTTATAGAGAACCACGTTGTCACTTTGTCGTTGACACGAACACATGCTTCGCTGTTCTTATATAATGACGCGATTGCGCGTATCAGTTTGTTCTTCACTCCATACACTGCTAGTATATCCCATAATTTTTCTCTAACAACTTTATCATACGCCTTTTCTAGGTCTATGAAGGCACAGAAAATTTTCTGATTTTTTTCCAGAACCTTTTCTGTGACCGTGCGCAGAGAAAAAATTTGGTCTATACATCCTCTGCCGCCCACAAACGCACCTTGGACATCCCATATCTTGCTTTCATATTCTGGGTAGAAAAAAAGGACTGACCTCCATACTATCCTATCTTGACATACATACGTTTATGTGTTGTATAGAAAATAAAATATCTTAAAATATTCAATTATTTGGATTTATGGGTTTATAGTTTGGTACTTATTCTTCAACGACAGTTGGGTCTCATGTGATACATGCAACTAGTTAATATTGAGTCAAAATACAAGTTCTTTTATGAAACAACCTTGATTTTGTTTTTCAAATATAAATCACACTTCCCTAGGGTTGTCACTGACAATAATATTTTATCGATTTTTAACTACCACCCATTTTTTAATTTGGTTTTTATTAATATCGAGTTAATATAAAAGTTTGCTATGAAATTATTGTTATTAGATCTATGTGTTACGAATTAATATTTTTTTTAATTATCTTTTATTATATTGTTTTGTTTTCTATTATGTATACTGTGTCCACATTGATTATTACTTACTTGATTTTTTGTTGTTGTTTTTTTATACATAAGTATGTAGGTATGTACATGTTAAAGAAATTACAGAGATTGATTACAAGCACTGAGCGTTCTTTTCTTTGACGCTGAGAATAGAAGAGAACCTTTTTGTCATATACATTTACTTCTTTATCTCTTTTTTACAATAATAAAATTCTGCCTCACAGGGTTTCAATTTTTTTTATAATCAAATAGAGAACGAAAAAGGATACTTTTAAGCTCAACCGGAAATGCTAACATGAAATAAGAGGAGAACCATTACTAGTCACTCATTCTTATGTAAGAGCACTCGAAAGCCCACGGGAAGTTCTGCGTTAATTGAACGTATGGTAAGACTTCATTATTCAACTTCACATCTCTATTCATTATATATTTATTATTATTTTTTTTTCTCTCTAATGTTACGACCACCGGGCCTTTAATTTGGGTGCGACTTTTAAAACAGACGTTTCCATAATTATAGACGTGACATGGTGAACATAAAGTGATTACATAAACCAGCAGATGACAGGCCATAGGTGCCGTTCCTGGTTCTTCTATAATATTCCAACTTTGTCTCTATTGAGATGTTGAAAATATTGGTAAACTAAAAAAATGTGTTCGGCCACTGCTCGCCATTAGTTTTCCTTATGAAAGAATGCGTTGGGACAACTTTCAATAAACGTGTTAATAAACTCTAAAACAGTATAAATAAATCCACTAAAAAATTTGTAAATGAACAGCATATTTTGAAAATAAAGATGAACAAATATTCACGCCTTTGTGATGAAACAACCCATTAAATGTGATGCAATCAATTGACAAACAGACAAGGCACATCGAAGATTTCACATCCACATATCTTTGTACCAATCAATCAGTGTCCCTTTCTCCCCGAAAGAGACAGAGAGAACCATGTACCGCATAGTACACAGCTGGGTAATCAATCTGCCATTCACGCTCCTGACGATTCCCTCTATTGTTAAATTGTCCAAAGAAAGTTAACCATGATGATGGGTTGTATCGTTATATGTATTGCTTTGAGTAGTCTATCATCGCAATATTCTCTGCTTTGGGTGTCGTCAAGAGCATCTAAATAAGAAATACATCTTTCCTAAGATCCTTTGTTGCATCAGTAACAAACGATGATGTACATGGAGGATGAGATAAATAGATTGAGACCGGTCTCCTAGATTGCTATTCCAACGTTTATACTACCGCTCTACAATTGAAACATATTTTACTAAAATACAAGTTTTGAATCTACATAAAACGTGTTCTCCCGTGTTTTTATATCGAAAATATGGTGAAAAAAACTATTGCCATCTATGAGAATGACGACAAAACTTTTTCTAATTACATCTATTGAGATATTTCTAGCGACCTTAAATATTTATTGACATTTTTTTAACATCTCAATAGAGACGAAGTTGGAATATTATAGGAGAACCAGGAACTCAAGACACCTGCAGGGCTTACGACCTGTCATTGACTGGTTTACGTGATCACTTTATGCGCTTGCGCAACTATGGTAAAAGCAGCTTATTTTAAACGAACAGTTACTCATTAATAAAATATAGAAAACTCTCAAAATTTCATTGTTAAAGGGACTCAATAAGAACAATTAGAAGGCATTATTGGTGAACATTGCGCAAGCGCATAAAGTGATCACGTAAGCCTGTTCAAAATTGTCAAAAAATATCATTGACTCCCGACAGGGAAAAAAATCCAATAATTGGGTATATGTAACTTTAAAAAAAATACCTGAAATATGTTTAGTAATGGATGGAATTACTATTGTTGATAAATTAAATATTTCTTGGAAATGAATTGGGATCAAGAAAATCATAGCATATTGTACTTTAATAATAAATCTCTAGTTTTCAAATAACGTAATTCAAAAGCATTAAAATTTGACAGAGATGGCGTTTAGCGTTTCTCGTCAGTTATTATCATAGTATTATCATATTATATTCTTTATTCGCATTGTTATAAGAAATGCAAGCCCAATCGCCAGTCGCTAGTTACCTACTCCAAATTGAGGAATATGTCGTGATGATATTAATGAACTTGGAATTATATTTTTTTAGAAGATTTATGAATTTGATAGTAACTCATTGGCGTATACATATCTACATAATACCATCACGCCGTGTCCCTTACGGGGTAAGCAGAGAGAACCGAGCGCCATATTACTCTATTTTTGCATACATTTTGGCTTCCTTTACATCCATGCAACGCCTCATACATGCTCGTCGATTGTTCAAATTCCATGTTTCCTTCATTCAAAATATCATTCACATGCCATCCCTTTCTGAGGCGGCCCCTGCTATTCTTTTTTTGGGTCAACCGTTTATCGTTTATTCTTTCAATATGTCCAAACCATCTCAGGGTATTCACTTTCATTTTACTTCTAATATCCTTCTTTATCTTGCATTCTCTCCTTATGTCCTCATTTTATATTCATCATATATCCTTCTATTACATACTCTTCTTAGTGATCTCTTTTTTACAGCATCTATTCTACTTTCATGCGTCTTTTGCCGCGTCCATCTTTTACTGGCATAAGTATTAAAAAAATATGATTTGAATGAATGAATCCAGCTCCTCTATTTTTTATTGTACATATTTAAAGAATGAATATTTCTTTAGAGTTAGAAGATATACAGCATGTATTAACAGTCCATAAATAATGATCTTTTTTGAGATATATAGAAATCGCTGGATGTATGATTGGCTGAGTTCCTTAAATATCTTACACCTAAGCCAAATATTCCGGGTTCGATTCCCGGTGGAGACACAGATTTTGATTGTGTTTTCAGTCTGGATCTGTGAGACGATAAATATTATGAACTCCAGAATGTGGCAACTTGTTATTGGGTGCGTGTTAAATTGATATTTGAGATAATATATGTTAGTTGCCCGAGAAGCAACTAGATATAAGAAATAAGTTGATGTTTAATTGATTACCTACTGAAGTATTAAATTTATCTGGTTGATTATTGTTACAATTAAAATTATTTTAAAGTTAATTAGTTCTCGAGAAATTCGTAATATAGCGTGTTGTTAGATTGACAGTCAAATTATTGTATTCTTTGAACGAAGAATATCTTGTTATTTTCCATAAGAAATATTTTGTCTTGTTATAGAGATTGGACATAACTGCTTATTCTATATATTCCTTTTAATATTATCCGTTTCCATGGAAACTGTATTGATCTTTTGTTAAAATTAAGTTGAATGCTTAGATTATAATATATGATATATAATTCTATGATTGAATGATAATCTAATGTTGAATGTTTGAAAATATAGTATGCGCCACGAATGACAAATATAAAAGTTTTTGTTATTCCAAATGTACATATATCCCAAGGTAGATGAGTCGGTAGCAGAGCTGCTAGTGCACTAGATAATCCAGAGGACGCGGATTCGTATCCTACGTCGACCGATTTAGTTCATCTATAATAATAATAATAATGAACTTCCTTGCACCCTGCGCAAGTTGCGAGTTTATTGCCGTATGACAATTTCTTCCAATCAACCAGTGTTTCCAGCCCAGAGAAGCAATATTTGCGTGAGAAATGAATTGAAATAAAATTCTCCTCTGCTGGAAATCGAACCCAAGACGCCCGCACAGAAACCGAACGGCTTACCAACTGTGCCACGGCGGTCAGCACAAGCGTTCGCTTAGTTTAGGTACTTTTACTTGTTTCAAGGATATATTCAAAATTAACTGTGGTTTTCCACAATTTCGGTTTATATAAGATAAGACCCAACATTTTCCCTTAGATTTCACAAGACATAACAAGTTATTGTTGTATCTATTTCAATAATTATTAACTCATTTTAACTTTTCCTTTGGTGCGAGTATTTTGACAAATTGCAATTTCTTCTAAATCACCAGTGCTTCTTACCCAGAAAAGCAAGATTTGCGAGAGAAGTAAACTTCTCATCTCCTGAAAAATTGAACCTTGGACGCTGGCACAGAAACCGAATCTGGTAACGTATGTCAACATTGTAATTGGCTTTCAACATTGTAATTGATATGTTCTATTGATAATTTAAAATTATCTGAATAATAAGTTAAAATAAATATAGTGCAATTCCAGCACAAACTGAAAAGGTCATTCATAAATCAAAATTTTAATTATAAACTAAGTTCCTATATACCTACAAAAACTAAGTACCTACATATCTACAAAAAAGATGTTACTTCATACCTATACATACAAAAACTATGTATTAAAACTACCTACAATAGTATTCGAATATAATCATAAACTACTTAGATTAATTATCATTATTATTTGAACAAATACAATAATTGTTATTACATCAGAACTTCGTTATACCCGTAATGTCATCTTCGTTACAATAAAATCGAACTTTCGACTCGCATGTCATCATCTGATCATTGTATTCATTACATTACCTAGGAATATTGATGTGAAAATGGCATATTTGTTACATAATAAAAAAAACGATAATTTCAAATATAACTAACTGTTAAATTAACTGTCAAAATATACATTAGGCAATAATTCTTCTATAACTATGTAAGTACGCGCTGTCTTATTACGAAGGTTGACTATTGTCAAGGCAACTTGTTTAATATAGGTTTGGATATACCTACTTAATTTATTCAGATAGGTTTGGATATACCTACTTAATTTATTCAGATAGGTTTGGATATACCTACTTAATTTATTCAGATAGGTTTGGATATACCTACTTAATTTATTCAGATAGGTTTGGATATACCTACTTAATTTATTCAGATAGGTTTGGATATACCTACTTAATTTATTCAGATAGGTTTGGATATACCTACTTAATTTATTCAGATAGGTTTGGATATACCTACTTAATTTATTCAGATAGGTTTGGATATACCTACTTAATTTATTCAGATAGGTTTGGATATACCTACTTAATTTATTCAGATAGGTTTGGATATACCTACTTAATTTATTCAGATAGGTTTGGATATACCTACTTAATTTATTCAGATAGGTTTGGATATACCTACTTAATTTATTCAGATAGGTTTGGATATACCTACTTAATTTATTCAGATAGGTTTGGATATACCTACTTAATTTATTCAGATAGGTTTGGATATACCTACTTAATTTATTCAGATAGGTTTGGATATACCTACTTAATTTATTCAGATAGGTTTGGATATACCTACTTAATTTATTCAGATAGGTTTGGATATACCTACTTAATTTATTCAGATAGGTTTGGATATACCTACTTAATTTATTCAGATAGGTTTGGATATACCTACTTAATTTATTCAGATAGGTTTGGATATACCTACTTAATTTATTCAGATAGGTTTGGATATACCTACTTAATTTATTCAGATAGGTTTGGATATACCTACTTAATTTATTCAGATAGGTTTGGATATACCTACTTAATTTATTCAGATAGGTTTGGATATACCTACTTAATTTATTCAGATAGGTTTGGATATACCTACTTAATTTATTCAGATAGGTTTGGATATACCTACTTAATTTATTCAGATAGGTTTGGATATACCTACTTAATTTATTCAGATAGGTTTGGATATACCTACTTAATTTATTCAGATAGGTTTGGATATACCTACTTAATTTATTCAGATAGGTTTGGATATACCTACTTAATTTATTCAGATAGGTTTGGATATACCTACTTAATTTATTCAGATAGGTTTGGATATACCTACTTAATTTATTCAGATAGGTTTGGATATACCTACTTAATTTATTCAGATAGGTTTGGATATACCTACTTAATTTATTCAGATAGGTTTGGATATACCTACTTAATTTATTCAGATAGGTTTGGATATACCTACTTAATTTATTCAGATAGGTTTGGATATACCTACTTAATTTATTCAGATAGGTTTGGATATACCTACTTAATTTATTCAGATAGGTTTGGATATACCTACTTAATTTATTCAGATAGGTTTGGATATACCTACTTTATTTATTCAGATAGGTTTGGATATACCTACTTAATTTATTCAGATAGGTTCGGATATAATTAACTTGGTCATAATATAAATTCTGATAGGGCTTGAAAAATAATACTTTACAATCTCACGTCGGTTATTCATACGTTGAAAAAGTCTACCGAAAAAGACTACAAGACCGCAATGTATACCTAATATTATTTTTGAATTATTATTGCTTTTTGATTTAATAATTTAATGGGTAGGACTATGTTAGGTATATTTGGGTACGTGTAATTTTCTCTCGTCCAATTGCTTTATTTTTATTTACTCGTACATAATATATCATGTTAAACATTGTTTTATTTGTAGGTACATGTAAAAGATGTAAGCCATAAATAATTATAGTAAATAAATAAATAGGTACCTACACACTGTTATGCCGTAAAAAATCACGCCATTTTCATTATGTCTAAACATATCACAATTTCATTATGTCTAAACATATCACAATTAAAATTTCGTGAAAGATTAGTACCTTCCTTTATACTGTATAACATATTACTAGATAGATACCTCATTCGCATTTGCGATAAACCCGATAATTTGGGAATGTTGCACATTTTTCGCGAATAACGCCAATTTTCACGTATAAGAAAAATAACTTCAAAATTAGGCTCTTTAATAGTGATATTATCACTGCTCTTTAAGACATTTTCGTAAAAAAATACAAAGCAAATCCACCGAAATGGCAGAATTAATAAAAATGTAACTTAGATTTCTGCGGGTGAAATCTACACAGTCAATGCATTAAATATAGATGTCTTCGTTGGAAAAATAAAAGCTATATATCATATGGATGCCTTACGCTAATGTCGATTCATATAGGTTTTAATCCTCCTGTAATACTGTTTTGACAGACAGAAGAACAAAACCCCTTTTTCAAAAACATAACGCTAATAATTAGTTAATAATAATTGTTATTCAGGTATCTAGATATTACATGTATGTACCTACTTACATTCTTTCAGTTATACTGCTTCCGTAAAATGTGCACTCACTATTTTTGGTTCCTCGTCTTCAAAGTTTCTTTAAAGGGCTCTCCGGTCTAAAACGAATTCAGATATTTCTGCAAGAAACCGTTATCAGTCTTCTCAACACAATATTGAGAGGATTTCGTAGGCCACCTATCCCACAAGTCCTGTTTATCCCCAGAGCGGATTCTCGTTGAACAACATAAGGACTATCATCCAGCATATTTTATACCACTACTCCTGAGAGTCCACCCTCAAACGTGGGGGCTCGCCAATCAAACATGGATCAAGAACTGACAAGCCGCTGACGGGGGGGCTTGCCCACACCCCTCGTGTACTTCTCAACACAACAGGCAATGATGATGTAAGAAAAAAAAATCTTCCAACTGGTACTTCTTCTTGAGCCCTTCTTCGTCCAGTAATAAACATAGGCCTCCCCTGCCTCCTTGTGCTACTGCTAAATTATACTAAATCAAGTATAACTTCACAGCTATGTCAGTATCGGGAGAACGCAAGCGTCAAAAGTTATGACCAATGCAGAGCCGTCAAAGAGCATCTTGGTAGATGGAAAAAGTCATCCAAAAGGTTGAGAGTTATGTTTATCTTGGACAAACTATGAAACTCGGTAAAAAAAATCAAGAGGGAGAAATTGAAAAAAAAGAGGTCTAGCATGGGCCGCATTTGGTAAACTCTTTTACCACCTCAAGTCTCCTAAGTATATGATGAACGACATATGCAGAGCATTGTAGAAAATTGGTCTCAAAATGAATACAACTGGTACTACTCCACTGTTTCCAAATAATTAATTAATAGTGAGCAGTTAGAAATTATTTTGAAATTGGCTAGTAAATTTACACGAAAATAAATGTTAATTTTACAGTTTGTTTGCTAATCTATGAACAACATTACTAAAGGCAGTAATTATGTAATTTCATACATCGATGGTGTACCTACGTGTCATAATAACAACAATTTACTTATGTTAAATGTTCAAGGTACAATTCTGTCTGTCAAAATTTTTACACCGGATACAAAAAGATGCGCGGCAGTTTAATAACCTTCGTATTAAATTCAAGTGTAAAGCGCACTATAGACGTGCGAGTTTTTCAACGCGGTCCGGTTTTCAATACAGGTTACTTCAATCATCGCTTTGCACGAGTTTTCTCCTTTATTTGTGACCCCTATTATTGCAATAACGAAAAAATGTAATATGCCATTTATGTGAAAAATTGCAACATTTTATTTTTGACGATAGACAAAGTTTTAAAGTGTCTGTGGCATTTATATAGCCATATGCCATATAGCCACAGCTGTCAATTTTTTAGTGTTGTCGTATAGAAATATGCAGCCTTCAGTTTCGACACTTTCAAAATAAACAAAAGACACCGCGGACGTCAATACAAACAAACGCCACAACTATAAAGACAGTAGGGATGCAAACGATACATCGATGTTTTCAAAACATTGATGTATCGTTCATAAACATCGATGTTAACATCGATGTTTTGATGAACGATATATCGCCGATAAATCGATGACAAAAGTCAAAAACATCGACATCGATCATAACTCATAACTTATTCATTTCGTTCGTAGATTCCGTCGCGTTACGACTTATTGACACGTGTACTTCTAATACGATTAAATTATTGTTTGCAATATTGTTTTTATATTATATTTTTAATTTCACTGTTTATATATCTTATTCTTTATTGTTATAGTATGTATATCGTCCGTAGATCCTCCGGACACTTGGACTCGTCAGTTACAGTTTACAAATAATAATTTAAATAACACAGGTATTATTTTTACTGTCGCGTAAACTGAATGAAATACGATGAAAATATTGTATAAATATGTATTACATAATGTGATATAGAAATATTCCACCTCGGTACACGCAAAGTCTAGTGAGGTGGATATATAGGTATATGTGAAAAAAATGATTTTTTTAAATTATAATAAATACATTTTTATTAAAACAAAATCCATATTATCATTTATGATTTTACTTTACTTTATTATTTACTATGTATTTTTATATTGCTAAGGTCATTACGGCATATTTTTCTAAATATATCTAAAATATAGGAAAAACATCGACGATACATCGATGTATCGTTCTTATTGCCGATGATTTCTAACATCGATAATTTGTCATAAAAACATCGATGTTTTTAAGAACGATGTTGCATCCCTAAAAGACAGCCATGTTGACTTATCGGCAGCGAATAATTTTACAGATTTCTGTTTTACGAAAAACGATGCAAAACGCGTTGAAAAATAGAGCACGTTCTGTTTTTTCTTGCACACCACGTTGAAAAACTCGACCGTCTAAAGCGCACTTTAGAATATTGTACGTAGGTACTCAAGATAAAAATGGACGGAATTAATTATGATTTTTTTTCTTCTTCGATGACGCTTTAGCCCAAAATGAGTCTTGGCTTCATCCAAATTCACCCTCCAACTCCGCCTGTCCTCAGCCGCCTATATAAAGTTGGTAATTTACAGGAGTTGTACCGAATGCCTCTTTAAAGTTTTTATGTCTCCCGATCTACAATCTACTTATTATAATACTAGTTGCATGTAACACATGAGATCCAACTGTCGATAGTGATAGTATGTACAGTTGAAGAATAAGTACCAAACTATAAACCCATAAATACAAATTATTTAATATTTTAAGATATTTGGTTTTCTATACAACACATGTACCTAGGTATGTATGTCAAGATAGGATAGTATGGAGGTCAGTCCTTTGATCCAACCCAGAATATGAAAACAGCATGATGGTATGTATGTATGTTTATTGTGTGTAGCTATTGCCATACAAATTGTATGAAGCAATGTCGTCACTAAATTCAATTTTTATAAAAATTGTTAAAAAAATTTTGAGATGTGCTAATACAATGTTAATATTTTTTATAGAAAATTAAATTGTCTAGTTGGGGTGTTTCGGCTTTTTTCGATATTTAAAAAAAATGGAAATATAGGCAGTTAAACTCATAAATTTATCATAAAAAACATATTTTTCTTAATAAAAAAAAACGTATTTGAGATTTTGTATTTGTCTATGTTTATACCAATTTTCAGCGTTCTAGCTTTTATGGTTTCTGAAATATATGGAAAAATGAACCAAAATTTCAAAAAATGATAACCCCTAATTGAAACAAAAATTTACACTTCTGAGTATAAAAGTTTTGTAGACCTATAACTGTTTATATATTCTGAAAATTTGGGCTCTGTAAATTGAGCGGATCAAAAGTTATAAGGGGGGACGGACACACACACACACACACAGACACACACACACACACACACACACACACACACACACACACACACACACACACACACACACATAACTCACACAAAATGTTCTACTCCGAATTCTGAGTAAATCCATGTATGGGAACATATATGCTGCGAGGCCTCTAGTTGGTGTTATTAGCATGCAAAAAGTCCACTACACCATACAAAATTTTCCTTCGTACACGCATCTTGGCTTAATAATGTCGATTCATTAAGAGAATTGAATTCTCATGAACGAATCGACAGTTGGATAATACCTACTGTTGCAGAGTGCTCGATGTGAACTGAAGGAATGCCGCTCTCGATAGAAAAGGATGGCGACTGATCTTGGAGGCAGCTATGACCAGCTAAAAGTTGTAAAGTTATACAGAAAAAGAAGAACTTACCTATTATGTATTTTTTTCGCAAGGCTAATAACTTGAAATTGTCGACGAGTACCTACCTAATAATCCTACGAGTAAGTAGGATTCGTTTCCTTAAAGGCTATAGTAGGCTATATGTATATAGTATATTTTGAAAATAATTTACCCAATACCCTCAAAATCTACGTCTTTTAAATTTGGAACAGTTTGTATTTGTATCTTTATTCTATTGCATAAGTTTTTTGAAATTTGTATTTGTTTAATATCTTTTTTTTTTGTAAAATTAGTTTTACAAAAAACCCTTTTTTATTTTTTTACTGTCATCATCATCATCATCATCATCATCAGCTCCACATCCCAAGGTGGGACCTGGCTTCCAAAAGAAGTCTTCGCCTAAAAAACAATAGAGTTTTTTTTACTATAATAATGTTTTAATTACTATTCTTGCTATTTAAAAAAACCTTTTTTTCTCGAAAAAATGTTGGATATCACATATTAGGTGATATGCAATTTTCATTTCGTGTTTCATACGTTAGAAGGTAATTTAGTGCGCATTTTTGTGTAAATCCGTATACCCGGGGTATACTCAGTCGACTTCAAAATATAAAAAATACAAGAAATTAGAACTAGAATCAAAATAATGGTTCCTATCTCAGAACATAAATAAAAAAATACGTTTTAAAATAATAAAATAACTGATATTTTTTTAAAATAAAATACCGTAATATTAATTCCGATTTTTGGTATGAAATTCTGAATTATAAATCATATTTTTTTTAATTATCGTTGTATTGTTGTAAATGTATTAATCTTATCTCTAAATTAAATAATAACGTGATAGTCAATGTTTATAAGAAAAATAAAATTTCTTTAAAAAATATAATGAGAAAAAAAATCAAATTTTGATATGCCTGTTCCTAAAAAAAATGATTTTGGTGTCCCAATGTTATATGCACTTCTCGTATCGTCACTTTTTAATGTATCATGAACCCGGCCCTGTCTTAAAATTTTCTCTACAATATTCATGACCCACCTTTGGTAACACATTGATCGAGGAATATTATGTTTGCCTATGTCATACATAATTATTTGCATTTAAGATTTTTGTCGTGTACTCGTTTATCAGTTACTAAATCATGGAATACCTGAAATCCGCACCATAGAAAGAGATGTGTAGAAAATCAACAATGTCTGTATCACAATAGAAATGAATGCAGCGGAATAATATATGTACCTCAGTGCTTCCCAAGCCCAGGGAACACGTGTCCCCGTGCCAAGTGCGGGGGGACAAGTTATGCAATTGAATTATTTGAAAACTGCATTCACAATGATGGGTAACCAGCGACAGGTGTACGGGTGTGAATTACCTTATAAAAGGACGCACGGCATATGCGTGTATGGCCGCACACTAGTCTTGTCTCACCTAAAAGGCAACATTCAGAATAGGTGGTGAACCATAGGTACCTAATACATGGACGCTTAAATTTTGTTGCCAACACATGTAGGTACCCACATAGCACCTTAAACTTTATTTCTAGTCACAACTGTATTTGCAATAAGTATATAGGTACCTACTTGGTCACAAAAAACTGTATTGCTAGTACAATATTAGGTACCTATCTTGTCGCTTTATTAAACTACATAATATATATCTCCAAAACATAGGTATAGGTACCTACATGGTCACTTAAAATTTTGTTGGTACTAGGTACATTGGTACCTACCTACCTGGTCGCTTAAAACTGTATTGCCAGTACAATATTAGGTACCTACCTTGTCGCTTAATTAAACTACATAATATATATCTCCAAAACATAGGTATAGGTACCTACATGGTCACTTAAAATTTTGTTGGTACTAGGTACATTGGTACCTACCTACCTGGTCGCTTAAAACTGTATTGCCAGTACAATATTAGGTACCTACCTTGTCGCTTAATTAAACTACATAATATATATCTCCAAAACATAGGTATAGGTACCTACATGGTCACTTAAAATTTTGTTGGTACTAGGTACATTGGTACCTACCTACCTGGTCGCTTAAAACTGTATTGCCAGTACAATATTAGGTACCTACCTTGTCGCTTAATTAAACTACATAATATATATCTCCAAAACATAGGTAGGTACCTACATGGTCACTTAAAATTTTGTTGGTATAACTAGGTACATTGGTACCTACCTACCTGGTCGCTTAAAACTGTATTGCCAGTACAATATTAGGTACCTACCTTGTCGCTTAATTAAACTACATAATATATATCTCCAAAACATAGGTAGGTACCTACATGGTCACTTAAAATTTTGTTGGTACTAGGTACATTGGTACCTACCTACCTGGTCGCTTAAAACTGTATTGCCAGTACAATATTAGGTACCTACCTTGTCGCTTAATTAAACTACATAATATATATCTCCAAAACATAGGTAGGTACCTACATGGTCACTTAAAATTTTGTTGGTATAACTAGGTACATTGGTACCTACCTACCTGGTCGCTTAAAACTGTATTGCCAGTACAATATTAGGTACCTACCTTGTCGCTTAATTAAACTACATAATATATATCTCCAAAACATAGGTAGGTACCTACATGGTCACTTAAAATTTTGTTGGTATAACTAGGTACATTGGTACCTACCTACCTGGTCGCTTAAAACTGTATTGCCAGTACAATATTAGGTACCTACCTTGTCGCTTAATTAAACTACATAATATATATCTCCAAAACATAGGTAGGTACCTACATGGTCACTTAAAATTTTGTTGGTACTAGGTACATTGGTACCTACCTACCTGGTCGCTTAAAACTGTATTGCCAGTACAATATTAGGTACCTACCTTGTCGCTTAATTAAACTACATAATATATATCTCCAAAACATAGGTAGGTACCTACATGGTCACTTAAAATTTTGTTGGTATAACTAGGTACATTGGTACCTACCTACCTGGTCGCTTAAAACTGTATTGCCAGTACAATATTAGGTACCTACCTTGTCGCTTAATTAAACTACATAATATATATCTCCAAAACATAGGTAGGTACCTACATGGTCACTTAAAATTTTGTTGGTATAACTAGGTACATTGGTACCTACCTACCTGGTCGCTTAAAACTGTATTGCCAGTACAATATTAGGTACCTACCTTGTCGCTTAATTAAACTACATAATATATATCTCCAAAACATAGGTAGGTACCTACATGGTCACTTAAAATTTTGTTGGTACTAGGTACATTGGTACCTACCTACCTGGTCGCTTAAAACTGTATTGCCAGTACAATATTAGGTACCTACCTTGTCGCTTAATTAAACTACATAATATATATCTCCAAAACATAGGTAGGTACCTACATGGTCACTTAAAATTTTGTTGGTATAACTAGGTACATTGGTACCTACCTACCTGGTCGCTTAAAACTGTATTGCCAGTACAATATTAGGTACCTACCTTGTCGCTTAATTAAACTACATAATATATATCTCCAAAACATAGGTAGGTACCTACATGGTCACTTAAAATTTTGTTGGTACTAGGTACATTGGTACCTACCTACCTGGTCGCTTAAAACTGTGTTGCCAGTACATATGTATATTGTACATACATACCTACTTAGTCGCTTAAAACTGCGTTGGCAATACATAAGTACCTACCTTAAGCGTAAATTAAATCTCATGTATATAGGTACCTACCTGGCCGCTTAAAACTATGTTGCCAGTACATAAGTGTCTGTATACGGTTCATTTAAAATCTTGAAAAATATGATCATGTTTCGACTTGTAGAAATATACTTCGTTGGCCAAAGATACGAGATCGTCGTAACATTCACATACTCTCATTACTCTATAAGATTATTTATAATTCACCACAATATTTAAAAAAATTGCGTCGTTTTCTTGTCAAGTTACCGCCTACCCCTTCGATCTGCTGAACGTACTACACTAACTATCCCCATTCACAATACAGAAGTTTTCAGCTCTTCTTTCAAGTACAATCAGCTAGACTATAGAATGGTCTAAGTTATGAAATAACGTCATCTCAATCCATTCAAATATTTAAAGGTAAAATAATAAAAAAACTTTATAATACATATATCAAATAGTTCCTGAATTCCTTCTATATCCTTCCGTAACCCCCTTCTTTTCCTCATTGCTATGTGAGGTGTTATTTTAATATTTTTTTTTGTTTTCTTTAATTTTTTTCATTGTATTTTTTACTTCTCTATTTTATTTTATATCAATTTATTTCTCACTAAATACTATTGTACCAATTTAATTTTAAAGACTTCACGTTGCTCGGGTTGGTTGGAAGAAATTGCCTTATGGCAATAAACCCGACTTTATACGCCTGTACATAAATTATATAAATAAATAAGTACATACCTACATTGTCGCTCAAAATATATATCTCATTTACATAAGTGGGTACCTACCTTGTCGCTCAAAATATATCTCATATACATAGGTGACTACCTTGTCACTCAAAATATATCTCATTTACATAAGTACCTACCTTGTCGCTCAAAATATATCTCATATACATAGGTAGGTACCTACCTTGTCGCTCAAAATATATCTCATTTACATAAGTACCTACCTTGTCGCTCAAAATATATCTCATATACATAGGTACCTACTTGTTTGCTTAAAACTGTATTTTCAGTACATGTTATACCTATTTGGCTATGCAATATTTATCGTGGATCACAATAATGTCCAAACAAATTATTATTCAACTGAGCATACTGGTCTGTCATCACATCATAGTGAAACTGCATGACGGACATGACATGTGTTGTGGGAAGAAGATAATATTATGCTAGTCTTATTTTTTTTACCAAATACATAAACCAGAATCGATCGATAGTCGTATCGCACGATCGACAATCAGTGACGTAACACAGAAGAACAACAAATAATAAAATATATCTTCTTCTTTTATGGCCCCACAGATATCGAGCATATCGAGCTTCGATCTCCATCAACCCTAGCCTCCAACTCCTCCTGTCCTCCGCTGCGGTCATTCAATTCTGTGCATTTAGTATTTCTTCGGATTTAGTAGTCAGCGTCCATGCTTTGCATCCATATGCTACCACTGTTTTAATACACTCCACCAATTATCATGTTATACACTCCATAATTTCACTATTTCTCATACTCTATTTTCCATAACTTGAGAGCATTTGAAAGTTTTGATAGAGGAAATAAATAAAAAAATGCTGTTGTCTATGATCAGCTTTAACACCCTTATCTAAAGACAAATAATAAGATTGAAAGATAATTTCAAATAAAGAGAAAAATTGAGGCCTGAGTGTCAGACCTGGGGGGCAAGTCTGGTCAACAGGCGTAATCAAAACCATCAATGTTTACCCATATCGTGGATATCATATGGAGTTCTATAATATCTTAAGATATTATAGAACTCCATAAAATAATTATATCCATGATATGGATAAACATGGATGTTTTTATTTCCGCCGGTTGACTAGACTTGCCTCCCTGATTTTTGAGAGGCCCGATTTTTGGGTGTCAGTTTATGAATTTGGGTAACAAGTGGGGAAGTGGAATATACAAAGTATAGTGTTTTATGTTTAATTTAAATACAAGTAGGTAAACAAGCCAAAAATAAAATAATATTTCTGGCGCAGTTCAGGGGTGACATCTGTGCGTGACACCGTCACCTCATTTATAAGGACTATTGCTTTCATTCTTTACAAATAAACTAATTTCTCAATAGATGGCTTTACAAAAAAAAAGGTTTCTTCGTTACTTCATAGATGGCAATAATATAATTCCTTATTTTCAGGTGAATTGTTACATATTATTCAAATATATAGAACTTTCAAAAATTGCATTGATAAGGGAACTCAATAAGAAGGCATAATTGGTGAACCTTGCGCAAGCGCATAAAGTGATCACGTAAACCAGTCGATGACAGGTTGTAAGCCCTGTAGGTGCCTTGAGTTCCTGTTTTTTCTATAATATCCCAACTTCGTCTCTATTGAGATGTTAACAAGTTTGTCTATAAAAATATTTATTTAAATAATTTATCAAATATGAATTTCCACAAAGTTGAAGCCTCCTCGTTTGATTATTTATATGAATATGGGAGTCAGTTACGTACTTAACAGTAGTGGTGTTGGTGGCTTAGTTGGCCAAATATCTAATTTCAGAAACAAAGTTCCCGGTTTCAATTTTCTCTGAGAGACAGTTTTTAATTATTGTGTTTCAATCTATATTTCTAATCTATCGATATGGTATACATAAAATTCGTTGGAGAAATCTTCAAAATGAAAAGTTAATGTCTTCTTAAGGGGGGGACTGCTGCCAACTTACCTATTTTTCAATTTGATATACCATCATTATTTCTTATCAAATCGTTTTGAAAAAAATAATTTAGATAGTTTGGATATTAATGAACATATACCTTAACTTTTTGATAATGTTCTGTATAAATTCTTGTAGAAAAATAATGGCATACCCCGATTTTCAACGTTTATCTTATATTTTTAATCAAATATAAGGCGTAGTTCAACATATTATTTTAAATTAAAGAAGACAAAAATATCTAGAAAAAGATGATGTGACGTTGCATTAATGCTTCAAGTTTAGTAAATAAACCTAAAAAACATTTATTTTCCATTCAGCGCCATTGCGTAATAAAAGTTTTTTTGGTTTATTTACTTATGCGTTAATGCAACGTCATATCATATTTTCCAGGTATTTTGTTCTTCTTTAATTTATAAAAAAAAATATTGCTCTATACCTTATATTTTTTTAGAAATTTAAGATAAATGTCTAAAATCGGGGTATGCTTATTATTTTCCTACAAGAATATATACAGAACATAGTCAAAATGTTAATGTATATTTCTCTTTATTAATATCCAAACTAACTAGGTTATTTTTTTCAAAATGATTCGTTTAGTAATAATGATGGTATATCAAATTGAAAAAATAGGTACGTTGGCAGCAGTCACCCTCTTAAAATTTAAATTTCACAAACTTATTTTCATTTATTAGTCGATTCAATTAATATTTATGAAAAACAAAGTGAGACGCCAATGGTCATGGTTCATAGGCTCTATATACGTGGTATTGGGTATAGACAAACAATACGATATACGTGATACTAATTGAGAAATTACTGACGATAATTATTCCAATAACACAGGAATTACCACCGATGCTTATGTAAATAAAACATTACATTAAGAGTGACCTATAACCATAATTAACAGAAACCATAATTAATAATATTTTCAAGTTTTTTATTAAAACAAAGATTTAATTCAAATTATTTTCATGTTTTTCTTTTTTTTTTGTTTGAATATGTATTCTGATATGTTTTCTCATTTGAATATTCTTCGTTTTCATTTATTTTCAACCTTTTTAATGTTTATTTGATTTTTTTTTTGTTCATGTATGATTTTAATTACTTTTACTTTTATGTTGACTTTGCTTTATATTGATATTTTTTTGTTCATGTATGATTTGATTTAATTACTTTTACTTTTATGTTGACTTTGCTTTGTATTGATATTTTTTTGTTCATGTATGATTTGATTTAATTACTTTTACTTTTATGTTGACTTTGCTTTGTATTGATATTTTTTTGTTCATGTATGATTTGATTTAATTACTTTTACTTTTATGTTGACTTTGCTTTGTATTGATATTTTTTTGTTCATGTATGATTTGATTTAATTACTTTTACTTTTATGTTGACTTTGCTTTGTATTGATATTTTTTTGTTCATGTATGATTTGATTTAATTACTTTTACTTTTATGTTGACTTTGCTTTGTATTGATATTTTTTTGTTCATGTATGATTTGATTTAATTACTTTTACTTTTATGTTGACTTTGCTTTGTATTGATATTTTTTATTTTGTTATAAGTGCTTCCCTCATCAAGCACAAGATTGTAATATTTTTGATGAGGTACCTACTGCAAGGAAAAATATGTAAAAATGTTATTACTAGTGAATTTATATATTGATTTGTATTATAAAATTTTATGTTAAATAAATAAATAAATAAAATAAATAAATAATGAATGAATATTAAGAAAATGGTTAGAAAATGGCGAAAAATGAATTTTTATTAAAAAATAATGAATATGTCCTTGAAACAAGTCCATATACAACTTCATACATTTTCTAAACTAAGCATAAATGCTTGTGCTCTAGGTGATCGAAATCGGTCATAGCAGAATTCTAACTCGCGACCACTGGATTACTAACCCAGCGCGCTAACCGCTCTGCCACCAATGACCAAATATAAAGAGCATCAAAATTATTTTTTGGTCATACCAAAATGTCCTTCCAATCAGTTGCATTTATATTTTTTTTCAATGCGTCCTTTCTTTCTGATTACTAAATAATGCTCTTTCTCCTCAATATATACAAAAAAAAGCATTAGAAAGTAAAAAAATATACTATCTATGTACTTAAAAAAATCAATTACTAAACTGTGTGTGACACGCATTAATTTGTGTAAACCTAATTGTTTCACAAGACAATTTATCACCCAGTATGCTGATAACAGTGCCGCCTTAAAATACGACACATTTACATATTATATACAAATCATTTGTTTGATTTTTCGACACTGTTACGACAATGAGGTAATTTTACCAAATGTGTTAATTGTCAGATAATATATTGCTACATGTCATAATGGACACACAATTGGCCCTTTTCTAAATAAGAGAGAAAGGTACAACTCGTCGGTTTAGTTATTTGATGTAATAAACTAAAACTGATAATATAATTAAAAATTTAATTCAGAAAAGATGACAATCACCGAAATATGCTAAACTCATGTCTTCTTCTTCCTCCTTAAGGTTGATCTCTATGCTTGTTGACCTCTATGACCTTGGGAATACGGGATCTACACATATAATCACACTTATTTCCATCTAATGTATGAAACTCAAGCAAATATTGTTTTTATTTTATATTTATTTTTTTTTGATCACACCATTTAAATATATTTCATTTAAAATAGATATGTATTTTCTACATGATACCTGTTGAGAAATTTTAAGTAAAATTGCATTACTAGCAAGATGAGCGTGTATGAGACAGTGTATCAAAATGTTGATGAGGCGATGTATGTGTCAAGATAGAAGAATGCGGTGTTCGGTTCTCACTGCCTACCCCTTGAGGAAGATAGAAGTGGACAGTAAAAAATACACTTTCCATAGAGACACATACAATATCAATATGAAGTTAATCACTAAATTTTTCCTTACAAATGCAATTTTACTTCTGTTATATACATTTTTCATACAAATATGAAATTTATTTCACATTGATATGGCAAACAATAGATTTTTTTTCTTTAAATTTTGACAATCCTTGAATGCATTTTTGATGAGTGTATTTTTGTTCAAATTTCAAACAGTATTAAAATACCTCGATTTTCCAGACCGTGAGAGCATTTTGAAAATTTGGACAGATGAAATCATTGAGAATAAATTAACGGATATCTATGTAAAACTAATTAGCTCTAGGTCTATGTACTTTACAAATATGATGTTAATATGAAGTCGATCGGAATTATAGTTTGGGCTGTAGAGAGAACACAAAAAAAAAACAACGTAAATGATGAATTCATAGAGAAGAAATCAAATGTTGTCTATGGAAAACTAATCAGCTCTAGGTACACATATGATGTTAATATGAAGTCGATCGGACTTATAGTTTGGGCTGTAGAGAGGACACAAAAATGATTATCCGTACGCAAGCGCAGTGCGGCGTTCGCCATACATACAAACACATCACGACGAAGCTCACAGTGTGCACTCTCTACATCAGCAGTCGGGGAACCGGGGTAAATTACCCCAAATGGGAAAAAAATGTTTTTTCTTGGGGTAATAAGGAAATTTTTCTAGTTTGCTATTTCATAAACGTGTTAGTATTTTTACAAACTTAATCAATTCAGGTGCTACTTACACCAAAAAGTCCCAATTTTGAAGTAATTGCATCAAACATGAAGCAACATCATTTCTCCAAAAACTGAAAGAGAAACCTGAAAATCTGAATTTTTGTTTGATCCAATTTGAGAATTTTATTTTGTTTGTCTATTACATATTTACTATTTTCATGTAACTTTTTTTTCATTTTCCGTGTACCTAAATTAATTCAATAAATAATGTTTATTTAAATATACATTGATTGTCTTCTTTTCACATTGATTGACTTACGCAAAAATATTTTGGGGTAATGGTTAAAAAAGTTCCCCGACCGCTGCTCTACATGATACCCGTTGAGAAATTGATGTAAATAAATACTCTTAAAAATTGTGAAATCATGACACTCCTCCATTAATCCATAGTGTGGAGAGTAAAGACGAAAAAATATTTAAACAATAAAGAATTAAGACATTACTATTCATTTTCGATACAATAACAGTGTGAGGCACTGACTTAATAGTGCTTCCACTATTTTCTGTAATCATCATTTTCGGGTCTCCTGTAAGAGCCGGGTAATAGAAAATACAACACGCAATATAACATCTCATATTGTTCAGAAATAGGTTTCACCGCCCATTCTGAATGCTGCGCTTTGTCTACACACGCATGTGTCGTGCTTCCATTTATAAGGTACTGCACACTCGAACACATGTCTCTGGTTACCCCAAATTTTGGGATATGCCATGATGGTATGAATGAACATCGTTAAAAATCTTAAAAAAAATACGTATTAAACATATAAATATAACTAATATGTATGCTTATGAAACACGATATAATTAAACCGGCTCACAATAAATTATCACCACAAAAATTCGTTAATTTAGGTAAGGGTTAATTCAAACATATACATCAGTACATTGTGCAACACATTTGATGTCATTATTTTTTCAAAATCAAAAATTACCCGTAAAAAATATTAACAAAAAAGGTATTCGTGATTTTTTTAGTTCATGGACAAACAAATCGAACATGCACGATATCTTCATCAGTAGTTCCCAAAATGGAGTGCGGGCGCCAACAATTAACATGCCATAACGACATTACAATTTTTAAAAGAAGAAAATCAAAATAAATAAATTTAGATTTCAACTTCAAGATCGAAGTCCTTACCTCAAATTCGGAACAGAATCATTAATATGTAGTGAATATCCCCCAGTGATGAAATGTGTACTGTGTAGGTACTGCGTCCGAAATTTTGAATTAAAAAAGCCGTTTTCAAGGTGTGGACGATTGTATATTGTCATTTTGTGTAAGTTTTTAATAACGAATTGCGCTTCAAGGAACCACCAATTTGACAGCTTTATTTGTTATTTAATAAAACACATGGATTAAGATAATATATCATCAAAGAGACAAAGGAACATAAAATATAAAATAGAGATACAGAAAAATGTTATGCAGGAAACATAGAAAAACAAAAATGAGAACTTGGGTCGTTGGTTTTACAATGATTTAAAAATTTAACTTTTATTATTTATCCATCGCTACTCCCACCACCACCCTCTCCGCATATGGGGACTGTCCACGGCCCTTTCGTTAGAATGAACAACAAGAAAAAACAACGCATGGCACGAAGTAGCTCATGGAGCCTTCTAGATTAGCAATCTCGGCACCATGGTGCAAAAAGAACAATCAGCAAGTGCAAGTCGAGATTCACACTTGCGGACTGTCGACTACTTCAGACCCATAAAGGGCACCAGAGAAGTGACCAAGATCTCTAGAAACAAACAAGTCAGTGAGAATCTTTGGATAATAAGGCACCATATCTATGGCAAAATCGTTTGAAGGCTTTATAATTGTTCTTCGAGATCACTAAGTCCGCATGTCCAATGAGACCTTGAACCTGTAAGCTTTGGATAGTGCAATAAGAGCGAAACTCTAGCGCGAAAGCAAGGTTCTTCGAATATGCTGAAACTCACAAGCGTTAGACCAACAGCCTGCCGCATAGCAAGCGATGCCAAGATAAACGGCTTTGTAAAAAAGGCATGCGATAGGAAATTGCAGACCCCAGCTTGCTTCGGCGATTATTTATCCATATTATTTTCGCCTTCAATAAGTTTCTTTAGATATCTTCTTATAGGTCATGCTCCTCAAAACTAAAGGTCGCGTATTTTTTTTAGGCCGAAGCTACCACATTTGGTTTAACACAAAATGGATAAGTAAATGAAAAATAACAATATGTGGCGTCACAGAGCCTAGCGAATGTCCTGTGAAATGGATACATAATCCTCCTAGCGTCCAATCAGCGAGCATCGATCTTTCTGGATTTGGCACTATTTTGTCTGATCTCACAAGCGACGCACTTCAGTGCCAATCTATCCTCTTTCTTGTTAATGTCGTACGTTTATTATTGAGTGAATTTGTATTTCTCGTACGAAAATTTGTAGCATAAATATCATGAGATATCATATCATTCCACATGGCGCTTCCGTAGCGGCCGGGCGCAATTCTTTGCGCTCCGTGGGAGTATTAGTTTTACGGCGAATATTGTAAATATTTCATTCTGAAAATTAGTTCTAGAGATAAGTGTGTATTAAACAAGTGTTTTGTGAAAATATCTCTCCAAAATACTTACATATTAATATAGAAAAAACCGATAAACTAGTTTGTGAATTACATACTATCAGTTAGAAATTGACAAAACAATCAACTTAACAGTTGGCATGTGCGAAACGACACCCGAGAAAGGTCCAACGTCCTTCCCAACCTCGGCAGGTCAAAACACATGTTTATTTTAGTTCCTAGTAGTCAGTGAGTGTACCTAACTATAATCACAGTGTTGAACAAGTGTCCAAATTCGTGCTTTTGTGCTTTGTACCAAAACCATACCGGACGTGGGAGACCCCAGCCTTGCCCAATACCTACTACACCCTCTACTAAGGATATATCAACCTAAATAATGCATCATATTTGTAACATTAAGTATACTACCGATTTTTTACTAACATTAACGAATCAAACTCATTGTTTAAAACCATGTTTAATAGACAAAATAAGATCATTTCAACTGCATAGACGCCTCAATAAAAGGAGATCACGAGGATGTCGCGGAGGAAGAGAACTCAGCGGACGTCATAATGAAAACACCAACGTACAGTCACGTTCACTTACATTGCAAGAACGAAAACAAAGACATAACACCACTGTACCGAAAAAAATCACAATCAGTCACTGGAACGCCAGATCTATCAATAACAAAATTACACAGGTACTTGATATCATGCAACAAAGGAAAATTGGACTACTAGCATTAACAGAAACCTGGCTTGATGACTACAATTCAATCCCACTCAAGGAGTTGCGCTCTAAAGGTTATATCACCGTAGAGGAATCTAGGCCAAGAGACACAAAAAAATCTAACAATCTCAACAGCAATTATGGTGGTATTGCGCTCATCGGGATCCAAGGATTACGAATAGTAAAAATACCACTGGGAAAATACAATACGTTTGAGTGCCTAGCTTGCCGAGTATCATCGGGAAATTCTATATGTTACGTGATAACAGTGTACAGACCGGGATCGAAACAAATTACCGAACTATTTTTCAATGAATTCACTTCGCTACTTGAACTAGCTGCACCATTATTCGATCATGCAATAATCATCACAGGCGACATAAATATCCATCTGGAACGAGAAATCCCACACACACAAAAATTTAATGACATTCTAGAATCCTTTGGACTGACTCAAGAAGTAAACCAGCCCACCCATGACGCTGGCGGTCTTCTCGATGTTATCATAATAAACCCACAGCGCTGTAAAATCCCGACTCCTGAAGTCATTGATATCGGTCTATCTGATCACCGTCTGATTGAAACGACAATAGAAATTGAGCAGCCTCCACCAGTATACCGAAATATAACATCGAGAGCATGGCGAAAATTCAACTTAGAAAACTTCAAAACTGACCTTAAGACATCTCCTCTTTGCAACGAAAACTCCACTCACAACACAAACATAGATCAACTGTTGGATCTCTATAATATCACCCTAAAATCTCTTCTAGATAAGCACGCTCCACAAACTTCAAACAGACGTCGCATTCGTCCATCTGACCCCTGGTTTGATGAAGAATGTAGACAGAAAAAGCAAAATATGCGGAAACTCGAGCGGTCGTACAAAAACAAGAAATGTCCTAATATCCGCAATGAGTGGTTAAAAAGTCAAAACCTCTACAAAGAAACGGTGACACGAAAAAAGGATAGCTTTTGGACGACAAAAATAAACTGTGAACAACACAATCCACAACATATGTGGAAGTCAATAAATAAAATACTCTGCAATTCAAAGGACCTCCCACAGACAGAAGCTCTTCCCGATAACATGTTAGACTTTTTCCAAAACAAAATAAACAACATCCGAACACAAACTACATCACAGCAAGATCCATCATTCAACTTTTCAACCTCAAAAATCCTGACTGCTTTCGACGAAACCACAAATGAAGAAATCAATATCTGTATAAACAATTCACCAAACAAACATTGTTCTCTCGACCCCATTCCGACATGGCTCCTAAAATCATGTTCCAACGATTTAGTGCCTTTTCTAAAAAACTTAATCAATCTGTCATTAAAATCTGGATATGTACCTAATGCCATGAAACGCGCGGTTGTAACTCCACTCCTAAAAAAACCTACACTTGATCCGGACGACCTCAATAACTACAGACCTATATCAAACTTACCATTCATAGCAAAAATACTTGGGAAAATTGTAGCAAAACGAATAAACGACCATATTGAAACAAACTCCTTATTTAATAAATATCAATCAGCATATAGAAAATATCACTCGACAGAAACGGGACTTCTAAAAATACTTTCAGACATAATACTGGCTACTGAAACAGGTAATATGGCACTGGTGTCCTTTCTAGATATGAGCGCGGCTTTCGACACAATTGACCACGAAATTTTACTGAACAGAATGAAGATAACATACGGTTTTCACGGTGTTGCCATCAACTGGCTTAAGTCGTACCTGACGAACAGATATCAAACAGTTAAAATCAACGACTCTACCTCAAAACCTGCACTGATGAAGACGGGAGTACCACAAGGATCCGTACTGGGCCCACTGTTATTTATCCTTTACACCAAAGAAATATTTGACATAATTAAAATACATAACCTCAATGCTCACTGTTACGCAGACGACTGGCAGCTATATTCATATTGCTCGTCAGAAGATATAGCGACTTTAAAAGACAAAACAATCAAGTGCATACAAGACATAAATGACTGGATGTCAACAAACAAACTAAAACTAAATCCGACTAAGACCGAATTCCTTTGGACCGCCACGCGAAGGCGCCAACACCTTCTGGATAAATCAGAATTTAAAGTAGATCAATCAAACATTCTCCCTAATTCCAGTGTAAAACTTCTTGGAGTCCACATAGACTCTAGCCTGACTCTAAAAAAACAAATAAATTGCACAACTAGAGCAGCATTTTATCATCTTCGTAGAATCAAGTCAATTCGTAGAAATCTTCCAATAGACGCTACTAAATCTCTCATCAACGCTTATGTTATTTCAAGACTTGATTACTGCAATAGCATATATGCTCATCTCCCAAAACAAGAAATAAAAAAACTCCAATCTGTATTTAATACCGCTGCTAGAGTTATCACGGGTGCTTCTAAATACTCTCACATCTCTCACCACTTAAAAAATCTTCACTGGCTCAAGTGCCCTGAAAGGATAGAGTACAAGATATGCCTAACAACATTCAAGGCAATACACGGTCTGGCCCCGCAATACCTATCCGAAATGTGCACTCCGCTCACCTCAAACAACAGACAGAAATCCCTCCGTTCAGCTCAAAGCTCAGCAATCGGTAAACTAAACGAAGTTAACCGAGTGCACAAATCACACTTTGGTGATCGTGCGTTCGCTGTTGCTGGTCCATCCTCATGGAATAAACTTCCATACCGACTCAGACAAATAGACGATATAAACACGTTTAAAAAACAACTTAAGACACACCTGTTTAATATTTCACACAATAACACCTCCTAAATTTGAATTTGAATATAATGTAATGAAACCAACTTAATAACACTGTAATTAACTGCTCCGTGACACTTCTCAACGTCTCATGGCATTAGATTCAATTAAATAGAATTTACTAAGTATTGTATATGTACATCGTTTTTATGTCTATTCCAACTGTCGATTTGTTCAGGAGAACTTTGTTCTCTTAACATATCGACAATGTATCAAGCCAGAATACGCGAGAATTGTATGGAGAGGTCTACTTTTTTCATGGCTTTTCCAACTTTGAAGTCAAAAAACACCAACTTAGAGGCTTCGCAGCATATATGTTCCATACACGGATTTACTCAGAATTCGGAGTAGAACATTTCGTGTGTCTGTGTGTCTGTGTGTGTGTCTGTGTGTCTGTGTGTCTGTGTGTGTGTGTGTCCGTCCCCCCCTTATAACTTTTGATCCGCTCAATTTACAGAGCCTAAAATTTCAGAATATATAAACAGTTACAGGCCTACAAAACTTTTATACTCGGAATTTTGAATTTTTGTTTCAGTCAGGGGTTATCAACTTTTGAATTTTTATTTTATTTTTCCATATATCTCAGAAACCATAAACGCTAGAACGCTGAAAATTGGTACAAACATAGACAAATACAAAATCTCAAATTAGTTTTTTCAAAAAAATTCCAGGGTTTCTCAAACATTTTTTATTAAGAAAAATATTTTTTTTATGATAAATTTATGAGTTTAACTGCCTATATTTCCAAAACTTTTACAATTATCGAAAAAAGCCGAAACACCCCAACTAGATAATTCAATTTTCTATAAAAAATATTAACATTGTAGTAGAAGATCTCAATTTTTTTTTAACAATTTTTTTAAAAATTGAATTTAGTGACGACATCGCTTCATACATTTTGTATGGCAGTCGCCTATACACAATATGTAAGAAGACTTAATAGTTTGTTAATTCATCTCCAAACATACATACATACCATCATGCAATTTGCATATTCTGGGTAGGAAAAAGGATCTTCCTCCATACTATCCTATCTTGACATACATACCTACATATGTTGTATAGAAAACAAAATATCTGAAAATATTCAATAATTTGTATCTATGGGTTTATAGTTTGGTACATATTCTTCAACTATACATACTATCGCTATCGACAGTTGGATCTCATGTGTTACATGCAACTAGTTTTAATTTAATTTAAGATCAATAACCTAGATTTTAAGCTTTTACTAACATGAAAAACTAATAGCTACAAAGCGCCCTTGAGGTGAGTTTTCACGAAAACGGCGCTATATAAATTATCCAACCATATATATATATATATATATATCATAAATATGTATCGTATCTCTTTACTCTATCATTCTACGAACCGGATACGTTTCATTTAAAGTATTTGAATGTAGTTTGATCAATTCAATAATTGAATGACTTTTTAAATAGATTTAAACCTTGTGAGTGTCAATATTCAATTAGGTTCCAACATTATTGAATCTGCATATACGAGCTTCAAAACCCGATTGAACCTGAATAGTAATACACACTCATACATATTACAAGTCAAAAGAGAAGAAGATTTCGAACTACTGAGTTACATTATTCAAACAAGATGTCTACACATATAGATATATAATACTGAGGTGTATCAATAAGTATTTAGTAGGTTGATCTATTCATAATCATTAATAATTGCAAAGCAATAATACAAGTTATTTTGTAGAACTTCATGGTTACCCAGCAGACATAGAGTTCAATGTTAAATACATTTGTAGCAAATATATTAACATGTATCTACTTACCTAATGTACGTAATATGAAATCGTTTGGCAATAATAAATACCTTCGTAAATTACCTATTAATAAACGAGTTTTGATCGTGGCCAACGCAAAACTCTCCACTTTATAGTAAATTGGTGTGTCTTTTTTCTTCTTTAAATATTGACGATCCTGGAATCCATTTTTGAAGTTCTTTCCATTGTTGTCAATTGGCTAGAACGTGATGGCATTTTAATTGTTTTGAAAATGAATCCCATAGGATATAACCTTATTTACTTTATACACATAGATTTTCATATAACATACTAGTTGTCGCAGTTAGCAAATTTTGTATGAATCGAAGTGATGATTTTTCAGCGGGACTTTTGACAACAAGGTGGGCAGACCACATCGTTTTTCTAGATATATTCAGCTAATTTTAATCTCAGATAAATATGTATCCAGAATTGATTTATCAGAATCGGGGAGTAAGTAGTTGAAAATATTTATCTATGGATATTCAATATCTTGAAGCTTGTAAGAGGCCTCGTTTAGGTTTCATATTGAAAAAAACTGCAAATTCCTTCTAATATTATAACAATATTCGAAAATAGAATATCAATATTTTCAAGTGAGTGTCTGAAAAGACCCTTGAAACCTTATGATACATCAAAGGAAAGATTAACAGAATATGTTTTATTTTCTTAATGTAAGTAATTTCTAATAGGATTGATATTTATTTTTATTTTAAATGTGATATTTCTGGAAATTTATCTCTTTTGAAAATCATTCAGGTATCAGATACCAAAAAAATCTTCTTTGTAATAATTCTCAGAAACAAATTGGATACCACAGACCAATATTCTTTAGACATGACTTAAACATTTTTTTTTTGGTAAACACCGTGTGTCTGTGCCACCAAAATTTGGTGGCAAACGATATAACATATTTGAATATATTTCAGAATGGTTCGGAATGAGAATTGAAACAATAATCAACGCTAATATCAAAAGTACATGTTATTGACAAAGGGATTAAAATTTCGAAAAACAAATATGTTTTGAACACTTAATGTGTTCCACCTAACCAATGATCTGGTCTAAAGCCGTAGCTTATGTCAGTTCTGTATATTTCTTACTCTATGTTGAATATCCAATAAAAAATCTTTGAAATTAAAGCAATCCAAAGACTTATAATTTAAAACTAAATTTAGAACTGAGATATTGTTCGAGAAGTGGTATCGTTTTTTCCTAACGAGGACGAGGATATTTAAGCAACAACTTGTCATTATAAGTATAGGACGCCTACTGTAACAAAGATTGTTTGTCTGATTCTGCGCGATAAGATGTTTTTGTTTAGCACCCTATCAAACATGGACATTGATAGCAGTACTTTACGAAATGGTTAAATCTCAGTTCAATTAAGAAAAATATTTCTCCATGTGTATTATGTAGAAGATTTCTGCTGTCTGGTTATCCTTTCCTAATACCAGACATCAGAAATACCCAGAAGGATCGAACTATGTAGGTTGAGTAGCCTCTGGGAAACTTAAGCATGTCTTAAAAAACAAAGATATCTCCGTACGTCTAAAGAGGAAAATGTTTTAAACATGTATACCTACAGCCTGTGCTTACGTACAGTCTGGAAACTATCACGTTAACTGCGCATACCATACATAAGCTGAAATGCACTCAAAGATACAAGGAAAGGCAAATGCTTGGCGAAAGTCTAAGCGAATAAGACATAATAAGATATGAGGAAATCAGATGGCAGACAAAACTTGTCGATATCATGGATCGAGCTGCAAAACTTAAATGACAATATGTGGGTCATGTTGCCAGACAGGGAATGAACAGATGGGCACCCAGAATTCTGAAATGGAGACCATAAGATATGAAAAGGGAAATTGACCGGCCCCAGAAAACATAAGGCGAGTAACTGAAGGGGTTGGATGCGGCTGCCTAGGATAGAGAGCTGTGGAGGTCTCAGGGTGAGGTCTATGTCCATTACTGGATGAGAGGACTGATATGATGATGGTGATTATTACTATATAACAATTTCTTATAAATTATATTTGATTTTAAATATTAAGACTTCAAAGGATTTGTTTTGCCTGAAGTTCGGAGAGGTAATCAAGATTTAGCAGTCATTCTTTCACTTGTAATTACATACAATAATAGATAAAATAAATGAGAATATAAAATTCGTCTCAAGGCATCAAATAACTTGTTACAACTCTACAGATATGTAGCATAGACTAGAAGTTAATCGAACACGCATGAAATTGAAACAGGGACGCTAGTAGGAAAGAACCAATAAAATATTTGTACTACGTCTCCTATTTTAGGGGTTTTGACACTTATTTTTTACTGTGGTAAATACAAATTTATCAAAAAAAGAAGTAATTCTTAATCTTTCTTCGTGGTTTGCACCAAGCACTCCATCTCTCGACATATCTCTGTTATCCGCCAGCCTCCTTATCTCTTGGTAGCTGCTACAGCGCACTTCACTAATCACCTGTTCCATATTACTGTCTCTAGGGCAACCTCTATAGTTCTGCCCTCCATCATTCCGTCGGCGATAGTAACAAGCAGGCCCGAGTGCCTGATTTCATGGCCTATCCATTTGGATCGTTGTTGGGCAACCCTCTTTAAGAATTATCTCATTTCTTCGACTCTGCTTAGTACCACGTCCAGATTCTCTCCGTCTGATAGTCCACGTCTCATTGACATACAGCAGCACACTCCGAACAAGAGTTTCAATCAAGTTCTTCCTTACATTGATATCAACTCCTAACTTTTGAATTATACAAATTCATTTCTTTCCGTTTTTGTTTATATTGATACATGGAATATTTTTTTATCAAATATGTCCTAATTAATCTTTATTTTAATAAACATTGTTAAACTAATACTTCCTAAATTATAAATGTAGGAAGAATGGTAGAAAATAACTGTTGATTTTTTCGTATACTTAAATATACATCTAATGTTGTATATTTATAATTTAAGTATACGAAAATGTTGAATGTTGAATCGTTGAATAAAATTATCTAATATTTAGACAATACAGAACTAAGACCACCTCTGCTTTCGCTAATGCCTTAAATAATTCTATGAGAATCCTTGTAATGATCTTGATTTTTAAATTTGTACAATACTACTACTGGACACAACCTTCGGGAATGATAAACAAGTACCTATATGAAGAAGACGAACAATACCACTAGAATTAATAAAAAGACAATATGAACGGGTTTCAATGAACCTACCTATTGAGACAAGGATTGCAGTATAATCATACTAATTGAAGACATACTATCATACTATCTGAAGGATACATATTTTGTCTTCATATGGGCACAATACTTAAAGAAAAAGTCCTCGATTTTATTTATAAATCTTTAATTCTATGTTTCTTACAAATAATATAGAAAATTTTAATTACTTATACTTATGTGCCTACAATAAATGCATTTTAATTTCCACTTTTATGTTCAGGTGGATATTGGCAGAGCGATTAGCGTGCAGGGTTTGTGATGCAGTGGTCCCGAGATCAATTCCTGCCTCGATCGATTTCTTTCGCCTATAGCACAAGCATTTATGCTTAATTAAGGGAATGTACATATTATGTACTACCTGTTAGGTACAAAGACATAATCATTCTTTAAAAAAGTTATAACGGTGATATATGGTATTGAAATGTTAGGTATATTATAGAGCATATATAGGGAATGTAGCCTAAAACTTAAATCTGCCGGGTAAATGATCCAGAAGTAGACCAAAGGGGAGATGGAAAGAAGTGGTGAGTATGACCCCAGAGGATGCGCAGAACCGAGGACAGTCAAAGCGTAAGACGCAGAAAATAGACACCAGCATCGTGTGGGACAATTGCTAAGAAAACGAAGAAAGAGAAGTTTTTTTCTGGATAGAGGGCTCTTCTAAACTTTTTCTCTCATTTCTATCTTTAACTGTTTGCTGCCACCCCCGACCCGCATGTATAGGACGATGTCATCTGTCCACTTTTTTAGTGGTTTTCCTACGCCTGTTTTATTGGTCCAGGACCTCCACTTCAAGATTCATCTAGGTGACCTTCTGACAATGTCTTGCCTCGCCACGTGCTACGCCCTCTGCCATTTCAATGTCGGCAACCTTCGATCTCGGAGACTGACGCCCAAAATTTGCCTTTTCATTTTGGATAAACTAGAAACTATGTCCCTTATTGCTTACACAAAGCAATGTATATTCGTATACCAAATTCTCAACGGGTATCATGTCGAGAGTGTATTTTGTGAGAATCGTTTTGATGATTACTTGGCTGTACAAAGGACATATTATATTGTGTGCTTTGTACAGCCCAAATATTACAATTCATTACAAATTCCCTCTATATTATTTTTCATATTCATTCTATTAGGAATGTACTGATTTTTTTTTATTTTCAATAGATCTTTTTTTCGTTATTTTTTTTTTTATTTATACTAAGCATACATACAGTCATACAAACAAATATTACAACAAATTCAAAGTCATTCATCATATTTTATTTTATAAGTAGCACAGTGTACCTAAACAATTACTGTCAAAAATTAGTTGGTATTCAAAATACAGAAGAAGATAAAGCATAAAAAG